>VWZY01006109.1:867335-888751 GCA_013399075.1 Chloroceryle aenea | reverse complement strand
TCCGGGGGAGCTCCGCGGAGCCGCCCTGGGCCGGCCTCGCATCGCGCAACTTTGAGGGCGTCCGAGTAGAGCGGTTTTAATGAGCCCGGACAGCCGGGCAGTTGACACAATTCCTGCGCCTCCGGAGGGGTCGCAGGCGCTCAGCCGCCACTGCCCGCTCCCAAATCCTCGCACCACCTGAAGAGAAAAAAGGTAAAAGCAAATGCCTCCGTTTCCCCCGCACCCTCCCAAATTTTCTTTTTAACCCTCTGGTGAGAAGTTTTCATACGTTCCTGTGGGCACAGAGTCCGTGGCCTTCTGCCAGTTTGTATGTAGATACATTTATGTAAAACATTTTCTCTCAGCTCCTTGCCAGCTGTTCCACATTTACCAGCTGCCACTTCAGTTTGCAGTGATGGACTGTACGGATCTCAAAGAGCCTTTCAGTCCAAGGTACCGATAGTTGTCCGTTTGAAACACAGTATCACGTTTTAGAGGCTTCTTCACTACAGGAGTATTAGGTGGCAACCCACAGCAAAATGCTCATCGCCGTCGCCCCTGCTGCTTCCCGCTTGATTTTCAAGGCTCAATAAACGTGATTTTCTTTTTAAGCTTCAGCGTGCAGACTTCATTTCTTTTATGTGTGCTACAGAAAAACTTGGAAATGTGTTTTTTCAGAGGCCTTGACGTGTGGCTGATAAAATCAAACAACATTTCTAAGAGGGCACGGCAGCCCCTCTTTCTGCGTGTGGTGTAGGTATCTGTTTTGGAACCGTTTTAAGTCAGTGAAATAGTGAGAAATCAAGTTTCTCCGTGTTAGAAAATTGGTTTTGCTGTGGTGTTCAGTGATATTGCGGCTTGAAATCTGCCAGAACTGGCCTTAAGTAGTTTGAATATTTGTGCAATTGCATTGTAATTTGGAAAGGTGCCTCACTGATTGATTCCTATAATTATTTCATTTAGGTCCTTTATTAAAAATTAATAATGAACTGACAGTTTCTTAATTACATATGTCATGATTATTTTGAAGGAAGACGAATGTAACGTTTTAAAAGTAAAGTAACCCTAAAATGTAAAAACTGCCGTGTCCGCACCACTGTATTTCTGTAGAGGAAATATATATTAAAAGTAATGGTGAATGAGTTTAGCAATGTAAACTGTAGGGAGCCTCCTGAGAGTTTGTTTATATAATGAAGGTTTGGGTTTAACTAGCTAGTAAGTAAATACTTTCAGTTTGGTGTATAGCCCAATTTTAAAAACATAAATAATAGTAACTATGAGAGAAGCCTCTTTTAAGGGGGAGGATTATTTCTGTAAAAGCAGGATTATGTGATTTTGAATGAGTAAGAATGAATAAGAAAAGGACTCCCTCAGTGCAGATACTTATTTTAAGCAGCAGTAGAGGTAAAACTATGGCTTAAGGTGCCTAAATGAATGCACTGTTGCATTCCAGTAAGTGCACATGGTTTTCAGCAGGACATGCTGTTTTCCAAAGCATTTCTACAAAGTACTACAAAACAAAGAAGATCACCTGCATTTTCCTGCTCAAGAGGAATAATGGTTTTGGCTTGAGAAGGTGTGCGGTGGCCAAGACAGCATTTACTGCTATAAGCAGTCTTCAGTTGTGAAAGATACATTGTGCATTTTCAAACACAAAAATGTTCTGTAACTAAGAAATTAAAGTATCAATGATAATGAGCCATTTCTGTTTATTTTGGAGCCGGTGTTAAGAGAACCTGAAATACCCAATTTTTGAGATACTACAATTTGTTCATCTTGTGGGTCACTTTTTTTTTAATGATTTTTTTTTTTTTAAACAAGATAAATGTCTATATTTGATACTGATCCATAGAAGTTTCAGTTACACTTCCTGCCTAGTTTTTTTGTGAAAGCTATTCCATTACCTGCACTCTGTATCGTGTTTGGATTTCATCCTGTGTATTCAAGGAAGGAATGGCATATTTTTGTGTCACGGAGTGTTAGTGAAAAGTTGGTCATCTTTGCCTGATAAATAAGGAATCTGATGGTTATTTAAGCAGGATTTATTTGGAGTTATGGAAGGAAGCAGTTTAATGATCAGTGTTACATGCACTGAACTATATGGAGACAGTAATATACAAAGAAAAATCAGACTTGAAGGAAAAGTGAATCAATGAGTCATGAAATCCTCAGGAAAACCTTAGTAATGGAATGTTAATGCTTTTAGACTATAGTAGATTATCTTAAAAGTCAGACTTTTCTTTATGCAATTGTTGTAAATCCCTAGCTAAAGAATACTTTGAAGAAGGCTTTAGTTTTTCTGGCACTCATATTCTGTAGTCCTTCTGATTATTTTGGAAGATTCAAGAAATTTTCTGCCAGCTTGCAGTTAGGCAATTAAAATACTAAAATGGCTACAGAGGAAGCTTTTTATTCAACAAAAGGTTCATCTGTAATAATAATTTCAGGTTGTCTTTTAACCATTGGTTTTATAGACATCCTCCCTTTAGACTTTGTCATTTTTATAAGAGAATTGATTTGTTACACTTTAAAATCAAATAAAATGAGACAGAATAAACAAAAATAGGGCATGGGTGCTGCTGCAAACTTTTCAACTTCTTTCAGTGCATTTTTCATCTTTACTTTTATTTGATAGGTCTGTGAAATAGAGCTGTAGACTGGCAAAGACTTTAAATGAAATTTCACACTTTGATGATTTTTTTTAAACTTTGATATATTGACAGCAAAAGGAGCTGCAAAGCTTTTATATAACTTGAGCAGTAACGCCAAGCAGCAGTCAAACGTCTCTATGCATTTGTGTTTAACTGCAGAAGAAAAACATGTCCATGGGCAGTAGAGGGTTCTTATCAACTCCCTAATCCCAGATCCCAGCAAACCTTGAGGGCATGCCTCAGATCTTGCTGAAATCATTGTAGACTCTCACAGTTTGCAGATTAAATATGCTATGTGTTCCTGGCTCCAACAACAGTTTTATGAGCTCACTAAGCTTCCTGTTTTAAGGTCCTTTTCTGAAGTTTTTAGGAGCTGCTAAAGGCGATGCTGTCTATGGCAAGTGGTACTTGTTAATTTAGAGACACTTTAGATATTTCATTCTGTCTGTAAAAATAAGCAAAATTGCCATTTCCAAATTAGAAGTCCAGTTGCCCTATAAAAAAGAGCTCATTTAAAGTGAGATTCTGTTATTTTAATGTGTTTGTCAGTACACAAGGCTACAAAGTTTATATAAGGCTCGATTTGTTTTATGGGGGCTTGACTTTGACTGGCCTCTTTAAAATGAGGCTTTTTTCAGTTGCAATTCTAAGTACAATGCAGCTTTTAGTATATAATTTCTGAGCCTCTTTTAAGCAATTGTATTTGTAGCAGCTCATTAAACATACCTTTGAAGTTCTCATTCTCCTTTAAGTGTCAAAGGCGGCAAAATGTATTCTGCCAGGGGTGAGTTTCAGTGGATCAGGTAGCTAACCCTGGGATTTGTCGACCCTTTTGAACGAATGGTGGTGTACTTCAAATTTTGTGTCCGGTCTTCTTTTCTAGCTGCTAAATAGTTAACTCTTATGTTTTATTCACTGTAATCATGTTTATGTATTTGGTGTAATAGTTTTAATTAAAAAGGAAAATACTTATTGTCCAACATGTGTCATGTTATTCCCGAGAGAACTTGAGCCAATTTTGTGCTTAAAGGTTATTCAATGAATGAAATTTTGAAAGCCCATTTGTCAAGGTACTGCCCGGTTTCTGTTAGTTTTCAGCCCCCAAATTCATTGTCTGCGTGGCCCGGTCATTAGTCATCAGTGTATTAGTGCTGCCTTCAGGCAATGCTGCCCAGCACTTCTTCACACCATTATAGCTCTAAAAGTGTACTCTGCCGACTTGTAGAATTACTGCTCTGATTTCCGCTTGGCTGGGTTTGAGGTAAGTCCCCTCCCTACCTTCCAGCTCACTCTAATCCCTGCTTTCTTTTAAGGCTGCTTTCTGCAGAGATTTAGGGGGAAAACTTTCTTAAAAGATTGTGCTAGTATCACACTGTGGTTTTGTTGTGGTATATGCTGTACATATAAATCGTACCTGCATTACCTTGAAAGTGTTTTAAATTGGCTGCTGATCTGAAGAGTCGGTTTCTCTCTCTTTTTAAGAGCAAAACAAGAAACAATGCATTGATCTTAAAAATGCCTGCAAGATTATTTAGATTACAACAAGGAATGAACTAATTGGGATAGAATGTGTTTGCCTCTAAATAATTGCTGGGTGTCAGAACTGATAATATCAGAACCCACTACCAAGAGATCTGATTGAATAATTGTCTTAGCTTAAATTTCCACTCTAATGTCTAAAGTTATAAAACCAAGACAATTAATATCTCTCTCTCCCCCCCCNNNNCAAAATGCTGCTGTGTTTTTTGGTATCTGACACCTAGGTCAGGGCTAAAGGACCCAACTAACCTCTCGGTGGTTTAGAGCTGAACCTCCCTCAACTATGTTTGCTGCTTTGTATGATACCCTGTTTCCTTTACATATAAATCCATTGTCAGGAAAATCAGCTGTGTGTAAAGAATACTTCATCCAGCTGCCAGAAGAATGAAGCCTTCATTAGATAAGATGTATGAATACCTGAAACCAAATAGTCAGAAACACAGATCAACTTGGTGTCACTTCAGTACAGTGCCTGCTGTACGGGACCGCATATATTAAAATGAAATCTTAGCACTGCTGATTCTTAACTAATGGGACATGTGGTTTGGTGTGGTTTTGCTTGGCTCTTCGATTCACTATGGATGTTTTTTCTGGGAGAATAAGACAGCTGTATAATTCTATGATTACACTATTTGAACAGGGATAGTGGGTTGCAAAGTAATTTATACTGCAGCTGTTCAGAGTTGAGCTGTTGTATTTTGTCAAGTTACAAAAATGTGAAGGAATCATGATGCAGTTTTACTATTACTGTGAGACAGGTGTAAAACCTAAAGTAAACTGTAAAAACTGAAGATAAAGTTTTATAAACTACCTTTCACACTTGAAGTTCTTCCTGGATATATAGAGCTTTCCTAGCTCTTTTACATGTTAAAACATCTGTGTTGGGTTAGAATGTGAACTTCTGGATGAAGGCATCCCTTCACCTGAGACTACACTGAGGAGATAAACAGGCTTCCAGGAATGGGACTGGTGATCAAAACACAGCACTTTCAAAAACATTTTATGTGGTTCCCTTAATCTTGTTTTAAAATGCTAATTGTGAGATACAGAATACAGTCTTCTTTCCTTTGCGTATTATAAGTTGGAAACAGAAGGCATATCTTCGCAATAGATGTATGTTAAACATAATCTTCCTTGAGCTCAGTTTCTGTATAGATTGATGTTGATACATAGATCTAGTTTTGATTCTAAGGAAACTTTCATCTGTTGGGATTTATGAGATAAAGTAAAAAGTGCAAAGAAAGTGGTCCTGCCATTGGAATTCACATTTAGCACTGGTCCTCTAAATTACATTGTTTCTGCATTTTTCTGTGGCAGTTGTAGTGACTAATTTGATGAACTAAATAAATCATGATGCAAAGCACACCCATTACAGATGTTTGTAATGTGTTTTACCAAGCTGTTTGTCATCAAACTGGCAAGAAGGGAAAGAAGTAAATACCCTGTATCATCCCCAAAAATGTTCCCAGTGCTACTAACAGTATCAGCAGAGGAAGTCATAGGGTGTATGTTCTCAACACAGCAAGTCTTGCTGGTTGTCTTCCTTGCTGCATATTCCCATCCGATCAGATCTTGACCATATGAATGTTCTAGTTCAGGTTTCATAAAAGGAGTGTTTTTCAGAAGGGAAACACTACGCTCTTACTTAAGTTTGTTTTGGATTTAGTGTTGCTGAAATCCCAAAGAAAGACTGGGGCAAAACCTGAGTGTTGACTTGGTAGGGACATTTGAAGTTTTTCCACTCCTTTTAACCTATTGCTACAAACAGTGAAGTCCACAGGAGAATTTTTTTTTTTCCTTCCCCCACCCCTGTGCTAATTCTTTTACAGTTAATCTTACTTTGACATAATTATTAGAGTTTTTTGCTGCTGCAGTTTGAAGCACGAGGACATGTAGGATTGCAAAACAAGCAGTAACAGCTTACTCTGAATTTTCTAGCAATGTTAGGCAGTTTAATTGGCAGGAGTCCTGGTTTCTTAAGGGTAAATACATTACTGATTTTAAAACCATCCCTCTCAAATACATTTACAGATTTGGAGACTTGAAAAAGATGCCACACTTCCTATTTTTTTTAAGAAATAACCTTTTTTCTTTTCATTGTCTGTATTGTAAGAGGCAAAATGAGGAATAAAGAAACCCAAGACCATGTGATTAAAATAACATGCTTAGATTCAGGGTTAATGACCTGATTTGTTCGTTTTTGATGTTGGTTTTATTTTGTTTGTTTGCTTTTTGTTTTCACTTTAAATAAAGCACAGTTACCTACTTTAACAACTCTTGGTTCATGAGTGCATTATGATTTTTTATCTCAGGGGATACATCATATAAAAACTGTAAAGCCACTAAGATGTAAGTTCTGACTCTATATCCCGCAGTTTTGTGTGTCAACAACAACTTCTGTGAGGGATGGACTGGTTGCATATGGACAGTTTGACCCAAACCCTTCAGTGTTTTTATCCATTAAATTCTGTTTATTGGGTAAGAAACTATGAATTGCTTCTTTCCTGGAGGAAAGCTGTTTTATTTAGATACAGAGTTTAATCCGTTGAAGTAATAGTAAAAACATTTAATTGGGTTTATACTTAACAGCTTTCTAAATCCCGTAACAAAAGTAGAGATAATCTACTTGTAAGAGTATGTGGGTGATGTGTATTAAAAGCAACTGAGGTGCTGCCTCAATAGAAAGTGCCACTTACTGACCGACCCTACTGCATGCATATGTTTTAAGTATGTTCAGAACTTCTGGTAATCCAGTTTATCTGAAGCAGAAAGATGTAAGCAAATGCAGTTCCGCCAGAGTCAAGAAATTATTACACTTGATCAGTCGTTCAGCCTGTGCTGTAGAACAGTTTCTCACTTAGGGTCTTAATCAGGAGGCTGCTAATAGCGGTACTTTGCCTAGCTCGTTGCCTTTGTGTCTGTGATCCTGCATTATTGTTGCTACAAGCTATTTAACCTATCAGGAACAGATCAGATCATCATTAACCAGGCTTTAGGTCTAGTTGTTTTTCAGTCTTTATGGGGGAAGAAATCAAAGCATAAAATGCAGGAAAAGACAGTGGATAGTAATGAATTTGGGAAGATTGCATCATTACATTGTGGTGCCCTATAATTTAGGGTATTTTTTAATTTCAAGCAACAAATCCACCTATCTGATTCTGTTGGGGTTTTGTTTGTTCCGTTTTGTGGGTTTTTTTTTGTTTGGTTGGTTTTGTTTGTTTTGTTTTTTTTTTTCTTTCTAATTTTACTTTGTAATTCAAAACAGATTTAGGAGAAGCGTGTGGTTAGCAACTAGTGCATTTATGAATCATGCACATAGTTTAAATGGAGATCAATATTGTGAAGTGTAAGATACCTTTTTTCCCAACTTATTAACAAGTTGTGGTTTTATATATAATGCACATAGACTCTTATTTGTGCTGTTTATATTGCTCTCAGTCTTACTGTGACCAGTTGTCTCAACAGAGAAGAATATGAACAAAACTTGACCAAGAATAGTTAATAGTGGTTGCAGAGTTCTAGTTTAGCTTACAAGGAACTGAGAAAAGATAAAACTATTTGGAAAATGTATAGGACTTAGATTAGTTCTTATAGCTATTATAAAAATGGTGAGATGTTCTGAAAGCTTCATGTTATGACTGGAAGATATTTCTTAAAATGCGTATTTTTCAGCAAGTACTGTCAGGAGTAACTTCATCAGTGCAGCTTTGCCAGCAGTTTTGATGGAAAGTGATGCTGAAATCTAGGTGGGTTTGGGAAGTTAAACGTACATGAATCTAGCCTCTGTAAATCAGTGTGAAATAGCTCCCATATAATAGCATAAGATTGTCTCATGTAAATTTTGCACTTGAATGTATCAGAACAAGACTGATTTTTTTTTTTTTTTCCTTAGCCTTAAATAATCCCAAGGAACGGTGTAACCAGTTTTCATAAAATTGATAAAGGGTCCTTTATGGTTGAGAGAGGCTGTAATTTCCTTATTGTTCTTCATGCCTCCCCTTGTGTTTTTCACTTTCATACAGTTGTGCCATTCAAGATGTATTGTATCCCCAAAGACTGCTTCCAGTAGTGTGGATCAAAGTAGTACCAATGAATACCCTAACTACCCAGAGTCATTTCTGAAAAATTAAACATGCTATGTTTGCTTGCACGCTGATTGGGGCACTCTGGTTGCTGATAGCAATCAGTATGAACTTCCCTACTGCTGATGTAATGATGATGAATGCTGTGACACTCCTATTTCAGACAGCTCTTCTCAGCGGATGCAAAACCCTTGTTAATGAATTGAATACAAGTACAGCAGCATCAAATGAAACAGGGAGAGAGTTTTATTTATTTTTTTTTAAACCAAGTACATTAAAAGATACTGACTCAAAAAAAAAATACCCAAAAAACCCCCAAACAACCAAAAAACAAACCCCAGCAAATAAAGACAGAAGATGGTTTAAGTTCGCAAGAAACATAAGCCAGTCTAACCTGCAAATTGAGAATTCTAGGTGCTGATTCCTGCCTAAGAACTTAGACTGAAGTAAGGAGTCTTGTTGAAGTCAGTAAGCCTATTCCTGTGAATATAGATTTGCATGATTTGGTCTTTAAAACTATATGCAATATAAAAATGCAGTGATTAAAAAAAGTAATTCGGAGAGGAAGAGGAGCACAGAGCTGAAGATTTCTTGGAAAATCAAAGTGTATGTTCAGAAAGGGTCATGTTTTCTGATCTCCCTGGTTTTGGTTAGTTTTCACTGTGAGTAAATGAACAAAAATAATTATTTTTTTTTCTCCCCAGTATATTAATATGATTTTCACTACAGTGAGGCACAGTTTTATGACCAGCATACATAATGACTGGAAATTGTATCATTTCAAGTTGCTTGAAAGAATTTTTTTGTTCAAAATATATTTTCAACATACTATCATTTGTTGACGCTCTTTTTAAAAGAGACAGTTTTCTTCATTCAGCTTGTCCATTCTGGTAGCTTGTTCCTAGAATTACTCCAATCTAATATGCAATTGGTGTAAGTTTAGGTTTATGCCTTAAGAAGAAGAGACACACCTGCAGGCAGGTGGCTGTTTTGAGAGGGATTAGGTTTAAAATGGGGATCTGGAGTTAATTGTGCAGTGGGTTCAGGCTTTAGGGAAATTACAAAAGGTTCAAGCATGGTTGAATGGGAAAAAGCCATGAATGTTTGCTTTCAGGAAGGAATGTTTATCCCTCTATTTACCTATGAAAGTTCAGGCTTTTGCTGGTATACCGTTAGAGCATTTTCTTGCCATTCATGTGCACATGTCGATGCTGGACAGATGACAGAAACTAGCTTTCTGGGTTTTTGAAAGCAGAGCTCCTTGCATCAAAATAGATACATACTGTATCTGGCCTAGTGGCAGGAACAGGGAAGTCACTGACCCACATGCTTGGGGAGAACCCTGTGCACCATAATATAAACCAGTTTGTATTTTGATGTGCAGATGACGTCAGGCTGGCTAATCTTCAGAATGCTTTTTGATAGAGATTAGCAGCCAGTAGAAAAAAGTCTTCATATTGTTCTGGACATGTTTTTTTTGGTGGATTGCAATTTTCATAGGTTAATACAGTTCTGGAGAGAAGATATAAATCAGCCACAATTAAGGAGAATGAGGTGATGTGGGTGCCTGATTTGTGTTTTCAACTTGGGCTTAAGTTCATCCTCAGGAGAAAAAATATTTTTGGGGCACCGTATTGATTTCCAGTTGACTGTTTCACCATTAGGTATGCTTGGCAAAACTACCAAAAGACACACCTCTAATTAGTAGTCCTGCCATCTCTCACTTTACCAACCATGCATAGCATTGCATAGCTGATATGGCACTGGAGTGTAACTGGAGCTTCTGGAATTCTTGCAGATGCCCTTGCCACACATGCGTGGGTTGGGAGCAGAGGAAGGAAGGCATGGGAGGAAGTGTCTGCAGTGCTGGGGCCATTGGCTGGTGGTGCAGGGTGTAGAGCTGAGTAAAAAGGTTTACTCTTGCAGTGTTCTCTCTTCCATGCTGACGTGAATAAAAGCATTCTGCTGGATGTAAACTAGCCAGATGTGAACCAGAACAGGTACCAAGAGCAGATGTTTATATTAGCTTGTGGCCAGTTCTTTAGTTTTCTGACCAAAAGTTCACTGCAAGCTGCTGCTCTGTACTGTTGTCCACACTAGGTAGTGTAAAACAGGAAGGTGATAGAGAGTGGTGGGAAATGTGGAATTTTGTCTGCTGGTCTTCTGTCTATTAAAGAAAACATCTCCAAAGCACCAGAAGAATATTATTGGTAGGCTGTTGGGGAAAGGGAAAAAAAAAAATAGCCAGGAGAATGGATGGATGCTAGTATGAGCAGCCTCGTGTTCCTGTTGAATTACAGATGATCCAACGATGTTTTTTAGGAGAGTAAAGCTGTGTTAACTCCTTACAGGACCATTATCTCCTTCCTTTTCTGAGCAGTGGCAGGATCAGATTGTAACAGAGGTCCTCTCTTGCCATGATGGAGAGGGGAATGAGGTGGAGATAAGTGAGGGCTCCTTGCTCCTATCTGCACAGACATCTGTGTGGCAGGAGGCAGTGGAACCGCTGTAGGTATCTTGTCATCATTTTTGTGACTTTTGCCTAAGTGTTTCATGGTACTCTGATGGTCTTGTGAAATGGAGGCAGAATATGTGGCTTCTTCCCTTCTAGTTGAGTAGGGAGCATAATTGTTTCCTTTCATGACTTATAGCCAGGAGAAACAGGCTGAGGACAGAAGAAAACGGGGGACAAGTTCTGCAGCTTCCCTTTCCAAGCTCTCAAAGTCAACCCCTTTTGCTGTAAGTGGAGATGCTGCCTGAATAGCAGACTTGCTCCTTAAATGGCAAAACAGAAGAAAAAAATAACCACAACTCTAAATGTATAGCTTTTAAAATTCCTTCAGAGACAGCATAGAAAGTCTTTTTAGAGAATATTAAATAACTCAACTGAGAGTAGTCAGGGCACAAGAGGGTACATTCAGGAAGTCACTCCTGCAGTGACTGGAGGCTGAGTAGGGGCAGATTTTGCTGTCTATATGTACAGAGAAAAGAAGGATGTTTTTAAAAGTGTGGGGTGAAGAGCTTGGCAGCAGTGCCAGCTTCCTCCCAGTTCCTGCCAGTGCAAGAGACTGAAAAGCCTGATACATAGGAGAGATGTACAAGATATCTGACCAGAGCCATGGATGCTCTTTCACAAGATGTTTAAGAAGGAGAAGAAAGTATATGAGAAATTTGGAAAGGTGCTGTGTATAAAGCTTGTATGAGATACCTCCTCAAGATTTGTGCATTGCTGGGTACAAGTGAGGGCTGTTGCAAGTTGAGTATTGTTAGATCTCTCCTGTGTACTCTTTGAAGACACCTGACAGTCCCTTTCGTGTTCTGGTAGGAAGTCATGTCACAGATCACAATGATATTTACAGTACTTTCACAGATAGAGCCTGAAAGTACTCTCAGAAGTTCTCTGCCATGGTAGGCAGAGCTTTGTTATTACTGGCTTTAGCAAGAAAGAAACTCAAGTGAACAAAAATGCCTTGGTGGTGGTTAGACCAGTAGGTCAGTGGCAGAGAGTCTCTGATACCTAGTGCAGTTCCCTGGCTGTGCTGCCTAGCTAAATAATGATTCATTTAGTGATTGGGCTCTTCTTTGATCCCTACTGTATAACAATGAGGCTTTGGAGTGTTTTATTGTGCTATTAAAAAGAACTCCTACTAGGGAGGTGGGAAGGGGAAGGTTTACTAGACAGCTGTGTTTGTGATGAATTGGCTTTGTAGCCTTTTTTTTTGGAGTTGGTTTTTTGGTTGGGTTGTTTTTTTGTTTTTTTTTTTTTTAACTGTCAGAATTGGGGAAACAGGTTGCTAATGTAATTACACTTCATTATAGTTTTTTTTTGTGGCTTGTTTTGAAGGCTTTGGTTTTTTACTTCATTTAAATGTTGTTCTAGAACGTGTGACTTCCTTCCGTTCCAGACCCCTTTAGCTAATGACTGCAGTGCTGCTCAGAGCTGGAAACACTCCTCTCATTTATTATTATTTATCATTGTTGCTGCACAGGGTCATGTTCACACTACTGAAGTACCCAGGTACTTTTGTTCTAATCATGGTGAGTGCTGAATATTGATGATTTTCGTAAAGCTTATTTGGGCAGACTGGTGTGTGTCGAGCTAAGCTGCAGACCAGTGCTTGGGAATGCTTGTGTTCCACACCAGGCCCCAAGACTGCAGGGATCATGGATATGCTCCTGCACAGGCAGCATTACCCTTTCAGAAACTTTTGGGCTTCTTAGGTTTATGTCAGGAATATAAAAGGTTTGAAAATAAGAAGTGATCTACGGAATATAAAAATAATATATCACTGGACAGGAAACTGCCAACAGCCAGGGAAGGCAGAATAACCAGACACACACCTCGGCAGAGTTTTCCGTTTTCAGCATTTTCATGCAAAAGAAAGTGATCTCATTATCTACCACTAGCAATAGTATTTGCCTTTCCCTGTGGTTTTCAGGGTGTTGCTCCAAAGCACTTTTGTTTGAGTTAGATTTCTGAACAAACAGAGTGAGAGTTGTTTACACGAGTAGGACAAGGTGTAGAGATAGACAGGATAATTCTTGCTGCAGTGTGTTCGGATACTGTCAATGTTGAAATTTAAATATTTGTCTTCTATAGTCAACATGAAGGTCGGTCTTGATTTCTTGTGTTGTTCCAAAGTGCCGTGGACACAGGAGAAAAATACAGGCTTTTTTCCCCAGGTCTATTAAAAACCTACAGCCTTGAAAAAAATGGACCTACCCATGAAGCAGCATAGTCGTTTGTGATGCTGATTCTCTTTAAAGGCAAACATACTTATTCTTGGTGTTAGTGTTTTCTTAAATTCCTCGGGAATTCATGCATGCAAACACAATTTGATGGGCATCCAGATATGACCTGTGGACTGCTAACTCAGTTGTGCTGCAGGCTCTTCTTCAGGTGAGAGCTGTGAGAGCTTTTTGGCTCAAATAGTTTTTAAAGTTTATGACTCTCTTGTTTCATTCAGGTATTAGTACAAGGAGAGCTGAAGTAATGAGAAGTCATCATGGAGGCGCAGTCCCATAGCTCTACCACGACGGAGAAGAAAAAAGTGGAGAATTCCATCGTGAAATGCTCCAGTCGAACAGATGTCAGTGAGAAAGCTGTTGCCTCCAGCACAACTTCCAATGGTGAGTAACAGCAGGGATTTACTAGCAGCCAAACCTACAGTAATTTTATGTTCTCTGCATTCCTTGTGAATTGAGCATTTGCACCTGGATCCAGTGTTTGTTCTAAGGAAAGGCTAAAGAAAACGAATGAAGGGGGGTGGTGTGGTGGTGGTGGAAAGTGGTAGGATACAATAAGGCCTGTTTTGGCATCAGGCTCAGTCTTTTTCTTCCAGATGTTCCAATTTGAGATGTAAATGCGCTAAGTTATTTATTATAGGAAGTTCCTGGTTTTGGTGTTTTGGAAATTGTCTTGATTAGCCTGGCAGGGCTTGTGACTGCTTTGCATTTGGCCATTGAAGTCTCTTACCTTAGTTAGATAATTAGTTACTACAAAAGAAAGAGATACAGCTCTGTCAAAATTAATGGCAAAGGGTTTTTTTTCTTCTCTTCTTTTACAGATAAACTTGCTCATTGCAAAGGGCTGCCCCCCTTTAATGGTCAGGGACAAAACATCAAGCTAAGAGTGTATCCTCCTGTGAATTCATTTTAAAGTCATGAATGTAGACCTCGTAGATTTGCAGAACTGGAGTAGTTTGCTTAGTTCTCTCTAGAGATTACCTCACTTGACAATTTTATATATTCTCTGCCTCTCTGGAGAGTGTGTAATCCCAGCCCTGTTCCTTTCATTGTTTAGTGTGAGAGGCTGAGTGTATTGTTCACTACTAATGCAAAGCTTCCTTTGCACTAGGAAAGAAAAATTGCTTGAAAAACTGTGGGCAGAGTTTAGATCTGTGGGCTTTGGATGGCTACAGATAACTATTGGTTTTTGCAATTCAGTCTAATAATGGCTAAAACCAGAAGATGTCTTTCCACATATTTTGGAGTCCTGGTGTATTCCTGGCAAAGTATTTTCTGTTCACCCTTCTTGTTTTTATTGTGCTCGCTCATCTGGACTTGTGGTTCAGGTCAGGCTCTCACTTTAATGCCTTGAAGAAAGGTTTCTGCTTTCTCAAGGAAACATGTATCTCCCACTAGACTAAAGAAGAAAATACATGATTCCTATAGCCTACTCGAGTAGAATCTCCATGGGTCAGTAAAACTTAGATGGCACATGTTCCACTATCCTTCTGTATGATTGAACTTCAGATTCAAAATAAACTCAGCACCTGCTGACCTACTAGCTGGGAGTTGATCCTCATGAGAGTATAGAAACTCTTGAGCAGCTATGGAAAAAGTTGCATCAGTTTTCTAAGGCATATGAAATCAGATCCTCATCTGGCATAAGTCAGTGTAGATCCGTTGCTGTCAATAGCATTACAATGGTTCACATTAGCTGAAGAGCTCCCCATTGTTGTTTTTGTTGTTTTTTTTTTTTTGATAATAGGATTTTCCACATTGGCCCAACTTTTCAAACAGATGCACACTTAAACACATAAGCGTATTCTTTGATGTGTCAAGGGTTTGCGGTCAGACCCAGCACTGGTGCATACCTCTGGCTGTTTGGGTTAGCCTTAATATTATTGTTAAACATTTAGTTTTAGAGCACTAAAAATAAAGCCTTCAAGATGTTTTTGCCTAATTCTGACACCAATTTACCCTGTGGAGAAATCATTTTCTCCCTATTCTACCTATCAAACTTAACAGTAATATTCTCTTAACTAGCAGCTTCATCTTTGTGGTGTATTACTGCATGTCAGGGACATCAAAATCCCAATAGCTGGAATGATTCTAAGCCTAAGGAATGATTAGAAATATTTCTCATTGGAATTGTCCCCATTAATGGAATGAAACGCTAATGTAGTACACATCCTGAGGCCTGAGACTACATTTTGTTAAGGTAATGACAGTTACTTTTGTTTACAGTGGGTAAGGGGTGGTCTTGTTAGTCTTTATAGTTAGGGAAGTCACCAGCTTCTTCAAGGTTTAGGTTTCTCACCTACTTTCATGTATAACCAAGCAAATGACTTTACAGAGATTGGGTTTCAAACGGATAAAAAATTTCCTTTTAGTGTAGAGACTTTGTGGAACATGTACCAAAACAAATGCCAATACCAAAATCTTAGGAACTCCAACTTGAGTTTTATTGTTGCAGTGTTTTAAAAGTTTGGCTTCTTGCAGATGTGATTGTCATGATAATGAGTTTTGGTTTCAAGGAGCAATTTGCTTGAAAGCTGGAGCTTGCATCACATTTGCATCTTTTGTTCTTTAATGCTGGAATGAATATTACTACAGGAACAGCAGTTGATGTAAGACACCACTCTTACAAAACATGCAGCTTTTGTTGATTCAGTGCCCCTTCTTTGCAAAGGGTTGTGGTAATGTTAAATGGTTGTGACTTGCATTTGAATACTCTCTTAAACAAGGTAAGATACCCTTAAAAATAACAAAAAAACCCAGAAAGATCCTTGCTGGTTTTGACAGAAGACTCTGCGGAGCAACATCTGCCTATCCTACCAATGTCACTTTGTAAGCATGTCTAATAGCAGTGCTTCTCTCCTTCTGGACAGCACATTAATTAGCAAAGTTTGCAGGGTAATGTGTACTTGAGTGACAGCTGTCTGGGGAGTGACGTAGAAACTTGTGTTCTCTCAGTAGCTCTGATGTCTTGTGAAGGAGTCAGAACTTTGATCGTAAATAGATTGGAAGCTGTTAGTTGCTGGGTTTATGCAATGCATGCGGTCAGGAACAAAGAAAATGCTATTATTTCAACAGCTCCCAGAAGTGAGTAACACAGCCAGCAGCAGAATCTGTGTTAAAATGAGTATCGAGTGTGGAAAACTTCTGAATTAGGTGTTCGTTGAAAAGCCTGGTGTAAACTTAAGTGAAAAGAGAAAGAGAGAAAGGTGACCTGGAATGCCAGCTTGTGTGTTAATCGTAAGTACCTAATGCAAGTTCTGAGGCCCAGACTTGTGGCTGCCCCTTGGAAGGTACCAGCTGCACTGTAGCTTCAAACAATAAGCAGGCATGGGTTGTAGCTCATGTTAGCCACTTCTGCTGCATTGTTGTTATTTCTTAATGCAAAAAAAGATTTCTGCTGCACTCACCTAGCTCCAGACTCTGGTCATATTGTGAAGATGCTTGCGCTGTCTTAGATCAAAGGGCCTGCCAGTGTTTCCACTATAAACCCCTAATTTCAGGAATTTATAACTAAGCCATTCATATGTGCTCCAGGCCGAAACATGTGGGGAAGGTCTTAGTGCTGGAGCAAATTAAAACTTCTTTTAAATACAAGTGATTACAAACCTAAAAGAAAAGTAATCATAATTTGTAATAACTAATAAAATCCTTGGTACACTTTGATCTGTAGTGGGACTGTGTAATGTGGCACCACTCTTGCTTCATTTTGAGTTAATTTTGCCAGCTTTTGATTTTTTTCTCCTTTGTGTTTCATTTTGTGTATCTCAGCCAAACTGCATGCAGTTTACCAGGATAGTAAGTTTGTTTTTCCTTTTACTCCTTTGACTGCTAAATTTTCTGCTAGGCTAATATCCAAGGAGGGTAAAACTGCTGAGAGATGTTAATCCACAAAAGGCTGTATGAATATAAAGTTTGTGCTAGGGTATAAAGCAAGCTTGCTTTTGTGCATTGTGTGATTTGATAGCCTAAGAAAGATTTGCTTTACCAAAGTAATAACAACAACAACCAAACACAGTGTTTATGGCATAACCATATCACTGTTATTACACTGGAGTAGTGAGGCCAGTGTCCTGGATCACCTTGCTACTGTGATGCTGTGTTGTCAGGCCTTATTTGCTCACATGGGCATCCCTGCCACTTTTCTGGAGACAAAGTAGGAAGACACTGTTCCTTGCCATGTCAGTGCGTGGATTTAGGTCATCATCCTGAAAGTTGCTGCACATGCACACAGGTTTCTGTCAAGCTGTGCGAGGAATAGCTTTCCAAAGAGAGGTATCTGTTGATAAACTCACGAGAATTTGAGTTCTGTACTGTCCTTACAGAGCCTTTGCCTGGTATTGCAGGTCATGAAACCTGCCTTACAAGACCTCTTGGATAATATTGTGCCTCCTGTAATGCCAAGTAATCCCAGGATTAAAAAGAAATCTTGTGGTGAACGCTCTAAACATTGCAGGAGTCCACACTGTGCCCTGCCTTGATGAAGCACGATGAACGCCCGCACGGAGGCTTGTTCTTGGCTACTGCTCTGCGCTGCTCTACTTGTCAGCGCTGACAGGGCCAGCAGTGTGCCTGCTCCTCAGCCCCCACGCCTTGCAGCCTGGCATATGGGCTGTCACCAAGCTCAGTGGCACGCTAAGTCAGCATGTCAGGCAGGGCAGCGCAGTCCTGTAGCGGAAGACCCCTCTCACTCCCCTGCCCACGCAGCTGTGCTGCCTGCGCTGGTGCTGTCCCAGCTTGCAGCCCCACCTGGGAAATCACCGACCCTCCCAAGTCCCAGCATTGCAGGAAAGTCCAACTCCAGTCCAGCAAGTCCCACGCTTTAGGCATGGGAATAGCTCTTTTGGCCCAAACGTGGGTATTTGCACGCTGAGGATCAGGCAGTCACTTGAATGCTTTACCAGGCTGGCCACTTCCAGTCTCTGATCTGCACTGTAGGTGTATCAGATTTATTTGTTAGAGTACTTCCTAAGAGGCATTGACCAAAAAACCCCACGCTAACCTAATGAAGCCCTCAGCTATATGGAATTATTTTTTTTTACTTAATCTGTATCATGGATATGACTAGTTTTCCACTTTATTTTCTAAAAAGCACAGGGAATTTCTGTGAGGGCTAAATTAATACTTTCACGAGGCAAAGCTGGACTTTGCCACATTGCGTGGAGAGCATCAGGAGATTGTAATACTGTGTTCAGCCCGGATTTATTTACTGTTTGGCTTGTGAATTTTGTCAATGACTAAAACGCTTTTCTTTTTTGCGCATTTTGTCTCTAAACTGATGTTTTCAATGTTGCATTAAAACAATGCAGTTATTGTATAGGACTCCTTCAGTGTCTGACAGGCAAGCACTTATTTTCAGTTTGATGTGTTTTGTCTAGTTTTTGACCCATGAGCTTGTTCCAGTGTAATCTGATATTTCTTATTAACCTATTACTCTGCCTTAAAAAAAAAGCTAATTATAAACGTATGTAGGTTGTGGACTTGACTACCTTTATGAGAATCAGATAGTTATTGAGAACATACTTTAAAGTGATAGAAAGCAGAAATTATTATCTTAATGGTGATGTAACTTAAAACTAAGCTTGATAGATGAATAAATGAGAGGAAGTTCATGCGTCCACTTTGATTCTTTCATAAGAGCCAGCTTCATCTAGGTCTCCTGCTTCTCCTTTTTCTTTTTCTTTTTTTTTTTTTTTTTTTTCTTCCCAGTAGTTCTTTCAGGGTTGAATGAGGGAAGTATTCATCAGTCTGCAACCCTGTAAGAATCACATTTCCTGTTTAAACTTTCAGTTGGTTGCTTGTCCTGCTGCTTGCTTTCAAGCTCACCATAAAATAGGTGTTAATCATAATACCCGTTCTTGGACCCCTTGTTGGACTGATGTGCTCAGGGTCCTGTTGAGAGGTCAGGGTTCAAAAGAGGTAGTTAAGTATCAAGAATCATTGCCTGTACTATTTTAGTGGTCTGCAAATTGAGTCCCAAATTGATTATATGAGACTTGATTCTACAAGGCGATCAGGAGATACCCTTCTTCTCTCCTGAAATCAAAGGGCACGGAGGGGCCTTTCTCATTTTCAGATCAAGGAGGAAACAACATCCTGTAGTATTAGATATTGGAAATGATGACTTCAATATGCAGGGTTTTTTTCTGAGGGTTTTGTTTTTCAGCATGACAAATTTTGCAGGTAATTCCTATCTGTAACGGTGGCATACAGCAGCATGGAAAGTAAGGACAGAATGGTCACAAGTAGTGTAGAAAAGTAAGGGCAGAGACCTGAACTGATAAGATTCTTTGTAGCCTTTGGTTCTGATAATTGTGGACAGGTCATAAGAAGATAAGCTAAAAGAAGGTACCTATCCTTGGGGAGGACAGTCTCTCCTGATGCTTGGAAGTATGGGAAGCAAAGCTATTGGGGGTTGTAGTTAAGTGGGAACTGCATGTCTTGGTATATTGTAATCTGATGTGAGTAGCTGATTAAATAGGTGTTCATTCAGAGTAGTGCACCCATAGTACTTTATGCTCACTAATACAGTTTCAGTCATCAAGTTAGGGATAACTGTAGACTGTAATAACTCATTCTGGCAGATACTGTTTTCTAGTGTTGTTCCTCGGCGAGCCTACCCTGCCCTTACCCTCCTCTAAAGCCAGTGATCCACAAGTGCAATACAGTATTGCTTCCTTAATTCTGCCGAGAATTCCCTCCTTTTTATTTTCCCCTGCTACTCTCCCCTCCCTGCAGTGGTTAATAGCATAAGGGATATTAAATGTCAATCCTCCTGTATCCCTTTGCAAGTTCCAGAAAGAGATGATTGAGTGGCTTATCCCTGCAATCACTGTAATCAGTAAGTAATGACTTAACATCCTGCTGGATAACATGAGGTGGAATCAGGAGAAAATACTACTTAGCAGCAGAAGCTTGCCACCTGGACGAGGTGGAGGTTAAATTTAGGAATTATACACTGGGGATTTTTATGTTTTTCTCCTGAAAAACAAAACAAAAAAAACGAAACCCAAAACACTCAAGCAACCATATTACAATGGTACTCAGGCTTTGGAGTAAGTGATAGTAATAGAATGGTTTAAAAAGGGTCTCTTCAGTATGGCAGTGGTACAATGCTCTTTAGCTTGTGCTTCGCAGGAGTCCAGTATCAATCAGACCTCAAAAAATTAAGGCACTGCAGCCCACAGTACTGGGGAGGGGTATGGGGAAAAACCAAGCGACTTGATTTTTAGTAGGAGAAAGGCTGCTGGCAGCTGTAGCTTCAGTGATAGTGTTAGCCTTCCAGGAAAGGGCTCACTCACTGCTGCTAAGGGCTGGTCTCTGGGGAAGATGATACGCCAAAAGAGAAGGGGTCTCCTAACATCCTTGTGCTGCTGTGCCAGCCTGTGCCACCGACACAGAGAGGCTGAGTGGCAGCGTGTCCAGGCTCTGCAGCAGTGCTGCTGCTCCAAGTGATGGCACCTTCCTCTCAGCCTCTGGAAACCAGTGTCAGCAAACACATGGGTGCCAGGTGGCTGGGGAGGATTGGAAGGGCACTAAAAAAGTAAAGGTAGAAGACTCTCGCATCCCAAGAGTTTTCCTGGGTCCTGAAAAGAGGCCAGACTTGGGAATCTGCAAGTGAATGAGCTGCATGGCGTAAAACTTCTTAAAGTAAATAAAAAGCATTTGTAAAAGTCCTTCTAATTGACTTAAAACCAGGCAACCCCTTTGGCAGGCATAGTGTTTGGCTTTACGATTTGAGCTGTGTAAATTAAGGCAGTTGAAGTAATTAAATTACTTAACAGGTTTTCAGATGGCGTTTGTCTTTTCCCTTCTAGATGTTTTCTATTTCATATCTGTACCCACTTAAAAGGAAATAATCGGGCATCAGTGATGCGTTTGATTATATCCCCTCTCTCTATGTTTGTATTTACTTCCCCCCAACCCTTTTTTTTTTTTTTTCCTCCTTTTTATTTTATTTTTCTTTTATTCTTTTTGTTTCCTGGAAGATACAAAACCCCAGCTTCTTCTTACATAGAAGTCGTTACTAAATACATGTGACAATAAGTGGGAGAAATGTGCTTAGGGTATGGTATGTGATTATGTGAAGAAGGTATTGTATTAAAACTACATTCTCTGTATTCTTTCCAAACCATATCTCATTATTTTGGGGTGAGGGTGGGAGGGGAGGCAGATGCATTCTTTTGCCATCCCAACTAAGAGGGAATGAGATGGATTTTATTGCTGTGTTATTATCTTCTTTCCCATTAAAAGTCTTTGCCTTTGATGTATACTGCAAGTGGTCACAATTTAATTTGCGGAGTCTATTTTTGTTCATAAGGCTGGCAATTCAGAAAAATGTGTATTTAGTTGTAAATGTGATCTGGACCTACTGCTGAATGTGTATTTCAAGAGTGCAGAAGCACTCTGGAAAAGAGAAGTA
>VWZY01006109.1:832335-864835 GCA_013399075.1 Chloroceryle aenea | reverse complement strand
GGATTAGTGATCCGAGCACTCTGAATGCCCTGAAGTGGACAAAGGCTGGCGCTCAGTGTAGTGAATGCTTGCCGTGGTGCTGGGATTCTCCTGAAAATTATTTCTTCTTTAAAAATGGGAGTCAGCTTTTAGTTGTTAAAGCTGCTCGGGCATTTTGGAAAAATAAGTTGGTGGTTTTGGTTTGTTTTTTTTTTTTTTTTTTTTTTTTTTTTTTTTTTTTTTTTTTTTTTTTTTTTTTTTTTTTTTTTTTTTTTTTTTTTTTTTTTTTTTTTTTTTTTTTTTTTTTTTTTTTTTTTTTTTTTTTTTTTTGTTTTTTTTTGTTTTTTTTTTTTTTTGTTTGTTTTGTTTTGTTTTTTGTTTTTTCTTTCCATACTAATGGACTTGAGAAGATTTTTAAAGGCAAGCAAACCGCCTGCTTGGAATAAAATGTGTATGCAGGCTTCAAAAATAAAACCTGAAAGGATTTTGTGATCTGTCGTTTCCCTGGGTGTTTTGTAATTATTGGAGAAAGAGAGAAATTTGTTGTTTGTGCTGGGTTGCTCTGGAATGCACGCGGTAATTCCTCGAGGAAGGTGGGAAGGGATAGTTTTTCTGAAGAGGGATGCCGGTGACTTCTCCTGTTTCACTGTGAATTGTATCCTAGGTGTTTCTTCAGTCCCTCCGCTGGTGTGGGTCAATCTATCCCCCTTTTTAAGCTTGAAAGGGGAGCTCTGATCAAAGGCTTGAATGATGTCACTGATCTCTGGTGATTGATTAGGAACAGAAGTTCTGGAGCATTTTGCATGTCCGCCTTTTCCTTATCACTTCAAATCCATTAGTGCCTACCCATTAGGGCAGCTTTCAGTCAGGGGGAAAAATAACCCATAATGAACACCTATGTATCTGTGTATGGCCACCACGTATATGCATGTCTAGAGAAAAGGAATAGGAGAGTACAGGCTTCATGGTCTGAGTTATAAATGTATTTTTCTTTAACATAGAAGGAGACAATTATTATTGGTCTGTATTGATACAGGGGATATTTATTAACTGCTAAGCTCTTGGGTGTAATTTGCTTCTGTTCTTCTGCATCTGCTTTCACAGATTTAAATCTCTGTCATCAGTGGGGTTTTGGCTGCTCTACCTTCATCTGCTGTAGTTTACCCATAAGGGAACCATGCCCTTGCTTGTTATTTCTTTGCTGTGCTGTATGTTAGGATCCATTCTCTGTGTCAGTGGCTTAGAGATATTTTTTAATTAGAGGTCGAAAACTAAATATTTTAAATGTATGTCTCTTGGAAGTTCAGAGTTAGTCAGGATGTACATTAAGCAGTTAAGAGAAAAGATCTTTCATTCATAAAGGAGGAGCAGTCCTCTGTTGGTGGTGTGGTAGCTCAGGCAGTGGGGTTCCCCATGCACGTAAGGGTGGTGTGAGCAAGCAATACAGGGATTGAATTTGACTCACTGTGGTGTAGATAGGGAAGATGGGTGGTGTGAATCTGGAGTCCATTCCTAAGTATCCCACTTCTACCAGTACACTGGGATTTAAATGAGGAACCTAAAATCTCTGCACAGGCTTTAAAAATCTTTAGTTACTTAATTATCCTGGTGAAGAGAAGCTTTCAGTATATAGGATAATTTAAAAATGTTAATTTTTTTTGGTGTATCTTTTGCCCTTGCATTTTGGTAGTTTGGCTCATTTCTCTCTCCCTTAAATCTCCTTCTCTCTCTCTCTTCTGCTGTTGTGCATTTCACACCAGGAGATGACAAGTCTTGTGATTGCAGCAGAGGCAATTGAAAGAAAATAAAAAGAGAGTTCTTTTTCTCTGGTGCTGGCCCATGAACATACCATAAAAATTGGATTAGACACACCTAGAGTTGGGATTGATTGCATCTTGAATGGGAAATTAGAACATCTGAAAAATTCCTTTTTGGATGGAACAGAAGCACAAGAAGGAAAAGTTGGATGGAAACCAGAGAAGAACTGTAAATCACTATTAAAGTTACTTCCTATGGTTTACCATTGGCTGTCAAAGAAAATTGCCTCGGGCTTGTTTATAGCTAATTCCCTCTATAGAAAACTTCAATTTGTGGACTGGCCTCTGAACGGGATTGATAACTCTGTTTATAGACCAGGATGGGTATCTAAAGATAACAGATAATGCANTTTTTTTTTTTTTTTGCATTCTAGTCTTTTTAGTCGTGTTAGAAAAACAAAATCGAAGTCATTCAAATAGAACTAAAAAGATGGAGTGGCTGATATAACCAGCTTTCCTACCACTTGTAAACATAGCAAGTCAGATTAAAAAAATATAAACAGGCAGTCCTCAGCCTTCTCTGGGAGAAATATGATTTGATAAAAATGTGTGTTTAATATTCAATTTTCAGTTTCATCTGAAGTGTGTAAACCTAGATGTCCTGTGGGAGTTTACAGCCTGCTCCAACTTTAACTCAGATAAAAGGATGCTCATAAAATGCCTTTCTCCTTTTATTTTCAAATTTGTATTTCTGCTAGAGAGGAGGAGGGTGGAGATGGACCTCTGAGAGGTGTTTGAGGCTCCCTGGGTGCTCAGCACCTGTGGTGGTGAAGCCCTTAGCCCTGGATTGATTTCAGGCCTGACCGCCAGGCGTAGCTGTGCAGAGTGGGCTCAGGAGGTGGCTGCTCCGCCTGGCTCCGTTCCCTCTCCACTCCACAGAGTTCCCCATTGGAAATGCCTGGAAAGCCGAGACTTCTCACAGCCTCGATGGGGCTGGTGGCTGCTGGGTGGTTGGGAGAGGGGAGGACTGGCTTCCCCACCTCAGCTGTTTCATCCAGCTTGCCTGTAGCCCAGCCTGTGGCTCCTGAGTGTTTTGGGCAGTGGCCCCATGCCATGAGTGGCTACTTTACTTACCCCCTGCTGTTTGTGGGGCTACCCTGAGGAGGCAGAGCTGCCTTCTCTCTGCAGGTCAGGGGACACCCACCTGTGCCTATGGTTAGGGCTCAAAGCAGGGAGCACAGATTGCAGGATTCACAGTGAGACAGGGACGAGACAAAACTATCCCTGTAAGAGGTGCATGGTAAGGTGCATTCATAGTCCTAATTTTGTGACAAAATGGCTGTTGATTTCTATGGGAATTTTCACTGGAATTCTTTTTTTTAGTTGATATTTAAATATTCAGTCACAAACTGCTGTAAAGCTCTTCAGTTTTTCACAGGCTTTTTCAGTACTTTTGTTATGAATAAAGAGACTGTTCCTTCTAAAATTAGCAGTGTTTTATTGCACCACACGGTTCATAACAGATCATACCTCTCACTAGAAGGCAAAACTGAAAGCTGCACAATTTTGCTTAGAGAAGTGACAGACTTTCAAGCTGTTACCTGAACATTATTTTAAACCTCCTTTTCTGAAGGTGTGTATGATGAATTATTTCTTTCCTTCAGAGACTTTGGACTGAAGAGTTAGAGTGAATGGACATTGGCCTATTTCAAACACCAGAACAAGTACAGGATCACAGTGCCTCTGCCAAAAAAGCATGGACCTGGAATCCCTCAAGGGATTTCTCCCAGCTTCATTCCCAACATGCATACCAGTCTAAGTCAGTGCCATATTTTCTAAGTACTAGTCAAAGAAAAATATTTATGGTAGGTTTTACTTAGTATTTTCAATTTGATGTGCATCAGCATCTTCTTCTGACAGTCTCCCCTGAGCTTAAAATATCTGTGGCAAGACACCATTCTGTTTGCTGACATGATAGAGGTTAATGTTGCATATATAACAGCAAAAACAATTTGAAAGTCCTGTTCTCAGCTTTGAACACTTTCTTTTGATTGTTCAGAGGATAGGGGAGGTAGGGTGGTTTTTCTATTTAAAGTTCCAAAGACCTTTTTTTTAATCCATCTAACTTAAATCAGAATTAAAGGCTTGCATACTTTTCCTTTGGCACCACAAAATTATTACTTTTTTCTTTGAAAAGCAAAAATCAGTATGAAGGATACCAAAACTTCTCAAGTAATGAAAATATTTAAAGGGGCTGTGATTGATTGGTACCTTTATCTTCAAGGCCCAAAACTGATGCTAAAAATAAGTTGGCACTTAAAAAAAAAAAAAAAAAGAAGTGAATAAGAACCTTAAGCAAAGATATAGAAAATTCCACCAGGTCTTTACAAGAGAGGGAGAGAAAGAGTGAAAGAAAGGAAGGCAGGACCTAAAGGAGAGGAAGGAAGGGAAGGAAGGGAGGAAGGAAGGAAGGACTCACTCTGTGGTGCTCTCATTTCAACGGATTTCAGGCAGATTTTTTTGGTTGTCATAGTTGGACTGAGGACCTGTCAAAAATCAGTATTTTAATATTGTTAGACAGAAGTTAGTGTTTTTCACAGGGCAAATACTTCAGCTGGCGAGTTCTGAAAGCTTGTATGTAGCCCCAGAGTAGTTGATACAAATAACTTTTTTTTTTTTTATAGATGAATCTGAGAATTTTGTATTTCAGACTCCTTATTTACAGTGGGGGGTGGTGGGATAGTGGTGGAAATATTACCTTTACACATGAATGTTAAACATGGAGAGAGCAACTGGAGTTGAGTATCTGAACATAATTCAGGCTGCTGCTTTTTGTTTGCAATTGGCCAGGCCTACTGTGTTGGATTTGCATCACTTACTCTGCGAGATGTGCAGGCTCTTTGGGAGGTGAAGTCAGAACCTCAGCTCAACACAGGAACAGAGCAGGACGTGGGCACAGTGTGGACTGCTGTCTTGTCACAGTTCTGGATGAGTCAGACTCACTGGCCCCGCATCTGTGTAAGTGGGGCTGCCTTGAGCGTGTGCTCGGCAGGGAGGTGATGGGCATCCCTTGTATCTCCAGGTCTCAGGTGTGATCTGGCTCTGCTTTCTACAGATGCTTCTGGGTTTCCAGCCCCCTGTCTCCCAGGATTAAACTTATTTTAACATAGAATGTACCTAAACAGTGAGAAATTTAGAGGAAGCAAAAGAAAATCCTTTATGTTGTTGGACTTGTATTTTGGTTTACCAATGAGGACAGCAGTCAAGCTGCTTTTCATTGGTTCTGCTGGAGGAGGTACAGAGGGCAGAAGTGTGTATATCTCAGGCTATCAAGCTGTAATTGAAAGGGGAGTAGTTCAGAATTTAGCAACAGTTCTTCAGAATGTAAGGAGTGCTTGAAGATTGGTGGATGTTGACTACAGTAAACATAAGTCATGAAGAAGTATGAAACTATCTCACTGGAAATCCGTTTCCCAGCTTTCTGTCCTAGCCTTCAGGTTATAGACTTTTCTTTTGCTCATTCTGGAGGTCAGGCAGAATGAGTTTCCAACCTGCAAAATTGAGACATAAAAAAAAGCAATATGCAGATACGTCAAACAGGATGGTAACATTGCTCCTTCATCTGTTCCCTTCTCCTAGATAGGTCCATCTAGTCTAAATGTTCACTTAAGAAAGGCAGCAAAGAGTGTGAAGTTGTCTCACATGATTACTACCAAGTGATACCATTTTATTTCAAGGAATGGCACTGAAAGGGAGAGATGGAAGGAGCTGGAAAGGAAGGACATTCCAGTTAGTTACAGTGCTTTCATTAAACTCTGTTTGTTCGTTTGACTGTTGTTTTGTTTGGGGTTTTTGTTTCTGTTGGGTTTTTTTTTTACAGGTATTTGGTATGATATTTTTGCTTTTTAAAACCAGTCAGAAGACTTATATTCATAAACCCATATTTCTTTTTGTTTCAGTGCTGGAGATGCCTGTGAGGTGACTTAAAACTAAAAGGAATTGTGTAGGCAGGGGAAAGAAGGGAGGGTGTTTTACATTTCAGTGGTTTAGGAAATAAAAATTAGCAAACACTAATAGGTGTCTGTTCTTTCCCATTCTTTATTAAAATGCATGGGATGTGGATCAAATGACTTTATTCAGTGCTCAGTATTTCAACTACCTTGAAATGGGAGACTGCAGGCAGTTGGATAAATTTGCTGGAAAGTTGCCCAGTTTCACTGCTGCTTATATAAGCTTGCCCATGTCCTCTGGGGAATACTGTTTTGTAACGTGTTGAATCAGGATGAGCATCCCTGTGTTCACTTCAGCTCCAGGATGCCAGAAGTAGATCAGCAGTGGTGGTGATGATGGTGGTTGTCCCTGTCTCTCCTTTCTGGGCTAAATGAAAGACAGACACTGGGGAGCTTTGCCAAATCAGGGTGCTACCCCTCTCTGCTTTGCTATACTCTGAAAATAATGGGCAAGGTATCTTACTCCAAATAAGCAGTTATGATTGAGTTACAAATTAATTCACAGTTGCCACATTTTTGGAATTGTCTAAATGATAGTTAAACTTTTTGTGGAGTCAGCATAATTGAAGATGTGTGACTCCCTTCTTAGACCACCTTCTTGTTGGGTTTCAAGAAACAAGCCATCACAGCTCAGTATATATGCCAGTGTTTTATCTCTGCAGATGTATGTTCAGATCCTGGTTGTACTACAGTTAAGATAGAATTTGAGGTCTTGTCCTTACCTCAGTTAGATAGCTGCACCTGTCAAAAAGAAGTTCCTACGAATTTCACACTTTTAAGAACAGTACTGTAAATTCACCATTGGGGCAGAGGAGGTGGCTGTGATTCTGTAAGCACTGCAGACTGGACCTTCTCGTCTTTGTCGTGTTTGTGGAGACAACCCCTTTCTCTTATGAACACACATTCAAATTCCTTACTGGAACCCACAAATGAGCACACTGGACATGCCTACACACATTCCAGTTTACCACGGCATCCTTCTGGGTTACTTAATGCAGAACCATGAAGTCATGCTCTCAGAAGTGTACCAGTAGGTAGCCATACAGCTTCATTATCTACTGGCCTAATTTTACATCAGGAATTGCCCTCAGCTTGGCAATAAACCCTTGCAGTTGGGTACTAAGTGTGATGATACCAGTTGTTTGCATTTTAGAGTGTTTGTGACAGTGGTCACTGAGCTGAGGTGACACAGGTGACCCTATGGTGTTGTATAGCAAGCACTTATGCTATCTTAATTCCTTGCTATCTCAATAACAGATGGGGTCTGTTCCCCTTCCTTAAGAAGTCCCTTTTGCTCCTTGCCTCAACCCCACTAAGATGGGTGGAGGAAATTTCATTGTGTAGCACACTCCAAACTGTCATTAATCCCACCTTTTACAGTAAAATTAGCTTGACACAGTGATTGCTTGAAGATAAGGTCCTAACCTAAAAATCTCAGATCCACATAATGCAGAACAGTCTTAGGATGCTGTTGGGTGTTGCGAACAGAGGCTGCCACCCTGCAACCCTTGTATGTATGTGTGTGGGTGAGACTGGGATGCTCTGTGTAACATGCCCACTTTAAAATAGAATTAGAGGTTGGATGAAATTACAGGAGAATCTCTTGGCTTCTTCTCATCACATATGTAAGAGGGGATTTCTCACCCAAGGTTTACATGGTTGAACGAGTTAGAATAGAGTAGCAGGTGTCATTGTGAACGTGTGAGTCTGCACTGGCGGAAGCAATTGTTCACACGGCTTTTGCATACGCTCTGGGAGTTGCTGTTAAGTCAATATTTACTTCTCAGGGAGTAAATGCCAGAGTTGTGTCTGAGAGCTACTGTTGCATCAATGAAAGAGTTATTTGCTATGTCATCAGGTATCTTACGGTGCAGATTCCTGGAGTTTTAGAAGTTTTGCAGTTATGAACTTGTGGCAAGTGGCTGGAAACACCGAAGGTGTTTTTCAGAAATTCTGTACAACTTTCCATGTTGTCTATTTAGAAAATTCTTCACAGTGGTTCTCTAATGTTTCACAAAGAGCTTGTCAAATGTTACTCCTTTAGGATGTTCAGCACAATTAAGGAAGGCGTATGTCAGTTGGCATCACTGAGCTTTCAGTTACAAGCTTTAGTTTGTTGGGTGAGGATACTTGGGGAGAGAATTTGGTTGATGATTTGTGGAGCTGTTTTAATTAGCAGCCTTTACATATATATTACATTTGGTCTGGGTAGGACCTCCCTCCCAGGGGAAAAGCTGTGGACTTCACTGAAGATAACAAAAGCCTGATACAAGGTAGGATGTGTAAGATGGTTGTTTTTTTGTCTGAATTCTAAAGAATGCTTTAAAAATCAATGCTCTTTTTTGCATCAGATCACCATTACCTTCCTAGGGACCCACCTGTGCAGCGTTTTTGTAGCTAGGTTCTCCATCAAGGGTGGGAGGTGGTGATCTGCGGGTGCAAATGTGGGCTGCAGTGGCAGGTCAGTGCTGAGCATACCTGCCATGCACTTGCATTTAGACATAAACACATGGCTCCTCCCTCCTGGGCTTTCCGCAGACGGTGGGAGGTAAGCTGGGGGTTATGCAGTATTTAATCTCTGACGTGTTTCATGGGAAATATGAAAGTGTTCTGGGAAGGAGGCTGTAGTGTGAAGTTTCCTGTGTGTTCTCCCTCTGCTGTAAAGCCAGGTGGAACACAATCTTCTTGGAAGCTGGAGACTTTGGAGTTCAGGGCCTCATCGACAGTGTATTGAGGTCAGTACCTTCCTAATAGGCTTTGGCTGAGTCCCTATGAGAACAGGAGCAGTTGGCCCACAGAAACATGCTAACCCATTTTTCACGCTTGCCTCCTTTCTACTGAAGGAATCAGTGGGTAAAAGCATGACTCTTAATGACTGCTGATTATAAATAATTAGGAGTCATTCAACATTTAGGCTAACGTATTTAGGTTGTGATGTGTTTTGCATTTATTAAGTGCTGGCTGCTCTCCTGTGGCTTGGTGTCTTTGCTGACTATCTGTCCTTAGTTCCTTGTGTAAACACTGGGGGTTAGATGAGAAGATGGGCCCTGAGTTTGAATGCTTTGGCATGCCATGGATGCTGGCTGCTGTGCAAGCCTCTTCTGTGCTGTGTTTTGCTATGGAACGACTGAGTAGAAGGTGTTGGATTTTATAGTTGGTGCTTGCAGTTAGTTTAGTCGGGTTTTGCAACGGAGTGAGAATTATTAGTCTACAGGTGATGCACAGCAAAGAGCTTAAATAATTCAAACAGCATTGCTTGTGCAAACACTTAACACATTGAAGTGTAGCAAAGCCAAGGATTTTTCATTTGTAGCATAGGGTCCAACAGAGATCAACCAGTCTACATTACAGTCATGGTGCACCAGCCATGCTCTTTTGCATAACCATGAGTATATATTTGTCTTTGCAGATCATGTAACAAAATGATAACAGATAGATCTAATAAATATTCCAATAAGCATTATTCCATGCTGTTTACTGTAAAATAAAATTAAAACCTTTAACGTGTTAGTTTTTCAGGGAAAGAGGTAAAAAAAGAAACACCTCAAAAGCTAGGTGTTAGCATTTATATGTACCAAAGAGAAATTTTAACAGACAAAAATATAAGAAAAAAGTCTGGATTTGCACTTCAGAAATGGTATTGTCTTCACCCAGTTCATAAATGTGAAGCTGGGGTGAAACTACACAGTTAAAGTGTGATGTGACAAAGGCAATGTATAACCTCTTTAAAGTCTATATAAATCAAACCTTTAACCTACTGCTTTTAAGAAGGAATGCCTAGAGGCTGCTTTTGTGTAACTTTTTTTTTAATTCCATTTAAATGTAGATTTTTTTTTTAAAAGGCCTTTAGTATAGTGGTGCATCTTTTGCAATGAAATGTTAATCAGGACTCTTTTGTAGCAACTTGGTTGGGAGATAAAATATTTAGTGCTGTTGTATATTGAGCCACATTCTCCAGTACACATGCAGCTCTCTCCCCCTCCCCCTTTCACTCTCTTCTTCTCCCCCCCTACTTTCCGCCCCCAATCTAAGTTGTAAGGAAATATTTTTATTTAATATTGAAGAGCTGATCGGTGCTTTCCAGTACTGATAACCTGACCTGGTTACGTTTCTAGCAGAGTGCTACAGAGGAGTGTAGTACTTGGGTGACTGAATGTGCTTCATATCCAGGATCAGTCCTTTCCCCCTTTCTCCTGTTTATCTGAGTAGAAAACAAGTTCAAGTATCTCCAGGAAAGGTAATTTGCTGAGAAAATTTATGATATTATTGGAGTTCCTAGACTTCTGTTTCTGTTCATTACAGTAATCCTCAGCCAGTTAGTACAGCTGCATCATACAGTCACATAATACCTTGGGCTTTGGTTTGTCATGCTGTAATCAAAATACTGTAGTATTCAATGGTAACCTGTGTGTCCTGAAACACACATTCCTGCTATGAGGAATGGGGTTATTTAAGCGTGTAGATCTAAGGGTATGTGTAGACTGCTCACAGGTTGAAGGCTTAAATAATCAATCAATTTAATTATTAAATCTTTTTNTATTAAATCTTTTTTTTTTTTTTTTTAAGTTTGTATAATTTGAATGAAGAAGCATAGAAATGGTAAATCCTGAACTTATTAACGTCCAGTCATAATAAGCTGAAGATGATTTCCGCTCCTGTAATGGGTCAGTTTGGTCCAAGATGAATACTTGTTTCACAGAAGTCATATTTCATTTAAAGTACGATTGTTACTTTTTTGTCAGAGTTTTCTTGTTGGTTTCTTGAACTTTCTGTATTAGTTTTTGACTACTTTGATTTTCTGTGTCTTGCTAAAAGCCATAATGTAAGGAGAATTGTAACATTAAACTGAGATTTCCACAAAACCTTAGACTTTACAATACAGGGATGATCTTCCTTGATGTAAGGCTTTGCTTCAGATGTGTCTCCTGTGTATCATTTCCAGTTTTAAAGGAGCATGGTAGTAAAAGAGGAGTCAGGAGTCAGTTTGTCAGAGAATGGCAATGTGGAATTAAGGCAATAGGGTCCACTTTTAGTGCAGTGCAGAACACAGATTTGGACTGTAAGGATGAGGGTAGCAAGGGAGGTTGTCCAGTAGTCATGTGGTAGCAGACATGTGGGATTATACTTTGTGTTGTCTAAAGTCTGCTTCCACCAAAATCAGTGAGAGTTTTCTGCAGCACAGAGCGGTGTCAATGCACACAGCCTGAGGATCCTTCTCTTCAAACTTGGCAACAGCCATTGCATTGGAAATACTCATTGTGTATTTATTATTGTCTCTCTTTGTAACACAAGGTGAAAAAAATCCCCCACCAAACCTCAAAGGGACTCAGTAATGAAAACTCTGACACCTTCTCAAACTTTATCTGTTAGACTCTCACCCTGAACACAATTCTGTCGTCCCAGCTGCCCCAAACTATTTGCTGCACGCAGATGGTACTGTGCAAATGCAAACCAAGCTGAATGTTTGAAATCAAAAGGCAGATTGCATCATTATACTTTGTGTGTAACACGCCCCAAAACATTCAAGGATACCTCCTGTGGGGATGGTGGTATTAAAGTATTGCATTTTGGAAAACTGTGCCAGCCGTGTTCAGTTGATCTCATGATATCACTGTATTATACTGGCAAGTTAAAACCAAAATAATGCCAGAGGTTTCAGTTTTGTATTTATCAGGAAGCTAGTATAAATATTTTCTGACTTTTTTTGCTAGTCTCTTCCAGTTCTGCGGGAATCACCAGAGCACCATGAAAAACAAGTCCCTGGCTGTTGTATTCATGGACTACTTGGCCTCCAAAAGAACTTCTTCTGTAAAAAATGAAGAGGCTGAACAGCCCGCTGCTGTGTAGGCTTCTGATTTTATTTTGTCCTGATGAGTCCTGATATTTTGGAAGAATTTGTGCTCCACAGCTATGAGGAGGAGGTGGTGGTGCTTCCTCCATTTCACTGAGAGTTTTACTGGGAAGTGTGGCCTGAACTTCTTCCATATGGTTTATTACAGTGCAGTTACAGCTGTCTTTGTCAGTGACAAAGCATTTTTAATGGTATTTTCTTGGGTTTATAACAAGCAATTTGTGTCTTCAGACCTGAAAACAAAACTGAGCGGTAACCAGTGAGAGATGAAATTAAGCTGGGAATGCTGTTATGTCAAGGTATGGTAAGAGCCCCTTGCTGGAACACCAGAAAGGTCAGCTTGGATGCCACGAGGGAGTTACTGTCACTAGCAGACTAGCTAAGATGGGCTTGGCATCTAAATATGTAGTAGCATTCCCTAGGAAGGCTTTATTATACAGAGGGGTAGTTTTTGCTCGTGAAACTTCATGAGATAAGAGTCACTGAAGTCACAAGTCAGTAGCAAGAACAATGGCACTCATTGATCGTAAGGCAGCACAGGCGAGGGGGAAACTCCTCTCCCAGGGCTGTGCTCCGTCAGATACTTGGATCAGTTTTATCTCAGTGTTGCTTCACTGAATGGCTTCTCTTGGTTTACACTGGGTCTGAGTGACAGTGGAACAAGTTTTCAATGTTTAGCTCATAGGACTTTTCATGGTGTGCCCTTTGGAGGCAAAAGTAAGTCTAGGGGAAATGTGGGCCCCCTGATGAATGAAGTGGGTGCCCTGGTGAGCAAGCCTAGAGAGAAGGCAGAGTTACTGAATGCCACCTCCGCCTTGGTCTTTACTACTAAGGCCAGCTACCAGGAGTCCCAGGCCTTCAGACCCCAGAGGAAGTCTGGAGGAAGGAAGTTTTTTACCTCTGTTGAAGAGGCTTGGGTTAGAGATCAGCTGAACAAACTGGACATCCACAAGTCCATGGGCCCTTGATGGGATACACCCGCGAGTGATGAGGGAGAGGCAGAGGTCATTGCTAGGCCACTCTCCATAATCTTTGAGAGGTCCTGGAGAACAGGAGAGGTGCCTGAGGACTGGAGGAAGGCCAACATCATCTCAATCTTCAAAAAGGGCAAAAAGGAGGACCCGGGTAACTACAGGCTGGTCAGCGTCACTTCCATCCCTGGAAAGGTGATGGAACAGCTTGTTCTTGCCACCATCTCAAAGCATGTGGAAGAAAGGAGGCTTATCAAGAGTAGTCAACATGGATTTTGTAAGGGCAAATCATGCTTGACTAATCTGATAGCCTTTTATGATGGCACAAGTAGTTGGATAGATGAGGGGAGGGCAGTAGATGTGGTATTTCTTGACTTCAGCAAGGCTTTTGATACTGTCTCCCATGGTATCCTCACAGCCAAGCTTAAGAAGTGCAAATTGGGTGATTGTGCAGTGAGGTGGATTGGGAACTGGCTGAAGGACAGAGCCCATAGAGTTGTGGTCAGTGGAGCAGAGCCTAGCTGGAGGCCTGTGACTAGTGGTGTCCCCCAGGGGTCAGTACTGGGTCCAATGCTGTTGAATATATTCACCAGTGACCTGGATGAAGGGACAGAGTGTATCCTTGGCTGTGGATGGCTGTACTGCCATCCAGCGTGACCTGGACAGGCTGGAGAGCTGGGCAGGGAGAAATTTAATGCAATTTAACAAGGGCAAGTGTAAAGTGCTACATCTGGGGAAGAACAACCCCATGAATCAGTATAGGCTGGGGGCTGATCTGTTGGAAAGCAGCTCTGGGTGAAAAGACCTAGGGGTCCTGGTGGACAAGAGGATGACCATGAGCCAACAGTGTGCCCTCGCAGCCAAGAAGGCCAGTGGCTTTCTGGGATGCATTAAGAATAGTGTGGCCAGCAGGCTGAGGGAGGTTCTCCTCCCCCTCTACTCTGTGCTGGTGAGGCCCCACCTGGAATACTGTGTCCAGTTCTGGGCACCCCAGTTCAGGAAGGAGAGGGAGCTACTGGAGAGAGTCCAGCGCAGGGCCAACATGATTATTAAGGGAGTGGAGAATCTCCCTTATGAGGAGAGGCTGAGAGAGCTGGGTCTCTTTAGCCTGGAGAAGAGGAGACTGAGTGGGGCCTTATTAATGTCTATAAATATGTCAAGGGTGAGTGTTAGGAGGATGGAGCCAGACTCTTCTCAGTCTCAACCAATGCTAGGACAAGAGGCGATGGGAATAAGTTGGAACACAGGAGGCTTCAAGTAAACATAAGGAAAAAAATTTTCCCAATGCGGGTGACAGAGCAATGGAACAGGCTGCCCAGGGGTCTTGTGGATTCTCCTTCTCTGGAGGTGTTCAGAACCCACCTGGACATGTTACTGTGTGACTTGATCTAGGTTATCCTTCTCTGGCAGGGGGGTCCCTTCCAACCCCTAACATTCTATGATTGGAAGTACTTTCTGAGACCTGCCCAGGACTATTTGAGCACAAGGTGGGATCCTTAAGTTTTTTTTCAAAGGCAATTATGATTTTCTCTGTCTGTAATCAACTCCACACAGCCCTTCAGTCACTTAGCACAGCTTTACAGAGCCTGTAAATGCCATTCCTTAATTGCTTCTGAGCAATAAAAGGAACGCTTACACTAGCCAGATCTTAAAAAAAATCACTGTTAAATATTAAGCTGTCTCTTGTGGTTTAAATGAAGCAGCCTTGTTTTGTAGGGAGCAAGATCTGGGGACCAAACCAGTTACAATCTGAATCTAATCAACTTGCTATGTCACTTGGATCTTCACTCTTTCAGGGCATGTTATTTTCCTCTGTAAAGGGAGGATTATATATCTAACAATTAATCTTTTGTTTAGGAAGAGTTTGACATACAGCAGGTTGTTTGATTCAGATGTGTAAGATGGTACCTCGATGGGAGTGTGACCCCTTTGTCCTGCTTCCCAGAGAGCTTTGGTTTTACTCTGAAGCCAGGTATCATACTGCTTCACTTCACCAGAAAAATGAGATCTTTTTCCTTTCCTTACCAAGCCTTGCAGAAGGAGGAGGAGAGGAATCAGGACAATAAATTTGCAGCAGTTTCCACCAGCTGCCTGCATGATGGAGGACCTCTTTAGGCTCTCTCTCCCCTCTGACTGGAAGTGGAGGAGTGGGAAGTACAGGGTGGTGTGGAGGCTGCATCCCCATGAAAGACCGCTCTGAGCTCCTGCTGTTCACCCCTCCCAGACCTTTTGCCTCCATGATCTGTTGCCTCTGTAGTAACAGGCAGCAGGTATTCTAGCTGGAGGTGCTGGCAGAGGCAGCAGCGTAGATCAAACTGGCCTTGCTCAGAGCAGGGGTGTAGATGTTCGTTCTGCTAGAGCAAGAGAGGAAAAATGAGAAGGGACCTACCATGTGATGCTGAAGTTAGTTCCTGTGCTCTCTTAAGACAGCAAAGGTAGCAGGGGCTCATAAGCTTAGGCAGCTTTGCAGCCAGGCAGCTGGTCTGCTGTTTCAGAAAAGATAATGGACACCCACCAGCTGGTGGTGGCACCACCTGACCTGTGGGATACACTTACCCTACTTGGATTCATCTTCCCCAGCTTCCCCTGTGCTTTGCAGTCCCTTCTGGAGGCATGGCTTGGTCCTGGACTGGGAGGACTGGGCTGCAGGGTGTTGGAAAATGAAACAGGGAGTGGTAGAAGATGGCAGGTGAAGAAACAAGATTTCCCTTTAGAGTAAAGGAAATTACATCAGGATGGGGGGGGTGGGGAGGAATATTTTTTAAATGATGATGGGTAGAAGGTAAAACAGCCAAAAGAAAGCTAAAAAAGTGACAGATGAACTATCTGGGAGAAAGAGCAAATGGGTGGTGAAAGACAGACATAAACTTACAATGAAAAGAAAGAAAAATGAGCATGTGAGCCTATTTTTGGGGAAAGAACAACTGTGGTGAATCACAACCAAACTAGAAGAGAGAATGGAGTAAAAGAATGGAGGTAAGAGAGAAACAAACAGAAGATCCCCAGGTAGGTAAGAACATATGGGAGAGAGACCTGTATCTGAAGAAAAGAGGAGACAACTTAATGGCAAACCAATGTGCTGTTGGTTTAATGTACCAAACCCCAGCTTCTAGCCCTACTCTCCTTACTTCTCCAACTCAAGGGTTTCGTTCTGTCTGATTAATGAAGTAATTCTATACTGTGTGTGGAAAAGAGAGATGGCATTTTTACACCTATAGAAAGAGTGATGTCACATGTTTTGGTTAGGATGGCAAGAGTTACAAAAATAGTCTGTAAGAATTTTTAAGTTGGAGAAGCTGGTGAGATCACAGCTTGAACTGAAACGCAGACATTCTGCTGAAGCAACTTTGTGCATAAGAAGTGGCCTGTAGAATTTGTTGGTTTTTTTTTCCTTAAGGAAGCCAAACAGACCTGAAACAAAAATAATTTCTCCCACAGATGACTTTTTTTTTTTTTTATGGCAGTCTTCAAGCAGGCCCCAAATGATGACTCTCATGACAGGAAACCTCAGTTTGCAAGTATTTTGAGAGTCACTAGGGTTCTCATTATAACAAGTCTACAAGTGATGAGTGGTGTAGTGCGTAGTGGTAAACATGGAAGTACAGCAGGATTTACAAAAACAGCATAAATCAACTGGTGTTGGCTGTTTGGTGGCAGAGTTCCCAGTGGACTTGCCCAGTGGAGGAGGACAGGAGCTGTTACTAGTGCAGGACGATGCTCTGCTGCAAGGATGGGAGATCAAGCTGATAAGAGTGGGAGAGAAGGGGAAAACAGAATTGGCCAGAATTTGGAACCCTGACTTGCTGAGGCTTAACATAGACCCAGTGCTGAAGATAATGTGCTGCTCTTACTGACTTTTCTTAGTGTAGGTTTTTAGATTTCTTTCTTACTTTTCACTTCAGGTCTGGTACTTCTGGTTCTTCTCACTATCCATTTCTGTTTGTGTATGTTGTGCCAACAATGGCATTTTTTATTTCTTCTCTTGCCTTTACCTCCTCTGCAGTTTTCTTCCCTTCTTTGCTCAGTTGTCTTGTTATCCTTTTGTACATCATCTTCTGATCTCCTAGGTAAGTATTTCTCTTTGCCAGGTTCCTGTTGTTTCCCCCTCTTGTTTGCTTTCTAAATTTTGTTGTTCTCATACTTATGGTGATTTTCTTCATTCCCTCTCATTTTCCTTTGGATTTCTTCGGCTTACCCTATTTAAGGCTGCCCTGCACTTCTAAGGCTAATGTCGTCTTTGCCTCCTCCTTCCCTGTCTTCACTATGGCCTTCTACACTGTTCCGTTTATCATGAAGTGAAACTGCACTGTTGTCCTTATATCTCTCAGCCTGGTTGCCTACCTTGGGTTTAACCTTTTTTGGTTTCAGCAGTACATGTCTCTGATGCTTTATTCCCTGCTTGATATAACTGGAGCAGAATTTCCTACCTTCTGTATTCCCAGAACTTTCTAGAGATGTTCTTCAGGCTCTGTCTTCCTTACAGAAATGCAATTCAAGTTTTCTTCAGGTGGGTTAGAGATCTATAAAAGATTCCCTTTTTCTGCTGCCTACATAATGATATTTTAGTTTCCAGTGTGAACCTTCAGCACTGAATTAATGAAGTGACTCCAGTCACTGTGCAGGATGGAGAGAATGAAATGGGTGACATTGCTAGTACATTAAAAAAAGTTGGAAGTATGTATGTCATATTTTTCTTTGCTTCATTCACCATCTCTAAATCCTTTATTCAGTTGGCAAAATGAAAACTCCTTTATTATATATGTCTGTTCAAAAATTGGTTGGGACAAGATAAGGTGGTGAGTGGATGCCTCAGGGCTCTGATGAAAAGCTGTATTTATTTTTTTTAAAAGTCTTCCCATTTAATGAAAAGCAGGCTAGACCGAGCATGCCCTCAAGATAGGCCAACATACACAAAGCATAGAAAAATCTGTGCATCACTTTGCATAAATAGTTTCAGATACTGGCACTGCAGTTCTTCTTAGACACATGATGGTGATGTTTACCAGTTGTAGGCATTGTGCGACCTCAGATGGTTTAGAAATGAATGTGATACAGATTTTGTTGTTGTGAGATCTGGAGTAAGCAAATGGTATCTGTTGGTGTTTTGTGTAAATTATCAATAATGTGTGTGCCCAAATAAAACTGTTTCTCTTTTTATAAACATTTGCTTCAATGCCAAATGTGTTTATCAAGATAAGTGGATTTCTTAAATTATGTTCTGCCAAGGCTTCTTGGACTTTGATTAGTCCTCTAAATGCTGGTTAGCAATTCTGAGGGGCTGCACTCTGACATGTGATAAAGGTGCTACAGAGTTTGGCACATGTGCAGAATGTGTTTAAAGGTGCATTGAAACATTATTTCCTAATTGTCATTTCCCTCATCTATATACTCTGCCTGCTGCTCTAGTCTTGTCATTTATTTCAATGTGCTAATTGGATGCTATTTTCCAGATGAAGCTGACAGGAAAATTGTTAATTCCTTTCCTGAAAGTGTCCTGCTTGTCAGAGTTGGGAAAAACTAACTGAAATAGTCCCAAAACAAGAGTTTCCTTTAAGACCAGATCCAGGTGTGGAGTAGCTTTTCTCTCTCCTGCCACCATCCTGGGGGCTGGTTTGGGCTAAGTCAGCAGGGAAGCCGTTAGCTCTGAGGAACTCAGATAGGAGCATAACCTGTTGAACAATTCATCTTATTGACATGTTGGTACAGCAGACGTGGTCTGCAGGCACAGCAATGGTGAGGGGCACAGCAAAGAGCTATGTGAAAGCCAAAATGACTAAACCATTTGCTGTTGAACAGGACTGGTGCTGCAGAGCTCAGTCGGTGTAGGATTGGTAGCAATGATGGGTTCCATTCGGTTTATGAACAGAAATGATACAGAGCAAATGTGTTGTGGTTCATAAACTGTTACCACCATATTCCTTGAATGTGATGATGAACACAGTATAATTAACTAAGATGTACAGGAGTCTAAATGAATTTTACTCTGTGGTGTAAAGCTCCAAGAGAAAGTCCCTTGAGTTCTGTGTTCTTGCATATCTGGGAATGATACAGCTCTGCAGTAAAATGTCTTACTCTGACATATAGAACAAAATACAGAGACAGTTTCTCCAAGCTGAAATTGAAGTATTTTTGGAGAGGTCACATTGTAGTGTTTGGAGTAGTTTCAGAAAGAACAGCTCAGCTTGCTGAGACTGATCAGAAATTCAAGAAATAATGGAGAAACCAATTGCTTTTATTGTTAAATTTCAAGCTCTTCCCACAGCTACCCTCTGCAGCCTGGATGAGATGAGTGTGAGGAAGAACAGCCTTTGGTTTTCGTTGCAAAAAGGGGAGCAATGACGTGTGTGTAACACTGAGTTACTAGCGAGGATTTGCTATTTGGCCACTTGTGCTTGTTCGCATGCCTTTGGGAGGCAAACAAGCTTGAGGACATGACTGCTGTGGAATCCACTGAAATCCTTAATATTTCATAACATTTCATTGACTCGTGCAGACAATCATATCTATCGTTTGCATTGCATGTGCTGCCTATCTGTACTCATGACACTGTAATACAGATGCTAGCAGTTTCTCTGTGCTGAAGATGGAGTAAAAGATGTGGGATTATTTGCCCTCCTCTGTGAACCTCTAACGGTGTGGAGGAAGTGGTACCAGTGTCTATGTGGTAACTTGAGTGTGACTAATCATCTGTATTTAAATGGACAGATCCATAAATATTTTGTTAGTCCATACCAGATTACTTCCAAGAAAAACTGGTGTACCGCTGCTGACCAGCTGTGTCCTCACTGCTGTTCTGTTGACTGGTCACACGATGACAGCTCCTTGCTTGCTTGAAGCTTCTAAAATGAATCAGGCACATCCAGAAAATGCATGTAGTTATTTTTTCTGGGCAGGTAATTTTTGTAGCTCCTGTCATAATACTTTATGTAAATATTAAGTTAAATTCTAAGTCAATCTAATGACTATACTCTGAGCAACCTCATAGGAAGTTTGAGACACCCTCCTGTATTTTCTTTTGACATGAATGGTGTCTGGGGTGTGAGTACTTTTGTGTCATGTGTGTTCTGTCTGTTTGTTTGTTTTGTTTTTTAATACTCTGTCAACTCTTTGGCCTGTATAAAACAAATATACATCCCTTGGCTACCACCTTGATGGTGCTTACTGTCAAGCACAACAGCTGGTGAAAGCTTCCTCTTAGAGGATCAGGCTGCGTGTTTTGTCTTCACCCAAGAAGTGGGTGAAGTGGAAGAAAGTTGTAAGTGGAAGAAAAACTTCACAGATGTTAAATGAAGTGGTATAATATTGAACAGATAAAGATATGTGTTTTGTTCCAGTTTTTCAATGTTTAAGATGTTCTTTCAAATGGATATCTCACTGCATGATGCTGTTTTACCTTGGCATATGTTAATAGCTGCCCTGAACCCACTTATGCTCCTGTGCAAGAAGAGATTTAATGGTGCATAATCAACTTTTGCCAGATGCTTAACAGTGCAAAGCCTTTAACAATTTGTACAGGAAAGGTATAAAACAAAACATTTGGATTTTGGATACAACTCCTCCATCTGACTTGATAAAAATTGATGCAAGAGCAATTGGCATAAAATGTAGACTGTTCTGAACTAATATTGACCTGGTGTATCAAGCTGGTGTGTGTCGGAGAAACACAAGAGATCACACAGAATAAACACTGATCTTAAAAGCATTACATTTGGACTAAGGCTGCTTCTGCTTTTTAGCTTGCCAAAAGGTGTGGGACTTACTTAGATAACAGTTTTTTACTGCCACAGCGCTGAGTGGGGTCTCATAGTTCAAGGATGATGTCGAGTGTTTTGAGTGGAGTTCTGACAGACTGTAGCTGCCAGGGTGTGATTCCATCTCTGCCACTGATAGCAAACCTCTCTGCCTTGGTGTGCACTGCTCCAAACCCTGGGCTCTGGGAACTGGCTGATGCTGCTAATATCCGTCAAAGGCATCCCTGGAGATGACAGTCTTACTGGCAAATGCTACGGACAGGTCTTGCAAAGTGTGGTGCTGTTGGATGAGAGTTCCTCAGTGCTGAAACAGTGCTGTAGAAAGAGTGGATCTTAACTCTCACCTTTTAAGTGAGTTTTAATAAAATGTGAATATTCTGTATCCATAACCAAGTGTTTTGTTGTCCTAGAAAGCTGGTCTTGGGAGCTGACATTACAGTTAAGACTAAAATCATTCTCTCTTTTGCTTTCCTCCTTTTCATGCTGGAAGTGAAAGCACATAAGGGAGAAAGAAGGGGAAGTAAAAAGGGGCAGTTTATGGAATAGTACCTGTTAAAACTCTACCTTTCTACGTCTTGTTTTCCATGTTGGTTCAGGTACTGCAGTATCATGAGTGGGAGTATACTTATTCTAGCCTAGCTTTGGTTTCTTGCTTATTGGCATGCTTCAGGAATGCTGGGAGTATTTTGACTCTTCCTTTTTGCTCAGTTTCATTCACCAGAATCTCACATTTCTGCAGTTACTATTCATACTTCAAAGAAACAACACTTCAAAGTGATGTCCTTATGGATACTGTAACACCAAACTTGCTCTTCCTTTAGCCTCAAATTTTGTCTTTTTGATTCTGAAAAATGTTCATCTCTGTTAATGAGGGATAGCTGTCGGGGCCTTTTAAATAAGTCCTCTCTTGAACGCTCCCTCTTCTCTTGCCATCTAAGTTACAACTTCTAAGAAGAGTTTATAAGCAATGATGTGGTCTGGATCCTGAGAGCTAATGAAGGCCAGCAGCCTGGATGCTGCACAGATCTGTTTTCTGTTACTGGATGGTCATGCCTTTCAATGGGCTGCTGTAACCATCCTTCTTATGTCAGGTTTGGGCAGTTCTTTCACCAAGTTTCTTGCAGTGAGACATTCCAGTGCACACTGTCACTAGTCTGCTTGTGCTCTGTCTCCTGCTAAAGACCTGAGGAGTAGCTGGCCAGGTATTTCCAGTAATGAGCTTGAGAAGAGCATAAACGGTTTAGCTGGGGCCCTTGCAGATGGGGTGTGGACGCAGCTCAGTTGCTTTTGTTACCTTTACAGATAGGCTGATGGTCATCTAATCTGAAGAAATGTACTTACTGTAGGGACAAGGCTTCTCACTTAAATGCTAGAAGTAAAATACAAATGATAGTATTTGTGGTGTACATTTGCGTGCAAGCCCAGTAAGATAGAGACCTTGTTTATTTCTATCAGTTCTGAGAGAGAAGAAACATCATTTGATACGTAATTCTGCGAAGAGATGTATGGTACCCATGAAAACAAGGATGCTGTTGTGATGCTTTTGTGTGCAGTGATGTCTGGGCAACTTGGCCACGGGAAGAGGAGGTATGGGCAAAGGTTGAAACAATGTGCTACAGTCTCTTGCTTTAGATGGATGGATGGATGGATGGATGGATGGACAGATGAAAAAAGTTGTTAATGAGAGAGCTTCAGGCTTGTCATTATTTAGTACGTGCTTTTTGCTGGGCAAATTGGATGCTTCAGAGAAAGTAATTGTGATTGGTATAATACCAACTGAGGAAATACCGGAGTGGAAGGCTTTCAGAGGACAGTATAATATTGATGCCAAACTGTAATAACGAAGGTCTACATTAAGATTAGAGAAATGACTGCTGTCCACAGCCCCACAGTGCAGCCTCTTGCTGCGCTGTTAGCGGAGCCCAATTAGTATCAAGTAACTAGTCTGTCAGAGTTGGGTGGATACATCAGACCTTTTTGTTCAAACTTACTGGCTTGTAGTTGTTTTGGCTGTTTCCAAGCTCATTGTGCTGGATGCAGTTGTCACCAAGATAATGCTGGATGCCATTGCTGTGGCATATTTTTCTCTTGTATGAAGCTTTTGGAGTTTATTTGTAGAGTTTTTCAACATCAGCTCTTTTGTAGACTTGTCTTCCCTTGTCTTTCACCCACAAGAAGCACCTTTCTCATCTTCCCTGCAGGCTTGTGCTGCTGGAGAAGGCCAGTGCTGCATACAGAGCTGGGTAGCCCATGTGGGATTTCCTCTTTGCTCTGTGTCACTCTACCCCAGCACCCTGTTTTCATACAACAGAGAGCAGGGTTTTGTTCCGGTATTTGCATAAGCTGCCCCAGATCCTGTTATCTCTCAACATCTCTGTTACATTCTCATTCGCTATTGGATTTCTGCCAGCCAAGTTTATCCTTAATATTGGCAAGATGTAAATGCTGAATGAGTGTTTACACATTATTTAATGCAGATTTCTTGCTGTTTTCCATTGGGTTTTTCCTTTTTTCTTTTATTTTTTTACCCTCTGTGCAAATGGACAAGTAGCATTTTTAGTAATGCTGCCTTTTGCATAGCTACTCATATGTGCAGACAAATTCACCACTGTATTGGAAGCCAAGCTGAGAAGGTTGGGAAGGAAATGAAATCCTTCAGAGCCAGTTGTCAGAGCAGGTAGACAGGGCTGTGTTATTTTGGAAGTGCAAAGCATGAAAACCTGAGATACTTCAACTGATGGCTTTACTTAAAATTGCTAGCAACTTTTCTTTCAGAGCAACTGAATTGCCTTCAGGATGGCAAAGGAAGGGGTGATAGTGGAATGGAAAGGAATTATTTGCTCACATGATTGCATTTTATATTTTACTCAGCAGTGACTTTTTGCAAACAAAAAAAAAAAAGGAAAGTAAGAAAGGGGTGGTGAATAAACGAAAAAAGTGGAATAAGGAGAAAGGTGGAAAAGTGAAGCTTGGAGGGGAAAAGGTAACAGTTATTTTTGTCAAGTTAAATTCAGTCTTTGACAAAGTACTTTTGTGCATGAAACAGAGCTCCTCAAATGGTGGTTGTGTAAAAATGATCAAATTTTCACAGCTTTCTGTAAGGCTGTGTTTTGACTTGTCAGTTAGCTCTGCCAAAGCCATTCTGTTTATGTATATGGTTAGAGAAATGATTCGCTATTTAAAACACCCATGTTCAATCTACATAAAAGCAGGAGAAGTTTTGTTGTCGTTAGTTCTCATAGAAGTCTTGATATGTTTACTAACAGGAAGAAATGTAACTCTGTTTTAAAGAAATAATAGATGCAAGCCATATGTACTGTGCACGGAAGGAAGCATCTAAAATCTGTTTTGAGTAAAGAAGTGTGCTGTGATCTTTTTGTAGAGCTGAAGGGGGAAGTATTACTTTTTTTTTTTAACAATTCCCTTGTCCCAGTGTTGTTCTGTGGTTGATTTTTTTCTCCAGATTTGTTAGCTGTTAAGAGATGGCAACAGTATTTTAATACTTACGATTCTTCAGTGGTAAATACAGCCTCTTCCAAGTTTGAAATGAAACATTTTGATAATGCAGGTTAAAATTCAAAAGATGAAATCTAAACGTATAAAAGTTACGCACAAATGCTAAAGAATTTTTAATGAATTCCTACCTTTGCCTTGTTTACAAACACCCACAGTCACAACAGTTCCACAATTTTGTCTTCTAGCAGTGTGCTGTTTCAAAGCCATCTTAAGTCAAGTTCTGCAAGTAAAGAAATCTAGAGGCTTTCTCCTGCTTCTTATTTCTGTGTTTCTTAACATGGAGATTGTCATGACTGTAAGACAGACGAGGTGTGATTTAATTACTCCACAACTTTAATAACTCATCTGGGAACAGTGACAATTGTACTGTACAGTTCATCATTTTTCACTGGATCCTGGATTTGAAGAAAAAAAAATTCTCAGCCAGATAGGATATGTATCTTTTTCCTTCTCCATGTGATAAGGAGACTAGTGGTACCAGACAGCCACCAACGCCAGTGATGTTCCCCAATCATTATTAGAGGTAACAGCGATGGAGGGAGAGGGAAATACATAAAAGTTCACAACCTTTTGCTGTCCACGTAAGCCACATCTGCAGCAGTGAGGAAAGGCACATTCAAATGAAAATCAGAAGTGAAGAGTGAATCTTCTGAGTGTTACGTTCCAGAGACTTTGTTAAAACATTATGCTAAAACGTTAGGTTTAACATTAAACAGGACAACAAAGGGAAAATTTCTTGAACTTCCTTTTGTGAGACTCAACCATGGCTGACACCTCACATTGTTTATACATGATTGCAAAGGTAACTGTCTGTGGGTTGGGTAACTGATGCTTAAATACAGGCTCTCCAGGAGACCTTTGAGAGACTCAGATTATGCAGCCTGAAAAACATTTTTGTGGTACCCTTGAAGGACCCATTCTGAGAGGCATCACTTTGCTCAGTTTTGCATGTATATATCTGATAAGAGTTCCTGCTGTGGAGAGTTTATAGTCCTATCAGCCAAAACAGATACAGGCAGACAGATGAAGAGTCAGAGAAGTAACTGGCTGCAGAACACTCCTGGAGATCTTGGTCTTGCATCTTCAGTCTTCTGTGCAGGCATAGACTATACCAGTTGTTCACTAGGACACACTTTCTTTCCAAAGAAATTCAGTTGCTAAAGACAGTGTAGATCAGTAAATCATGACTGCAGTTACTTTGGCCTACTAAGTTACCATAACCATATTGGTTTAAGCAGTGATTTTTCAGATGCCCAGTTTGAGGAGACTCCGAAAGTTTCTAAATTATTCATTGATGTCAGTTTTCAGTACTTTTGCATCTCAGGCACCCAGGTGTCTATAGCGGGTTGTCTCTGAAGTGAGACATCTGACCTAGAGAACGTTTGTGGGAATGGGGCCATCTACCAATCTCAGAAAATGCCCATAAAGCTGAAAGTGTTGGTTGTTCTCCTTAGACTTTAGAAAAATATGGCTGTATTGGTTTGGCTGTGTTATCTTTCCTTTGTGATCACAGCTGATAGGCCCTTATTACAAAATGGTAGACTATAAACTTGACTAAAACAAGCAATTGAGATGGCATATTTATCACTTGTAGGAGTGATATTGTTTGGCTGCAGTTTCAGTTTTGATACTGTTTGGCCTGGCTTCTTTATCTATCTGGAGAGAAGGTGGCTTGGTCTATCCCAAGCAACTGCGTGTATTGCTGGTACTTCAGTTTTCCCAGGAAAGATGAATCATTTGAAAGCGGTAATTATTCACTGCTTTTCAAATTCCCCTGCAATATTTGATTGCTGTAACAAAAGTAGAGTGTGAAATTTGTTAGCTTTTGTTTGGCCACTGATGTTATTGAAAGATTAAATCAGACCAAGTAGTTGTAGAAGTAAATTGAAAATTGGATGCATGTATTGTTATTATTACTGGATGGCAAAACAGTATATTCTACATAAAACTATAAAAAAACACTTTGCATTCTCTGTATTTCTAGAAGTTGGGAAGTGGATTCACCTTACTTACCTTTATCTTTCTGAAAGGTAGATGTCCAACTGGTGTTAATCATCCAGGTGGTCTATAGTCAGTGATGTGTCCTTCCACTTTAGGATAGGCTGAATCACCATCTGGAGTTGTCTTTTCTCAGCTAATGACAGAAGGAACCTAGACAACTAGATTATGTCAGAATTTGTTGAGAGGGGCCCTACTTTATTGCCCTGATTGTATGAGCTGGCATTTTTCAGCTTCCACAGACTTAACTGCAGCTCTGAAAGTTGCAGAGATAATTACTTCTTGGGTATTATCTTCCTTACTCCTGCAAAGCATGCAAGTGGACCTTAGGTCTGTGGTTTTTACCTGTCACTGTTAGGAGCCAGCTGCATCAAAGAAAAGGCAATGCTAACAATGTAAAGGAGAAGTGAGAAGAAACTGAAGAAGATCCTTCAAGATCCCCGCTATTCTGAATAGTCCAAAAGATAAGCCCACCTCTTTACTGTGCTAGTTCAGAGTTTGATGCTATTCAGCTTCCATTGTGGTTTTTCTTTGCTGCTTTTTTTTTTTCTATACTATATGAAGCTCCATGCAAGTCAATAAACTGGAAAAATATTATTTGTATCAAAATCTGGAATGTCAATGTGGAATTCTCTGTGCCTGTGCATTATGATACAGTCTTTAATTACATGATCGCATGTATTTATCTCTTCCTATTGTGGTGGCCTTAAGAATCAGGACATGTAACCATTATATTTCTAGTTCTCTCTTCCCCCACTTCCTCCTCTTATAAGAGCTTGTCACTACATTGGCCAGCTTCTGCATTGCCAGTGAGGTGGAGGTCTTGGTGACAGAGAATCACAGAGTGTATTGTGTTGGAAGGCACCTCTAAAGGTTGTCTAGTCCAACCCCCCTGCAATAGGCAGGGACATCTCCAGCTAGGTCAGGCTGCTCAGAGCCTCATCAAGCCTGCCCTTGAATGTGTCCAGGGATATATAAAATCCAGTATTTTCATTAAAATACATAACCAAGTAGAAGACAGAGTATCTCTGCTACCATAGAAAGACATGAACGTTTGAGACTGAATTCACCCTTTAGATAATAAAATATCTTCTCAGGAGAGACACTGTTTATCAATGCCCCAGAAGTGAGGAATTCTTCAGTCACAACTCCCACCTTTTAAAGCACATTAACTGCAAAAGTGGAAATATGGAGGAACTTTTGTGGTGTCATTAATTACAGCAAACCCAAAACTCTGATTACCTGGGGCAAGTCAACACAACAATATATGGTGGTTTTCTTGGTATGTGGATTTCAGACGATATTCAAAATGGTGAGCACTTGTGCATACTGACAAATGCAGTCACAGGTAACTCTGGAAAACATAAGCTATATAAATGAGAGCTGGTACTAAATACTTTGAAAACTTGTGTCGTCAGGCTTTTTAAACTGGGCACCTACAACTAGGGACACTGCATGGGTAGTCTCTATAGGTAGTGGATAATAGCCTCTCTTCACCTTGCAGAACTGTTGTAAAATATGGCTTGTTAATATTCACGAAGCACTTGGATATTATTGTGATGAGCACCAGAGAAAGCCCTGGAGGAAATTAGTAATTCTATCTGGAGAGCTGGGCTTCAGTGAAGCATAGCATGTGGAGCAGAGGGGGCACATCTTGAACTCTGAGAGGAGAACTAGGTAATGACAAGCTGCTTATTAAATACATGCTGTCCACTCTGTGCACTGGATGAAGCTGGGATCCTGCAGAACATAAATGGCATGTTACTTTGTATGAATCTTCATGCAAATGGTACATGTGAGGTCATAACTGCTGCTGCACTGGCAACCTTAATTTTGTCATCTGTTTCTTCTGTGGACTTCATGTTACATTTAAATCCTCCTCCTCCTTGTATTACTTAGGTTCTAATAGCTCTGTGTGCATGTAAATGTGTAATGCTTCATAAACAGTATGTGATAGTTTTACACGTGCAGCAAAACTGCTCTCGCGTCCTTACAAGCAAGATGTTACAATGTGGGAAGAGGGAGGAAAAATAATGACCTCCTGCTACAGAACAGGTAGTTGCAGTAATGTAATGGACTTTCCTGACTGGTGCTCCTCAGAGGAGTGGCTGGGGACAGAGTCCTAGGTTATTAAGCAGTGCTGTTTGATTTTTCCTCTCTCCCTCTGTTCAGCCATATTCATGGAATCATAGAATAACAGGTTGAAAGGACCTCAGGGATAATCTAGCCCAGCCTTTTAAGGTAAAATATATCTCTAGTTTAAATGAGATGGCCCAGCACCCTGTCAAGCTGAGTCTTAAAGCTGTCCAGGGTAGGGCAATCCACCACTTTCCTTGGGAGGTTATTCCAATGTCTGATTGTTCTCATAGTGATTTTTTTTTGGAGTCCAATTGGAACCTGCCTAGGAATATCTTGTACCCATTACCCCTTGTTTTTTTCCATGTGACTCTTTGTAAAAATGGAGTCTCCATCTTCTAGGAAGCGACCTTTTATGTACTGATACATGGTACTAAGGTCTCCCCTAAGCCTTCTCAAGGCTGAACAGAGTTTTCTCAGCCTTTGTTCATGTAGGAGGTCTTCCAGTCCTCTGATCTTCCTTGTGGTCCTTCTCTGGACCCTCTCCAGCATCTTTTTTTGTATAGCGGGGTCCAGAACTGCAGCACTCAAGGTGTGGTCTGACCAGTGCTGAGTAGAAGGGGATAATGATGACTTTATCTCTGCTGGTGATGCAACCCAGCATCCTGTTGGCTTTCTTTGCTGCTGCACTCATGTTGAGCTTGTCGTCCACCAAGACCCCCAGGTCCCATTCCAGAGGGCTGCTCTCCAGCCAGGTGGATCCCAGTCTGAGCTGCATTCCTGGGTTTTGTATTCCCAAGTGTAAGACCCTTCACTTGTCTCTTGTTCCTGTTAGCCCACTCTTCCAGCCTGTCCAGGTCTTCCTGGAGGGTGGCTCTCCCTTCTGGAGTGTCAACTTCCCCACTCATTTTGGTGTCATTTGCAATCTTCACCAGGGTGCTCTTGATCCCACCATCCAAAACGCTTAATGGAAATACTAAATGTCACTGGGCCCAATATTGATCCCTGGGGGACCCTGCTCATGACTGGTTGCCAGTTTCAGAAAGAAATGTTTCCTACCTCTCTCTGGGTATGGACTGTCAGCCAGTTGGACCCAGCCACTGCACAGAACATTTGTCTAGGTCGTAATGTGTCAGTTTCTTTAGGAGGAGTCTGTTGGGGGACTATGTCAAAAACCTCAGAGAAATCCAGGTAGACAGTGTGCACTGCTCGCCCTGCATCAACTGAGCAGGTTACTTTGCTGTAGAACGTGATCAGGTTTGTCAGGCATGATTTGCCCCTGGTGAATCCATGTTGGCTTTTCCCAACCACATGCTTCAGTTTATTTGTGAAAGACCCCAGGAGGATGTGCTCCATAACTTTCCCAGGGATCGAAGTGAGGCTAATGGGCCTATAATTACCTCTGTCCTCCTTGGAACCCTTCTTGTAGATGGGGGTGACACTAGCCTTCTTCCAGTCTTCTGGCACATCTCCTGATCTCCAGGACTTCTCAAAGATTATGGAGAGGGGCCTCACAATGGCATTGGCCAACTCTCTTAACATCCTCAGGTGAATGGCATCTGGTCCCATCAATTTGTATGGGTCAAGCTCCTGTAATAGTTGCCATAATAGCTGATGTGTAATAGTGTTGATGCCTTGCATTCTGTTGCCTAATAATTTAGAAAACTTCACACATTCCGTTAAAATTTTAATTACTGACTCCTCAGTAAAGAGACAACTTGCTGGGCCATATGTATTTTACTGGTCTAAAATTGCAGATTGTTCACAACTTCCTTTGGCCCCACTCCTGCCATTTTTTCCTGCTTGTAATTTCCATTGAAGTGAATAGTGGTCTTGTCTTCTGGAGGAGTTGAGGAGAAAGCCCTTTACCAGTAAACCCATCTTCTGATGTACAAGTTTGACATTTCTATAACCATGCTCTTATTCTATGAAGATGACTATGATCACTCCTCAGCTACACTTTTAATTGCCAGCCTTCCTTAGGATTGTGCATGTATAGTTCTCCTAATTTCCAGATTGTGACAGTTTTTATGGTCAGCCTGGCAAAACAGACTCTATAGTCAGTCCTGCATAGAGTTCTGTGCGTGGCTGACAAGCCTGTTGGGTACACAAAAGCATTCTTGGGTACTTCCTCCATGGTTGAGAGGGACTGTGGAAGTCTTCATGATCCTCAGAATAATACTCAACAACTTGCAAGCACTATGGACATCTTGATCATCCAGATACTGCTATAGTGCACAGAACTGCACATGAATCTGTTGCAGTCTGGTGCTATAAATAGTAAGATTTATACTGGAAATGCCTCTGAGTCACATCCGTAATCAGAAGCTCTGTTGGAAGCATAAAGCTGCTCAGAGTAGGAATGGACCTTACTGTGAATTTCTGCCAGGGCATGGCTTTCTGTCTTGATCTTTCTGGTGTATAATAAGACGCTGACTCTGATCAAAGATTTTTCTTCTCTTGGGTGCTTATTGCACCTTGCTTCTTAAATACTTTCTTCTATGATAAACAGAAATCACTTGGCAACATTGGTGTTGGAAGGGCTGGTAATAGAGCATCTCTTCTGCCTGGCTGCTTTTATGGTTTTGGTAGAGATAGTATAGAAATTCCTGCCTCAGACATAAATGTCTTAATGTGCTTAGTGGGTCTGAAAGCTATGGAGACTAGGTATTAAACTCCTTTCTGCCTTCTCTTGATAGTTATTATTTAGCCTTGTTTCCCTTAGAAAGGAGGCAAAAGAAAGATGTGGTATGGGAGCAGAGCAGTCACTCATGAGTTAGAGTTATGTACTACAGTGTGTTGCTCAGTGTTTTACTACATGTTCACAGCATGCATCCTGGGTTTGATCCTATTAATAGAAAACATTAATAGGGTACCAGAAATGCTAGGAATCTACTGAGTGTAGTGTTTTGGTCTTTTTTCTTTTTTGCTTGGTTTGTTATTTCTTTGGTTGGTTGGTTTTGTTGTTGTTGGGTTTTGTTGAGTTTCTTTTTAGTATTTTTTGGTGTGGTTGGTTGGTTGTTTCTCTTCCTATTTACTTTGAGGTTTATACTTGTAACTTGGGGTGCATGAGCTACACCAGCTGAACTCCCAATACGTTGTCCTACCGAAAGTTGTACAACGCTCTGTGAGATAACGTGTTTTGAGAGTCTTGCATGGGCTTCAGTATGAACTAAGCTGGTGAGTTAAAGCATAAGGAAAGTTAAAATCTTGTCCAGCCACCTACCTTCATGTTTTGCTCTGCCTTTTCTGTGGGACTCACGTTAGCATGGGTGCCTTAGCCAAGCCTTTGGTAAGGTTTAAATTCTGGCCCAGACAAATCTGAGGTTATGAAGATGACACTGGACTTGCCTTGAAGAGCAAGGGGGGATGTGTGAGAATGCTGATGAAAACCCAGCTTTTTGTGAGAAATACGGAAGGTTAGGAGAGAATAAATATTCTTTCTTAACTTTTTTACTGAGAGAAATTGAATCTGTGTTGGGATATGCAGACCCAAACATAAGAGTTAGTGGTGGTGGTGGTATATATGGCATGTCTTTACTGGCATTTGTTTATATAATTTCTTTATGCACTTCTATTTTTCCACTTAAAAATGTCTGTATACCTCAAGTTAAGTAAACCAAAGGGAAATGATGTCTTACAGGCCATGGTTTTCCCCCGTGTGAAGTAACTGCTCTGGATGAGATACTAAATTTAAAAAATGTATTAGAGGAAAAGAAGCACATAGAAGACTTTGAGAGTTCAGAAATGCGGACAGATGAATTGTGAAGAAGCCAAGAAGTGAATTTGGATTTTTGCTGCTTGTTTGATTGGCAGCTAGTTGTAAAAACATACAGTGATGGCACGCTTTGAAAAGTCGTTGAGCAAACGCAGGCCACGGCAGAGAGCTCAGTTCAGCTATTTCGGAAATTACATAGACACCCCTGATTTGTGCCAGTTAGATTGCTGGTTTAAGGCTTTGGTTAATATCAAAAGTAGTGCATGTTCTTTGATGTTAACACTCTTTAATGTCCAAGTTTACGTCTTTGTTTCCGTGATTTTTGAAGATAAGACCCGAAAGAGAGGGAAGTATGTAGTTCAGTGCATCTGACAGTGGTAACCTTACTGCTCTGGAAAAGATTTTAAACTTTTTTTTTTCCCCCTAGTCTTTAGAAAGGAGTTGCAACAAGCAAGTCCAATATGTATTCTGCTGTGAGAAGACTGTGAGCTGTCAAGTCTTTTTGCCATGAAAACCTAGCATTTTCTAATGGGAATTTCTTCTTTACAGCTAGCTGGTTTTGATGTTGCAGTTCTGGTGAATCTAAAAAGACTAATTGAATTTTATAGGACAAATGTGTTAAATCTAATATTCTTTGCAAGGAGCATATATTAATACAACAAATCGTTGTGGCTCAGTTGACAACATTGTCATGAATAACTGTAGAAGTATCTTCAGGTGTTCGGGTTATAGGTTATCTGCTATTTTTTAATGTTTACAAAACTTGTGATAAAACTGATCTAAACAATGAGATTATCATAAAAGGATTCTTAATCTGAACAGTTTGGCAATATGATATGAGATCTATATTACAGTTCCAAAAGAATATGGTTT
>VWZY01006109.1:794581-819984 GCA_013399075.1 Chloroceryle aenea | reverse complement strand
CCCCGCCGGTAGGAGCATCGGCGCGTGGGTGACGATGATCTACTGCCGAGCATCTGCCCACTCGGAACGGGCGGGCTTCCCCGCACCATCTCTCATAGCCACACATGCACCTCCTGTCACAAACTTAGAGCGTGAGGAGGGGGTAGTGAGGAGGAGGGTGAAGGGGGAGAACTTTTTCTTTATTGTGTTTGCTATAAATGAGCTAAAAGTGTGTGTCTCTCTTTCTCTTTCTTCTCCCTCATTTTTTTTGCAGAGGATGAAAGTCCTGGGCAGACCTATCACAGAGAGAGAAGGAACGCGATCACAATGCAGCCGCAGGGTGGGCAAGGCCTCGGCAAGATCAGTGAAGAGCCTTCCACGTCGAGCGAGGAAAGGGCCTCATTAATCAAGAAGGAGATCCATGGATCTATATCACACCTTCCCGAACCTTCTGTACCTTACCGCGGGACGCTCTTTACCATGGACCCCCGAAACGGTTACATGGACCCTCATTACCGTGAGTATCAATTGCTGGTTCATTTGGGGATGCAAAGTTGGAAGGCTGTCAGGGCTGTTGAATTTAATGCAATTCTATGTGTTGCCTTGCATCATCTCCAGGGAGAACTGCTTTGTTTAGGGGAGTGGGTTGGAGGTAAATACAATCTTTTTTTCCAAAGTTAAAAATCAGGGTGTGGTTGTGTTGCAGCTCGAAATTATCACAAGCCTCTGCAAAGTAACTTCCACAGGACATCTCATCTGTTGCTAATCCTCCTCAGCCATCCAGGGTTGCATTTGCTCCACCTCCTTAATACACGAAGGAAAAAAACCTCATGAAAGAAAGCACAGAAGGAAAACGAAACAGGCCTTAAAATTGTTCTCTTAAAACAAAGTTAAAGTACTTTAACAATGCTAAGAAGAGGAAGGACCGTGCCTTGTACAATGAGAATTTAGGGGGGTACTAAAATGAGAATTTAGGGGGGTACTAAAGTGTTTATTTCTGTGTTTTGGGAGTTTTTGTTTTGTTTTGGAAGTTGGTTTTGTTTTGTTTTGTTTTGTTTTGTTTTGTTTTGTTTTGTTTTGTTTTGTTTTGTTTTGTTTTGTTTTGTTTTGTTTTGTTTTGTTTTGTTTTGTTTTGTTTTGTTTTGTTTTGTTTTGTTTTGTTTTGTTTTGTTTTGTTTTGTTTTGTTTTGTTTTGTTTTGTTTTGTTTTGTTTTGTTTTGTTTTGTTTTGTTTTGTTTTGTTTTGTTTTGTTTTGTTTTGTTTTGTTTTGTTTTGTTTTGTTTTGTTTTGTTTTGTTTTGTTTTGTTTTGTTTTGTTTTGTTTTGTTTTGTTTTGTTTTGTTTTGTTTTGTTTTGTTTTGTTTTGTTTTGTTTTGTTTTGTTTTGTTTTGTTTTGTTTTGTTTTGTTTTGTTTTGTTTTGTTTTGTTTTGTTTTGTTTTGTTTTGTTTTGTTTTGTTTTGTTTTGTTTTGTTTTGTTTTGTTTTGTTTTGTTTTGTTTTGTTTTGTTTTGTTTTGTTTTGTTTTGTTTTGTTTTGTTTTGTTTTGTTTTGTTTTGTTTTGTTTTGTTTTGTTTTGTTTTGTTTTGTTTTGTTTTGTTTTGTTTTGTTTTGTTTTGTTTTGTTTTGTTTTGTTTTGTTTTGTTTTGTTTTGTTTTGTTGGGATTAACGTGTGTGTTTGAGCATGCAGGCTGATAGAGTGGTTTTGCAATTTCTGTCCCCAGTGACACCTCCCTGAAGTTGTAGGGGAGGAAAAAAAGGCAAATGGTTTCAACTTCTGAATTCCTGCTCAGGCATTAATAAAAAAGTAAGAAATTAACTGACACTTGAACACAGATGTGGAATGGATTTCTCCACAGGCAAAATATGAGGGAGTTAAGCAATTTTTTTTCATCTGCTTCTAGTTTACAAAAAAAAAAAAGGAAAAAAAATCGTTTAGTTGTGTAGTAATGAAGCACATCTTGAGGTGTCAAGGCTTGTGCCTTTTGATTATAGATTTATCACCCAGTCAGGATACAGGTTTGCCATTTAACCTTCCAGTCTCCAGTTCCAGATGATAGGCTTAAGACCCACAAAGAGGGGCCAGTCTGTGTTGGGTTTTTTGTCAGTGGGGTTTTTTTTTGCTTTTTTTTTTCTCCACATAATTCAGAAATTTTAGTGTTTTAAGGCAAAAGGTCATTAGCCAGACGACTGATTAGTGAGGACAGCTGATTAGTGCATGTTTTTTTGCTAAAGAAAGTGCCAGGGATAAAAGCTAATTTTATCCCTTCATTAGTTGGGCTAGCAGCAAAGGGGAATGTTCACTCATCAGGGTGCAGATCAAAGTATGTCTTACACAACCTTAAGTCTCACCAACCTCCTTCTGAAAAAAAAAAAGGGGGGGGGGGCAGAACCGGATTGTTAATAAGGATGGAGCTATTATGAGAAAACGAACACTTGTTGTCTTAATAATTTAGATCGGTGTTTAGGGGAAAAGTTTGCAGTTAAGCTTCTGAGCTCTCTTCCAGTGTAGGCAGTTGGTTTCTGTACGTACTCCTCCTCTGTCATGCAGCCTTGCTTAAACAGTCTGGGGGAGTTACTCCTCTGAGGAGGATGTGCTGCAGCACACTGGCAGCAGACTGGTCTGCCAGAGAGGTGTGGAGGTGCAGAGCAAACAACTACTTGCCAACAGCAGGGCACAGCTTGCAGGTTGGAGAAACCATTCGTAGCTTATGGTTTGTGAGTGCAACCCCCAACTCTCAATTAAATCATACTGGGGATGCAAAATAGCTTCTCTGTTTGTAGGCAGTACAGTTAAGGAGAGATGAAATGTGTGACAAAAACAACCTGCCAAAGAAACAAGAACCCTTGTACTGAATTTAGTGGCAGTGAATGCCATTTTCATCACCTGAGCAGTTGCCAGCTCACCCCTTAAATCTAGTTCAAAGTGTTATTGATACTACTGAAGAGTCACACTGAAGAAAAAGGGCTAACTGGTCAGAATGAGTCTGAATAGTTTGCATTTAGTTCATGTTGGTTTATTCTGTTAAATTTAACTTTTGACGAGAGTTCTCAGGATTTAATGATGCTACTCTTGTCTGTATTGTGACCAATAACATCACAAGCTTGTTAGGATGTGTGGGCTACTAGAAAAACACTGATGTCAGAAGTTGAGAGAACAGCAGGAGTTATCCAGCATATAGCAGTAGTCTAGAAACAGGAGATGAGTTAATTTTAAATGAGCACCATGATGTTAAAGCAGAAGTTGAATTCAGAAAACATCAGACGGGCAGACCTGCCTCACTGCTGCTGTAGTGAGCTCTACATTTGTACTCACTGATTTATAAAATCCCTCAAGCTATTAATGTCATATAAAGAGCTGTCATGCTTTTATTTACCTTTAATAAATGTGATACAGACGGACAACTGAAGAGACAAATGTCTAGTTAGATTTATAGGAAAGCAGACAGGCTTGCTGAAATTTTTATAGTAGTTGTATCATTTATATATGTGATACATACTTTCATCAAAGCGGTGAGGGTATTCAGGCTGACACTTACACTGGTCCTTATGAAGAAGGCTGAATAAAGTAAACATACCCCCGTCCCACGTACCAACAGGTGAAGAATCAGCAAAGCTGTCATCTCTTCCATTAGTTTCTTGCTGGTTTTGCTCGGCATATGGATAGAAAACGCTGGTTTAATTCAACCTAGTTGGGTATGTAAACATTCACAATAAATCCTTAGTTTCCTTGTGGTTGGAAAATACAGACTTTTCAAGATGCCTAATTTGTGCTTCTATTTATAATTGCTTTGTGTTTAAAAGTGTGGGCAGGCTTCCTGTAACACAGGAAAAGTGAAAATATTTTTTTTTTGAAGAAGGACATCTGTGTATTTTTATGGCAAGAAAAGAAAAAGAGCATTTGAGTCAATTGTGTGTGGAACGCATGTCCCCTCCAGGAGCTGCCGTTATTAGAAACAACTTGAATGCTTCACATTTCTACATGCAAATATGCGTGTCTCTGGGTATGTTCATTGCAGGATTTTTTTGTTGTTGTTGTTCTAATATTTTTCCTAATTAAAATGACTGATGTTGTAAATGTTGGAAATAATAGTTACCATATAAGTGGAATAAATACCTTATTGAGGGGGAGTTTGCTCTCCTGCAGAGTGTGGGTGGGGAATAATGGTTGTGTTTCAAGTGGACCAGCTTTTCAAACAGCTGGGATGAAACATGCTGTGGAGTTGGCGGCCCTTCTGCACTGCCAGAGCCCCTCAAACATTTAGCAGCAGAGAATGAGAGAGCAGCCTCGTGCTCGGCTCACAGCTCTCCATCCTCCAAGAGATAAAAGGGAAAACAAACAGGCCTAAACCAAAAATTTTTGTTCTGTTTTATTGTTAAGAATTTCTTAAGCACTGTTTAAACACTGCTCAGAAGTGTGGGACTGTGGGGGGTTTTTGTGTTTATTTTTTGTTGGGTTTTGGGATGGGTTGAGGGAGGCTTTCTGTTTTTTTTTTTTGTTGTGGGTTGGGTTCTTTTAACTTTTAAAAAACTTTTCTTTTTTAAATCTTTAGGGCAGATGAAACAAAATGCTGGAGTTTCCTTCCATGTTTGCACCCTTTCTTTATTGAGGAGAGCAGGGTTACTGAGCTTAATCAGTTTTTCTTAAACGGATTTTAAACCCTGAGTTTCTCAACAGTGATAGCAGTAGTGGCTGGAGCCCCTTGTTAATGTAAATTCTGACTCCAGAGGTGGGGCTGAGGGAAGGGAGGTGGGGATATCAACTTCCCTTTGTTATTCTCTTCCCCAATTTTAATTCCCATGCAGACTTATGGCAGTGCTAGGACTGCCTGTCTCACAAGTCATTCCTCATGGAAAAAATGAATCATTCCTGATGTAAACACTTTGATTTAAAACATACTGCTGGTATTCTTCCCTGGGTTTCATAGCTCATCTGGAAGAATTGTTAGTACCTAATTAGTAAAGCCTGAAGAATTATCTTAAGTAAAAAGCAGTGACAGTTCAGTTGGCTCTGATCTAAAAATCTGTATGTACAGGAATGGCCCTGGCAGGATTCTCTTTCTGGTCTATCCCTTTATCTCAAAGAGATTGCACTGAATGTAGGTGAAAGCAGGAACTCACTTTTTTTTTTTCTTTTTTCTCCCCACCCCTTGCTCTTACTGAGGATTTATTCTGCTGGTTTTGAAGCTTCTGTGTCTGTCTGGGGAAGTGGGAACTGCTTATTGTACACTCCATAGGATTAACCTTCCAAACGTATTGATTGCCCACAGTTCCCACTGACTTGTGCTTTGTAAGGATCGGGCCCCCATAACTACCCAGTGTTAGTATCCTCTCCAAATCAATTTTCAACATGAACAAAAGACCACAAGAAGGAAAATACAGTGCTGGTTCACTAGGTGTGCTTGTTCCTTTACTGCGTTTTAATTTCTATTGCCAAGAATTCCTCTTTCTTCATCTCCCCATAGAAAAGGAAAATGGAGGGAGGTGGAAGGGAAAAAAAAAGGAAATTAGGTTCTGCTTCTGCAAATGCAAAGTGGAAGCACTGCCTTAACATGCAATAATTAGGAAGCAATGACCTTTCTTGGCAACGTGGCTTGAACCTCAGTTCAAGTGTGGCACATTGGAGTGCGGCACATTGGACAGTGAGAGCAGTCGAGGCTGCCACCGGCAGATGAGCTTATGGAAGGAGGTCCTCATTTCTTTTTTGGAGCGGGGGAGCTGGTGGGCCTCCCTTGTCATCTCCGTTGCACATATTGGAACTCAGAGGGGTATCCAACAGACTTTTGGATAGTCCCAAAGCACGTATTTTTCTTAGCTCACCTCTAGCTTTCCAGTGTTAATGGGTGGCAGGAGCCTGGGACAGCTTTTTATAGTGGATTTACCGCCAGCCTTGTTGGGGAGCAGTAGGAGTGTGTCACTGAGGAATCTTTGCAGAGATTTAGGGCCAGTGTCTTTAAAAGGCATTTAGGGTCTCTTCAATTTCAAAGTGAGTTTGGCCTCTTAAATGCCTTTGAAAACCTGAGTCCTACTTCTTCAGCTCTTTGCAGCATTTTGCAGGGGAGGGGCTTAAGCGCTCTAGTAACAAAACTCTGCACTGACAGTGATTTATGGGGTGGCTTCCAAATGTCAGGGAGGGGTAGCTGAAAAAAGTAAAACCTAAAGCTTTTAATAAAACTCATAGGAAGAAAAGCCTCTAGTATAAAAGTGAATGTCAGATTACCGGTATCAGCTAAGCAACTGAAATGGTGGTCTTTTTTTGCCAAAAAACTTTTTGGAAATAAAAATCTGAAATGTAACAGTATCTTTCAGTAGCTGCCAAGAAAAAATATTACCCAAAATGAAACTTAAGGGTAAAGGCAACTTCACTCTGAAATTCAGGAAGGTGCTGCAGACCTCGTAAGCTTAACAGCAGCTTATAAATGGAAATATTTTCTCCAAGATGCCTTCTGGTTTGTGTTTGGGAAGCTCTGGGAAGCTCTGCTCATTACAAGTACTCCTGCCTGTTTCTCTGGAGCCCTTCTATGGAACAAGCAGGGTCTCTTGAGAGCCCTGGGGTTGGTGCCCTTGTATAATGCTCTCATTTGGAAGTAATAGTTGCACCTGGAGATTTACAGCTAGAGGTGGCACATAGACATGTCCTTTCCTCTACTGGATTTTTCTCTCTCCTCAGCATGAGACAGACTGCAGAACTACCAGCAACTGAAAGGCCTTTAAGTCTAATGTGGTTGAGAAGCTGGAAGATCATCTTTTAGGTTTCGTCTTTGTTTTTTCTTTGTTTTGGTTTGAAGTATAGGTGAATATGTATCTTCAACTACTGACTTTTTCTTGTCATTACAAGTAGTATTAATTTAATCCGGAAACTATAGTCAGTGGTACGGAAAGAAGTGATCCTTTTTGTGTGGAGGGTAGAACAGGATATTTATGAGATCGCTTATGGGTCTATAATTCTGTTGACTTCAACACTTAAAAAAGTCCCGAGGATCACATTTTAGCCTTATCCCTCTATGGCACCTAGGAGAATTTAGCTGCCAAGCGATACTGGGTGTGAAGCCTTCTGAGCAGCAGATGGGTTCTGTTAATCGCTACTTTTTTTTTTCCTAGTTGTTTAAGTGCACATAAGTTGTGTGGTGAGGCTTCTTGTGTTTTGTGGTTGGTTGGTTTGTCTGTTTGTTATATTAAGGAAAAGGGAAGATGGAAAACAAATGCAAAACCACCTCTTTCACAGATTTGATTTGATTGGTCAGCTAAAGCTTTTCTTAGATGCTTTACAGTATGTATTTGTATACTGCCTTCATGGAACGAGACAGAATATATTGCTCAAGAGCTGTAGAACCCAGAGTTAATAACTCTGGAAAAAAACTAAACTAAACCAACCAAGAAATAATGTAATCCATCTCCTTAGTCTCAAGGCAGATGAGCTGTCCCTGAATCAGGAGAGGATGGAAAGCTTCTTCAAAGTTGCTGTGTCCCTTGATACATGGATGTTTCTGTCTCTAAGAGCCTTGTGACAAGATCTGTAGTGGGTTTGGACTGATCTTGTGTCCCTACTTGGTAACTTCTGTAAGCATCAGTATCTGGAAGGGGGGTGGGGGGTGGGGAATTCAGAAGCCATAAAAGTCTGAGTTGAAAAGCCTTGATAAAGTTTCATCTTTCCTCCTAGAGGTCTGCTGGCATGCAGTAGATATGGTATTTCTCATTGCTGTGTTCTCAGAAAAAAAAACAACTCTGAAACCCTCCCCAAAAAAACCCTAAAACTCCACAGCCTGACACATAACCATTGGGCTCATTACTGCCATTTCAACAGGCAAGATCATTAGTTTTCTTTTTTAGTTATCGGAATGATCTTTGTGCTGTTGCTGAGGCTGTGTAGTGCACAAGGTTAGCCAAGAATGACAGGTATGTGGAGAACTATCTGCCAAAGGAAGATAAGCATCATTTGTTGCAAATTTTGAAGCATCCCATAATGCCTGAGGTTTCTGACTTGTCAGTCAGCTTCATATGAGTGTTTTGCCCTGTGAGCGTTTCTTGGCCAAGGGGACACAGTTTGAAAACAGCCTCTTGTGCTTGACTGCTTAGAGCTTTAAAAAAGGCTAGCCAAAACTCAACCATGTGCAGCTTTTGGTGTCACAGGCATTACCTGCATCTGTAAGAACTTTTGTGGCTGCAACAACTCAAATCTTTGTGGCAAAGCATAGAGAGTGTGTGAAACAGGTGCTGGTTTAGTGATCATGATTTTCACTGAGAACTGAAGCAGACTTACTGAGCTGGTGAGTATAAGCCATGTGCTTCAACACTGTGTGGTGCTTTATGCTGCCAGGGAGATGGTTCTCTTGCATTGGTGGCCTTCCACCTGGTCAGTGTGATAGAGGGAATTCAGTTGTCTAAGCAGAAGTTTCTAGTGCCATTTTCATGCCTGGGAGCTTCTTAGTTGGCCTATGTCTGCCACCCTGGAGAGACTGGTCTTCAGGACATCCTGTGTCATATTTGTTAACTTTGGATGAACATTTTGGGTGCCTCAGAGGTCTAAGATGGCACTATGTACCTGAGTCTAGGCAGCCTGTCAGTGTTGTAACCAAGCATTTAAATTGGTGTTTCAAAATGTAGAAAATAAACCTTTAAGTTCAATTCTCTTATTCCTGTCTCCACTGCTGTCATGCAGCTCTTGAGAATGCATCTGTGGCAATAATTAGATGGCAGAGTAGCTAATGTCTACTGGGTGCTTCTCTTTTATCTTTCCCTTGTGTTAATTTTCTTGTGTCCTGGGTGCTTGTTACCGAGATCTGGACATGCACTATCCCTCCTTGCTGCTGCCCTTGGGGCTGAGGGAAGGCTCAAAGGGGTGGGCCCTGAAGAAGGGTGTTTGTGTCCCAGAGGATGCCTCGGGCCAGACAGTGGGACTGATGGCAGCATGGGGGCACTGTGCGCCTGCTCTCCCTGTGGGATGGACTTGTTCAAGGGAGATTTTGGAAGGCAGTGTGGTTCCTGTTGACAAGCTGCAGTTTCAAGATTGTTGCATGGAAGTGTCTGAGCAACAGCTCTGCCCTCCTGTCAGAGTCCAGGGTTGAACAGGCCTTTACTTTTAAGACCATTTAAATGCTTTGGTTGCAGAATCATTTTCATGATCACTAGCAGATACAGCTTTATTCATATTGATTGAGCTCAGTACTTAGGAGGAGAGTCTCAGCCATGGGCTCTGCTTCCTTTTATTCAAACCTAGCAACCTAATTAGCTGCTTCTTAACCTGGCTCTTGGGTAGTTTAGACAGTACTCTCTAAGCTCTTATTAACACACTGCTCAAATTGCTTACAAACTGGGGCTCTTGAGCTTGCTCAGTGGGTCACATCTGACTTTGGAGATCATGTCAGGAATTCTTCCCCCTTCAGTCAGAGTTATAATGGCTACCTTTTTTCATTTGTGGTCATATAACTTACAGCTGTGGCAGCAACCACCAATGTGGAGAACCAGTACTGCACTAAATAGCAATGTGTTGGTGGCTGTGTTTTAAAGAGTACAGCTGCTGTACTGCTGTGTGGTCATTGGCATGTGTGGTGGTGCTCAGTGCACCGCAGCAGGAAAGGCACTATGTGCATGGCAATGCTTGGTTGTGCAGGTTTGTAGATCATCTTCATACTTCTTTTTAAAAATATGTCATTAGTTCAAAAACAAAAAGAGCAAAATACTGGTTTGTGTTTGTCTTGCTGAGTTTTTGGAGCGCAGCACAGATAGCTCCCCAGATAAAGGAATTGCTTTCTAATCTAATTTACCCTTGTTTCCTGCATCACATTGAACAAGGTAGCAGAGACGGTCCCCTATTATTCATTCCAGTTTCCCCATCACATTTCAGTGCTGCCCCAAGCCATCATCTTTCCCAAGGAGCCAAGCAGCACTGATCCAGAACCCAATGAATTCAATGAATCAACAGCTGCTGGCTTTGATGAACATTGTAATAATCCCTAGCTGCCTGGTATTCTGTGCTTTCATTTTACCTGCTTCTCGTGCTAGTTGTAATTTAAAATCATAATTCCCGAGGATCCATGTTACCATTTCACAAATGAAGAACTGAACATTGCTATTCCTCCATCTATAGTCCCCTGTTGAAGGAACTTATGGTAACAAGCCAAAAGTAATGGTATATGACATACTTTGAAATAAATGGCTGATTATGGTAGCAGCTGAGTGCAACACCATACCAGGCGTTGGAGAAAATAACTAATGAGTTAGAATGTGTTGAAATAAATTTCATTCCAATATATCACACTCCTTAGGGTAAAAAGGTACTGCATTTGATTTGTATGTTTGGTTGGGTTTTTTTTTTCCCACCAACCTGCCTACAGATACAGCTGTTGAAAACCTCCAGCTTTGGCCTTGACTTGTGTTAGACGTTGTTGTTGTTGAAATGAAATTGGGTTACTTGGGTGAATAAAGTTTATTGGATCAAGGACTTTGTTATGTATAAACAGTGGTTTCTTGCTTTACCGGGATGGACCAGCATGGTACACTGATAGGAAGCTGTTGGCACCAAAGCCATGTTTCATGCTGGATGATACTGGAGTTGGCATCACCACCAGTGATATACAATGCTTTTAACAATAAAATTAGTGCCAGACATCAAAAACATTAATTGCTGCTATGATAGGAGTGGAATTTACTTTTTTTTCTTTTAACTGGAAGGGGGGAGAGGAGTACTAGTCATATATCACTGGCTAATCATTGAGTTGCCCAGTACATGGGCTGTTCAATTTGGAAAGTTTGATGTATGACCTGCTCATATATGCCCCTACTTTGCCTGAGAGTGGCAGTGACCATGGTCTGTGTTTATTTTCCCTCTTTCAGGTTTTCAGTTTTTCTTGCTTTGTTAACTCAAGGAGAGAAAATTTAAACAAGCTTGTAGACACATAAAGCTAACTGGAAGAAACTCCTTATAAATAAGACCAAGGGCCTTATCTGGACTTGTCTGCTCTCACAGAAAAAAATATGAAACCTGAACAAAACCCAAAATACTGCCCTGTGGAAGTGTTTCTGGGTTCTTGCAGGGAAATGGCCCATTTCTTCAAAGGCCGTAGTTATTTATTGTATACACCACAGATGAGCACACAGATGATGTTTTGTAGTGCCTTGCATCCTCTCTGCATTATAAACTAGAAAGGCAGGTTGAGGACATGGGCTGCTGCACTGGTTCATCCCACAGATGCTAGTTCTAGGTGTATACTGCTTTGAAAAGGGGGTCTGTACAGTGGGGTCAAAGCATGCTGTGCCTCTGCATCCTGACCAGTCTCTCTTGCTGGTTAGTAGACAGCCCATGGGTGTGTCACCTGTGTTGTGTTAACATGTGGGGCTTGCCTGTGTGTGCAGGGTCCTGCAGGACCAGAAGAGTGGAGGCCACGGGTGAAGGCTGGCCAAATGCCAGGCTGACATGCCTTATCTTAAGGGGGTGGCCTTTGGGCTGCCTCTAAGAAATCATGTAGACACGGGTACAACTTGCTAAAGCCACACAAGGTATTGACACGGATCTCTGAGGAAGACGGTCATCTGAAATAGTTGGTGTGCTATGCTGGCTGTTGAACAGTGACTCTTGTATTTTTCTCATGGGAGACTGGTGCTAGCCTGACATTGTGTTACGGTCCTGAAGTGCAATACCCTTTTGTGGGAGTTGTCGTATGGATGGGAAGAGGTAATCTTCAACTTTAAATTCCTTCTGGGCATGCCTCTAGTCCAAGTTAATTTGGCAACACGTGCTGATGGATTTTGGCTCCAGAAAATGCTGTGGTCTGCTCAGTTTTCCATGTAATGCTCTTTTTAACATTCAGACCCTATGGATCTTCTCCTTGTTTGCTGCAGTCATTGCTTATCTGTGTGTAACAATGAGAGATCAAGTGTCCTGCTCAGCTGTTTGATGTTGGATCTTGCCCTTACAGGGTTGGTTGAATTCTCTTAGCTGTGATTTCCTGGGAAGCTTAAAAACAGAAGGTTCTTTCTTGTTCCTTCTTCCATCCTGCTGCATAATGCTTCCATGATCCCTACCTATTTGCACCTAAGGACACCCTTTTATTTTGTCAGTGCAAGGAACTGAAAGGTGCTGCTGGCAGACTGCATCCTGACTTCAGCCTAGCCATACTTTGCTGCTTCTTGTTCTGACAGTGCCACACACAAGAAAAGAAAGGACTGAAGAACTGGTCCAGAACTGAATGCAAGAGTGAAAAAACAGGTGGGAACTGTAGCAGCTTTCCTCCTCAGCCAAGTCTTTTTAGACTATGATAACTCATCTGTCATGACTTGTAGCTATCAGAATAAAATCTAATTACACCTCCCTGAACCTATCTTCAGCTCTCTAACTGTGTCTGATACCTACTGGAAGCAGATGTGACCAAGGCGGTGAGGTCATGGTTTCCAGTGTGTTGCTGCTTACAGACTGAAACCCTGATGGGTGACATTCACGGTAAAGCTGTGTCCCTCTGTGTGGGCTGGTTGTATACATTCTGTTGGTGTATGCATGTGTCTCAGGTAGCAGAGCTGCTATTTTATTTGAACTGGCCAACATTTTTGTTTTAATCTCAGATGAATTTGTTACAATATGCTGGACACTGGTATTATAGGACACAAGTGCCATACGGTACGCATGCATACAGGAATTTAGTGTTTTCTCTGAGGCTTGTTGCTTCCTGGTTATTTTCCTGCTTATTTTTGTAATGTGATTTTTCATATACTTCTGTATTATGAACCTTTTTGTTTTTTAAGCTATCTCTGATATGCAGCTTTCATATCTTGGCTCCCAGCAATGTGGAACCTCATTGTAAAGTCCCTTCGTGTAAAAGCCGTCTAGTTATAACTCTCAAAAATAAGAGGCTTGTCTCCTGAGGACAGCTCCATATTGCGGGTGGAGTATAATCCTTAACATTGTTTTTTTGCTTTCAAATAGCTGGGGACAGTAAGTCAAGGAGTGAGAACTCCCTTTGTTTCATGTAGTGTGCGTTGCAGGGAAAGAATGTAACAGAGCAGAAAATGAAGAAAGACATAAAAGAATCTCAGCTCAAGGAGGTCAGATCCATCACAGGCTTAGCGTTGCCTTCAAAGATGCCTGGGACAGGTGGCAGTTCAAGACAATCAGAGGAGAAGCATCCGCTAGCGCTGAGATAAGGGATTCTTGCAGAATCCTGCTATCTGGTCCCAGTTTGCTTTGATGTAACTCTGCTAGAGAAGACTTCTGGGAGCAGGCTACTGCTTCCCTCCGTGATAGGCTGCTGTTGTTCAGCCTTTTAAGGTCTCATTACAGTGGTCCTTGAGGATTAATCTTCTTTAAAGGTTTACATGGGAATGGTTTTGTCTGAAGGCCCAGCCAGGGACTTTGGTACCACCTGTACAAAGCATTATTGCATTCTTTCATTCCATTTTATAAGTGGCTCATATTTAACAGTATTTGACAGAAAGTAAAACCAAACATCTTGCCTTTTTTTGCTTCCCTCTTTGGTTGTTACTGAGTTTTTGTTGAGCACAGCTTGAGCCATCCTTTGCAGACACTGAACCATTAGCAGTAAATTGTACACTTCCGGTTACTCTACTTAGCCTGCTGGTTTTGGCAGTCCTGCTTTTTCTTTTCTTCTCTTGCACCCAGCCCCCCTTTCTCCTTTTTAAAGGAGGGGAGTGATGATGTTTGGCTTCAGAATCAGAAATCATCCCGTTGCCAGTTTGTTCTTGTGCCTTCACTAGTGGATTTTCAATTCATACCATTCTGCTCACGGAGGAGAGTTCAGGATATGGGAATGCTGTAAATTATCAGCATTAATTTATTAAAAAGATGCATCTGCACTTAGAAGGGTTTTCTTATGAAAAACACTTACCATTTTCATCAAGGGGCAACGCCTGCTCTCAGTCAAATACCGGCAGGCAGAGCACAGCGACAACGCATGCGGGAATCATCCCTGGGTTTGGAGATGCCATGGGAAGCGAGTGCCTTCCAGCTCCTTGATATATTCTGTTATTGGTACTGCTCCTGCGTAACTCTATTATAGATCTATGTCTTGAAGATGGAAAAAGGCATGTAGCCTTGGTTCCAAAGAAAGAAACATTACTCTGAGCTGGATTTTTCTTCAGTGTCATTGATTATTTCCCTGATGGAACAGTGCTACAAAGTGATTTTGGTACTATAAGATGGTGGTTGAGGTAAAAGTAAGACAAAGGATCACATTGGATAAGTGAAAATAGTGACCCTGATAGGTAAAAATAAACTTCTCTGAGGGTAATAAATACCTTAAGGAACTCATCTCTCTCACAGTGGAGGTTCTTAAGTTTAGCTCCTTGAACCTATATTAAGCAGCTTGATGGCCCTAACACAAATTATTGTGAAAGGCGATAGCGTGTTTTGTTTTAAAAAACCCAACATATCTCTACCTTGAAAACTCAGCAGTATCTATAAATTGAATACTTTTGGGTTGAAATAATGAGTTGTGCACTGGTGCCTACAGAGTACTTGGTCGTTAGTTATGCAGTGATTTTATTTTAATGAAGAAAAAGCAAGCAAAAGAGCACCTTCACAAGCCTTCTGGGTTGTTTTCCAAGTGTTCTGTTTGGAAGTTATGTGGCATGTTCAAAAGTGCTTGTAATGCATATACTGTGGATTAGTTTTCTTTATAAGAATGTTATAGGGAGCCCTATCGCTAATGCTGGATATATAAAACTGTGTAGTGCCATTATTACCATAAATATGCTTGTAACATTCATGTACTCTTACATTCCCAAATTACACAGAATTTAAGAATAATGCACACATATAACTTTTACTGTATTTGTGAGGATCATTAAGTTATGCCCAGATAAATATTTTCCCTAATACCTAATTCTGAGCAGGTGGGAGGATAGAAGTAGAAGAAATATGGGGGGGAGGGGAGAGATAAACTGAAATAAAGATAATAAAATGCGTCATGGTGTGAGGTGCTGTTGATCCCTTCAGAAAGACCTGTCTTCTGAAGAAATACAGAAAAATTCCTGGCAGCCTAACTTTATACACACAGACACACCTGTCTGATTTATATATAAACACACAATCAAGTGCTCTAGCTGTAGTCTTGATGCATGTATTGAATATGTGTATAAATAGAATAATCTGTACTTACTGTCTCTAAGATACAAATATTTGGAATAATGTCATGTTAAATATATGTCCCGTTCTTTTCATCTCATGTTAGAGCTAGTTGTCAGCAATTTAGACTCCTGTAGAACTACTCTGAAGGTTATTGTTACATTTCTGACTTCATAAAATACAGGGAATGTGAGCTTTTTTTTGTACTTTTTTTTTTCTTTCACCCAATGACAAATGCATTAAAATTGCCAGTACTAAGTATTTAATTGAATTTAATGGCTGTTCATGTAATTTCAATATAAGGTGCCAGTGTGAAGCATCTTTTCAAACCAAAAGTCAAGACTGCAGAGCTGTTAAGTGTGTTTCAGGTGGAAAAATGTGCTTGGCTACATGGAGCCAAATGTGAACTATTCCTTAAGGAGCCCTGGCTCCTTTTCTTTTTCATCCTAAACCCGAGTAGGCTGGATGAAGCCAAGAGGAGGTGCTGGCTGCAGTCAACTTACTGGGAATGTGATGCTGTGGTCCAAGGACTCAAGCTGCTCAGTCTGCAGTGAGGCAAGAAATGGACAGTTGCCTTCTGGGTCCTGGGGCTGACTCCTGGGCTTGTCTTTACCCAGGCTCTCAGAAATGTCTCTTGGAGACAGGGAAGTAAAATGGGCAGCTCTTGTACTGTTTGTACATACACCATGGTAACATTTACTAATATTAGTACTAGTGTTTTCTTAATAATAAAAGTGCCTAGTAATCAGTGGGGGTCAGCCATCCTGGGACTTCAAACGATAAAGTTCAGCCATTCTTTCATTGTGAGAGGAAAACAATAGATAAAAATGAAAATCTGGTAGGATGAGGTTTTTTGCTTGGTTGGTTTTTGGTTGGGTATGTTTGTTTTTTTTTTCCTGCAGTGACAAACCAAAAATCTGGTACTTGATTTTGCCCAATAGGAGAACAAGCATGGAAAACATAACTCCTGAAAAAGAACTTTCCAGAAAGTTATAATTGGCTAAAAATAGGGTCTTGTAAATTAATATATAAATTTGCAGCAGGTGCTACCCAAACCTCTCTATGTGTATAAATATGTCTATGTGTGCATATATATATTTGTATTACATATATTAAACATTTCTTTGCAGCTTTGGGGATTTCAACCTCTCATTAGTCTAAAATATTTCACTTGTAGGAAATTGTGTATTTCGTATAAGTAGCAGTAGAAAACTTTTTCATTAGGAAGGAACAAAACTGTAATCAAAACTGATCTCAGTCTAGTGTGTGGAATGGACTAGGAATTGTTCAAAGCAAGTCGGATGGTTACACCAGATTTTCTTTGCGTTTAGAAAATGCTCAACTTCTGTTGAATGCAGTGTGATCTGAGAGACCTGTAGGAATTCATCACAGTTAAATTGTTCAGTGAATTTTAATTACCAACGGTTGTGTTAAATACTTAGTATAGATTCAAATGGAAGTAAGAAAGAGCTTGATTAGGGGAAAAAGAAAAAAGCTGGATGGATTTCCAAATTGTCTTGGATTCAGAGGCTTTTTAGGGTCTCCTTGTGCACAATTTTCTTTGGTCTTTCCATCAAGGTCATTCAAACTTTTCACCTTATTTTCTGTGAAATCTCTTGCACACTCCCTTACCTTCCAGACTTCTTTTCATCCATGCTTGAATATCAACAGGACCATTCATTTTCCCAAGCTCTCTGCATACTACCTTCCTGGACCCTGTCTTCCAAAGCTAGAGACATGTGAGACTTACTTGTCTGTCTTAAATTCATGCTGTAAGAAGAGAAAACCTTTAAAACTTAAGTTATTTTTGTACATTCTGTCCATTTAGCTCCTGTCCTGAGCTCACATGCACTGCAAAGTTTTCTGTCTTGGGAAAGGCAGCATAAGTGTAGCCTGTAAGATACAGCAAAGACCTGAAGACTGGGTGGCAGAGCAGAATCAAAATGTCATTCAAGCAGCTTTGATAGGGTTTGGGCTCTCAGTAGGTGTCAGCAAAATTCCCCACTATCTAAGGCATTGGCTGCAGCTTTGGAAGAACATACTGGTCTTGGATACAAGGTGGAAAGCAGGGGTTTTCCTTGGTTTGTATGGTACAGTATGAACAGTGGTGTCTGGCCTTTGCTCTGCAGGTAGGCAAAGCTGAGAGTCTCATCCTGTAAAGTACACAAACTGACTTTGACTTGTTAGGGATGAAACTCCTCCCCACCCAAAACAGCTGGATGTTCAGGATTAGGTTTTATAATCTTATAAAAACAAGAATGCAGATGAAGTACTTCTAGAAAGAGATTGATTAGAAGTGATTACTTTTTTAATATTTTGGTCTATTGTCTGTTTTGTTATTTCTTGGTACATACCCTATTTTTTACGAGAGGGAGCAGAAAGGAAAGTAAAGGAAAGTAAATCTTTCCATGTGCTCAAGAAAGCAATTTTCTAAGATACTAAAGGACTTGTTAAACATGATTCCTCATAAATAAAGTCAATATAGAGCAGCTAGTAGTGGAGAATGTTTTCATCATTGACCCACCTTATTCTTTCAAAAAATAAACCAAAACTCCAGGGGCTGATTAAGAGAGGCCCCAAGTCATGTATGAAGTGCTATTTTCCTCTCAAAGCATTATGCACAGACCCCTTTCCCATTTGTAGCAACCGATGGGCAGAGAGGTTGAGATTTGTTGGACATCTCCAAGAAAGTTTGTAAAAAAACCCCAAGTAAAATCCTTTGTCTAATGTCCTAAGCCCATGCCTTATTAATTAACTAGAAAGCCTTTCAAATTGGATTCAAATCTCTGTTCCTAGCCTGGTTTTCAATTTGGTAATTTTTTTAACCCTTTTTTAACCCCTTTTAACCCCCCTTTAACCCTTCCCATTTTATGGGTGCTTTTTCAAAGTGTTTTTATTGGCCACAACTTTTTCACATGAAGCTCCTTAAAAGCTGAGACCGAGTCAATAATTTGGCAGTTAATTGCTGTTTAAGCTCTAAACATTGCTTCAAGAACCACGTGGAGTCAAAACTACAGCTTATTGCAGCAAGGTAAATGCATAGATAGAATTTCAGAAATGCTGAGCATTGAGAAGTTTTTCTGAAAGCTCTTGGGTGCTTGGTAATTTGAAAATGAAGAGTGTTTTCTCCAAAATAATCAGGTCTTAGATAAATAGGATTTATACTCTGAATTTCTACCAAGATGAATATTTTTGAAGATCCCACTCTTAAAGCTTAATTTAGAGCTCTGATTTTTGAAAATCGTGGCTTTAACTTCTAGTCTTGAATTTGGATATCTTCTTGGATATTTTCTTTGTGTGTATTTTGCCAGTTGAAAATAGGCAGTGCTGTAATGCATGTGGCTAATTTTGCTTCATAATGCAAGTGCAGGTGTTGTCCAGTTTGCAGTGAGCATGGCAGGTCTCAGAGGAGCAATTACCAGCCTGGCCAGTTCTACTCACACCTAACTTTTTACATGATGGACCCGTTTTTTTCCCCTCACTCATCCTGAAAGAGATTTTAAAGAAAACAACAAACCTAAATACACAAAAAGCCACCCCATATTCCAGAAACTGTATATTGTTGCTAAAAGCCTCTTGAAGTTGAGCATCTGCTTAATTGTGTCACTAATAAAGCACTTTCATGCTGCAAGGCTAAAACTTTGGGTAGCCCCATAGAAGGAAAAAAAAAAAAAGGAACTTGGAGGGAAAAGGTAGTGCAGGGACCGTGTGGGGCTATTCCCAAAAGAAAATGCTCACCTCAGTAGCCAGTTACAGTTGCTAAGTGAAAACAGTGGAGTTAACCTGGCTCATAGTTTATACAATCCCAGCACTTATAAATGTGAAAATTAATAGTTAAGGCTGAATCTTACACTACCCATGCAGTAAATAAGCACATTATTCTTACAAGCTTTAAACTACATTAACTCAACCCCAAGTAATTACTAGCTGAAATTTTCATTTTGTGTTAGAAGGAAACAGGCTAAATTCTGACTACTGCTTTGAAAACCCCAAGTGCTGCTCTTGTAGCTCTAATGTCAAAATACTAAGAACTGCAGAAAAATCTTGCATGAAAGAGTAATAAAACTTGTGTATTATGCTAAGTAATTATTAATTATATATTCCTGAAAGCCCCAAGTATAAGTCACTAGCTATACATTAATTTTTTTACCAAAAAGACTGCATCAGAAACATTTTCTTTTGAATTCTCTGTACAGGATTGTGTGAGAAAATCTTTTTTGGACATTGTAAATGCTAAACAGGAGTATTTGCTTTCAAATAAACTTAAGAATTGGAGGATGTGTCCTCTTAAAACAGTTTGATAATGTGATATAATACAATTGTACAATCTCATCAGTTTAGGCCACAGTGTTGTAGGTTCAGGTACATGGGGAATGTATTTTCCCTCAAGTGGTGAGGGTGTAAGGATGGAGTCAATTTCTGTCCACAGCCAATCCTTTACTTTTGAATTGCTAGGGTTTTTGAAATATGTGTTAGTTAGGTATGCTTACATCACCTAGCAACATTAAACAGAGCTTTGAAACAAAATGTGTTTGGAATAGGCAGTTTTGGGCCATCAGTGGATGGAATAAATCTGGGTATCCCTGGCATTCTCTGAAATCGGGTATGGCTGTGATTTTTCCAGGTGTCCTCTTCATTAATAAAACTTGGGAAAGCGAGTGGCTTCCAAGGTGTGTTAAGTTCAGCTCAAATTTGAGCTTTGACAAATTACTGTAGAAGTAAATACCACAGAAGATCCTGCTCATCCAAAAACCCCACCTGTGCTGCAGTTAAATGAGGGTCCCCCATGACAATTAAATGTGTTGATCTTTTGTGCCATATTCCTGTGCACTGAATGAAGTGATGTCCAAAGTAACCAGTGCTCCAGCCCACTACGCTTTACTGGTGCTGGCTAAACCAACACTTCACACCACAGCAGTAATTAAACTGACTGTTGTTGCAGAATGTGTACATGCAGAGTGTGTAGGCACTAATGAAATAATGGGAATGTCTCGATGTAGGAAGAAACACAAAAGATAGGTAACTCTTAGGTTGACTATCTCTATAGTTACCTCCCAAAGCAGATTTTTATGAAGATGCTTATTCTCCAGAAGATTTTTGTTCTTGATAGCAGAGCAGGTGGGAATACTGTCTTTCCTGACTCTTCACTGGCAGCAATTACAATATTCTATTTACTTACAGAGACAGAGTTTGTGTACAGTAAAACCTCCATAAATGGCAGGCATCAATCAGTGATCCCGATTTTTCTGCCTTCTTTCCTTAGCACTCCTACTCTGAAAAAATAAAGAAAAAAAAAAGAAACCAACCAAACGAGAAAACAAACCTTCATTGCAACCCTGCAAGAAGAGACGGGGAAGGGTGTAATGAGCAGTACTGTGCTGATATGTTCTAATAAATATTAGTTTACTGCATACCACAACAGAGAGCAAATACATGCAATTACTTGCAAATTTCTTCGGTGTTTGTACTTATAAATCTCTGCCTAAATCTTCCCAGCTGGGAGTTAGGCTGGTCTTTCTTCTGTGGAAGCAGGGCTTTGTTCTCATGTTCAGCTTCAGCTCAGTCTGGAATAATTCAGAAACGTATTAGATAGATTGCTGCTCCCAAAAGGCATAATGAAATAACCTTCACTCCCAGCCTTAGGGAAATAAGCACACAATCAGGGTTTGGGCAGATTTCTCGATTAAACAAAGAACTAACTGTGCACAAATTGCTCCATAACAATTTGTAAAGAGTCCACTTTATAAATTTCTTGCAGATGTAAAACTGATACTTTTTAATCAGAATGGCAGGGTTGTTAAAGTCGAAATGTCTTCAACATTTTCCCTTTCCTCCATAATTAGTATCAGAAATATTTAGATTTAAAATGGAATTGGTAACACATCCTGGGTTATTTTTGATTTGTTTTTGGGAGTCAGTGAAATGCAATGTCAAACCCAAGCTAGAAATCTCCCTTTAATACATACAGTGAACTTAATCCATCTGGAATAGATTCAGGATAACTTGGTGCTGTCAAATTTTATTTTGTTTAATTTCATATGGTGTTCAGCGAAGGAATGAAAAGTTATTGCACTTAATGTTGTTGTGACTTAAGGTGTTCTCTGGTCGAATTATTCAATAAATCAAAATCAGGCTCTGGTTGTAGCTGCTAAAGATTGTTTAGAATAGGATATTTAGGAGATTTTTAGCAGCTTTCCATTGATTGAGCAAGACACGTGTCATGCAAAAAGCATGCAGTATTTTGATGAATAGCTGTATTAGATGGCAAGTCTGGGGACCCAGTAAACACAACTTCTTATTTTGCTGACCTTTGTTTTTAACTTGAGGGCTTCAGTGTAAAAGAAAATACCACTTGAGTGTCATTCCGATGCCTTACTGCTTATCTGTGAGCCATGCTCTTATCCTCCAAAGTCTCCCCTGACATTTAAAAAACATGTATCTTTTTTTCTATACATTAGCTTGCTGCTGATTACCTCATTCTTCAGCTAATTAGATGAGGTCCTGCTCTCACCTAAATATACAAAGATATTACTACAGTTTGTGGGGGACAATAGAGATTTTCAGACAGTCCTTTCTGTGAAGCAATGTTCCTTCTTCTTAGGCTGGTGTCTGCCTGCATCTCGGGCTCTGATTCTTGGCTAGGGTCTAGGTAGCAGAGCTGAAGTCAGTAGACCTGCAGTCACATAACAGAAAGCAGAATCTGTTCCCCGGTTTCCTATGTCACGCGCTGAAGAGAAGCTGTGCTTGTATCAGCACAGCTGTCAGCAGATGCTGGTAGGTCCTGTTTCTACAAGCACAGCATTCAATTCCAGTTTAAACAGACTTGATTTAAAAAAAAAAAGTGAACTTTCTTCAAAGTGCTTGCAGCTACTTGCCATGAAGTTGTGCTGCTTTCTAAACCAGCACAGCTCAAGTAGGAATCAGCCAGCTGCTGCCTCTGGACCAGCGCTCAGAGACCAAAGGTGCCAGCGCAGCTTGGGGAGCTGCTATTGCAAAGCTCGGACTGAGCACACTTGGTGTCCTCCCCAAGAACATCACCTGTCCACTGCTCTGCACAGATTGTAACTCATCAGTCAGAGAGGTTTTGACTTGGAGGCTCTTTGCAGTGTTTTACCTATTGTAGGTAACATGTAGTTCCTTGTGCAGGCCTGATCACACCTATCCCTTTCAAACAGACTATGTGAGGTATAAGTAGGAAGTCTGTTCCTGTACTCTGTTAAATTCATGACACAATTGGAATTTCTATTTGTGTAAGTTTAGCTGTGGTTTGGGTGCATGTTATATAGATTGGGAGATAAACAAAATATATAAATACATTCTCACTGAAAGAAGGACTTTCCACGCTTTTACGTTACTCCTTATCTTCCTCGCTTCACGCATCAGGCTCAGTGTATGACCCTGTGTGTAGCAAGAGTAGGAAAATAATACAATGGTTTCAGGAGGGACCAATGTTAGGACTGCTCTCTGTGAAGGGAAACAGTGAAATGGTAATCAGAATCTTGAGCTAAAGAGGAAAAAGACACAAATTAATTTACTCGGAAATTCATCTTATTTTTCACTCTGTTTCATGTTTGACAGGACCTTCTGACAGCTTTTACCAATCAAGCAGGTCTGAAACACCGTTCAAACTACTTGTATTCTGATAGCCAAACCCTAGGTTAGGAAATGAACTTCACAGTTACAGTGGACATTTAATTAAATACAATGTTGTTCTGCCTGTAGAGACTGTAACAACTGCTTGAGGTGCTCTGCTTTTACGCTGGAGAATCTGCAGTGGCATGTTGAACAGGAAGGCCCCAGCTTGATTTTCTTTTAAAATTGCATTTAAATGTACACTAGATACACATTCATCATTTTAATCTAAACTCTACTGTAAATTAACATGTATAGCCTCTGAGATCATACACTTTCACAGAAGTACTCTAATGAAACTTGGCAGCTTTCACCCTGTAACATCATTTGTTCCATTCACTAGCAAAAGCAGACCTCAAACAAGTCAAAACTGTGCTCAGTAATGAGTTCCATTATTTTTCTTCATGTTTTTGGAGTCTCAAAAGCCTCCTGTCCCATGTCTTTATTTTACAATGTCAAAAAAGCATGACAAGCCTGTAGATGTATCAAAGGAAAGCTTCCTTATGTAAGGTCCTGAGATGTTTGTCATTTACCGTAACCAAGCGTGGGACTTCAATTAGCATGAGTGACTTGTTGTCAGTAAGGAAGCTTTCTTCTCAGGACTGGTACATTAGCTGCTTGATGTTCACGGATGCTGTTACATGTACAGTTGCCTGGATGATTCTGTCATAGTCTTTTGCATCCCTGTTGATAACTCATGTAACGCTGACATGAAAACCAGGTGCCAAAGTGAGCTCATAAATATAAAGGTTTTGTTTGAATTAACCATTTCTGTTGACCTCATGGAAAAGTAAATGCTATTTATCACAGGAGCACCACTGAGGCTGGGCTGGTGAATGACTTGCTTAAACCATATGTTGTCAACAGGAAATGAGGTGGCTGTTGCTTGGTTTTGGGGTGGAATGGGGATGATGAAACTTGACATGCGATGTTTCTGCTCTGTAGGGGGAAACCAGCACAACACATTTTTGTCATCTTAACAGAGAACAATGAAGAAAAATGAACAAACAACTATAGGAAAAACCTGTTCATGCAGCCTGGGTATATAGGGGAAAGAAAAGCAGCATTTCCATGCAGTTCGTCTGTTGTGTGAACTGTGATGTCTGATCTGGCTTAGCTCAACACTCTTGACTTGAGCTCACAACATAGTGAAGCAAGCTGGAGAGAGCATGGGCTGCTTCACTGCACCTTGGGTCACTTAGTTTCTACAGTCTTAAGGCTCTGCTGAAGAGGTCAGATAACTTTATCCTGTGCCTAACTGCTCTGCTTAATTGTGCAGGCAACACTAATTAGTAAGGGATATTTAAAAGCCCTGGACTTGTGTATTTTCAAGCAAGTTGTGGGGTTTTCTTCTTATGTTCTCATAGTTAAATCTAATAAATCTAATATCATTCAACTTCAAGATAAAAAGATAATCATGGTAGCAGTTATATCTGCACAGAAAAGAAATTATTGGAATGTGTTCAGTACAGAGCTTTCACCTTCACTAAGCGAGTAATTTTTGTAGTCCTTCACTAGTTGATAGGTTTTATGGCACTGTAGTAAGCTCTCATGTCAGCTAAAAATGACCAGGAAGTCTTTTCTACATCCTTACCTATTTATTCCTTGTATTCCCTAGATATGCATGTATCTATTTATTTTAAAATCTGTTAATATACGTAAATATAGATCCTTCATGAGTTCTGTTGTTTTTCTAATGCTGATGAAAGAGCTAAGTAAACTGAAACAGAAAGAAATCTAGTTGAAAGTGAAAGAAAATCTGTTCTACTATAAGTATCTTCTCTGTTAAAAATATATCTCGATTCAACATCTGGGCTGATGACCCACTGAAATCTTTCACATAAGTCAGTGTTGATCTGCAAGCCTTTGATAGGACAGATGATGGCTTTCAGTGTAGCTGTATGGATTAATCTCACTGTCTTTTCTGGGGCTATTCTGATAAGCTCTCTGGATCTGTATTTTTGGAAGCAGGGTCAGGTGCCCAAGAAGTCAGAAGAGAGAATTTATCTTAATAATAGTAATTCATTAAATACCTCTGTGTGTCTATAAATTCTTAAGTGATCAAGAGAAAAAACCAACAGAAAATACAGTGGAACCATGCTGATGTGACCTTGGATTTATAACATTCTCAGAGTTCCCACCAATTATGCCACATTGCCTAACTGAGTTGTGTTACAGACCAGCTAGAAGCAGGTGAAGGGGATGCATACAGAGCTTCTCAGCAGAACTGATAATGTCTTTCTGATAGCAGACGTGAGGAACGTCCATTCCAGTTTCCAATAATTCCTGAGTTGGATTACTTCTGTTCCCCTTTGTTTTTTCTTGGCTTCTGCCCACTTCGTACTTTGTCAGATCTTTTCCCTCTTTTTTTTTGTACAGTGTCTCTGAAGCATGCTCAGGTAGTGATTAATGGGAACCCTGACTCAGAACACCTGGCCACAGTGAGTCTTTCGTTTAACAGTTGGTAAGCCAGCAAACTTTAGGGCGTATTGCTCAGGTACCTCATTCTGGTGATTTCCCTCCTCTTCTTGTGAAAGAAGCCGAAGATGCCCCATGTACTTTCTGTGGCTGTGCCAGTGCACAGTCATTTCCATATGGAAGTTGGAACCAAATTCCTGGTGCAGGAATACCTCTGATGCCCATTTCTGTTTCTCTGTACATGTATGTATGTCTCTCGTATTGCAGAACTTTGGTTGCATAGCCTGTGTCCTAGTTGTTCCTTT
>VWZY01006109.1:669901-794562 GCA_013399075.1 Chloroceryle aenea | reverse complement strand
TTTTTTTTTTTTCCTTTGGCTTGTCCTTATTGAGAAGGGAATGGTTGAAAAATGAAGATTAAGAATTAATGTGAACATAATGAGGTGAAATAAAAGGTGGTGACTGGTGTAAGGTTTGGATTTTTCATTAGCCAGTGTTGAGAGTTGGAAATATTCAGAGCAGCCCATGGCACGTAGACACCTACATTAAGAGAAGTTGAATTGGTCCTGCAGGTTCTTGGGTCTTTGACTTTTCTGGAAAAATAGAAACAACAGATTACACTGAGCATTTAACTTTGGACAGGTAACTTAGCTGTCAGTCTTCTCATTCATTCAAGTGCCTAGTCTTAAGACAGGTGAAAAAGTGGATATAAACAGCATTGAAGAAACACGGTATCCATCCTAGGAATGAAAACATCTCAGCAGTCCAGATGGCAAACTTGTTACCAAACTCTGGGATGCTCACTATATATATATATATAAAAAAAAAAGCTGTTCTTCCACTCTGTGGTTTGCATTTTACATGACCAAGTCTCCTTGTGGAACTCTTTGTTTCCAATTTACCTATAAGCAAAGAGGGATCCTTCTGTGTTCATGGCTTTATTTCACTTTATTTCCTTTAAACTCTTCTTACAAAGCAATTCTTCTGCATTATTTTGGATACATGCTATTTTAGTCCTTTTTCTGTAGCTTTTTTTACCATAGTTTTTTTATTAAATCATGTTGTTTCTGTCCACAGCCTGGACACTTCCTATGGCTCTTTGCTCCCACTGTACAAGCAAACATGATTCCTGCTACCTCTTGTAGGGTCATGCTGTTGGCATTTTGCATTTGGCTTCTTCTTGGAGGATGCTTCTGCTCGTTCCAACAGATCTAAGGCTTGTTACCCTTGGTACTTTGTGATTGTTTTGTTTTCTCTCTAGAAATTGAATTAAAATCTGGCCTGGTCTAATCTGCAGACAGAATGGCAAATTCTCAGTGTTTTTTGTAAGAATTAATCATAGGGTGTTTTTAGAACTTCAGTCTCATCTCATATGAAATATTCTACAGGTCCTCCAAACCTGCATCTTTAACTCTTCTGTCTGGAAATAGTAAGAAATTAATGTAAAGCTTTTCCCCTTAGGAATCTTATAACAAGTGGTGTCTCCAGAAATGTAAGTTTCAATAGTTTTTATGTTTCTCTGCTACAGTTGTGTACTTGCACTTACTTCATGCAACTTAACTATGAATCAGCCCAATATTCCAACCAGCAATAGTGAACTTCAGTCATGAAGTTATACCTTGCTGCATGTAGCATGCTTGCTGGACAGTGCCTAGGAAATGAGTCATTGTCATGATGCAGGATTCAGGTAAAAGATATTTGCAGTTGGGAATTTGAACACTGCATATTATTCAGGATACCTTTGAAACAACAGGAATTGTCAGGAAGGGTATTTGGATCCAGCCCCCAACCCCGGCAGCAAAGACAGAGTAGGAAGAAGTGACGCCAGCCCAGTGAACTCCAGAGAGCAGAGAGGATTGATGGTCCATGGCATAGTTTGGAGAATCTGGCCTTTGCTTCCTGGTGCTACAGGGTCAGGAAAAACGATGGACAGAATGAAGAAGCAGGGGTGAAAAAACAACCTTAAAAAAATCCTCTACATTGAGAATCCCAAGGACTTCTTGACGTCACTAGATGTTTTTCTGTGTCCAGCAGACAAATAAGTCACAAAAGACAACGGGAAAGGGAATAGATGGAGGTAAGCAGTAGCAGGACACAATTATGTGAAGAATCTGTAAGTTCATAATAATTAACAAGGCAAAGAGGAAATTAGCTTCGTAAAAGGCTGTCACTCTTGACGCAAAAGAGAAAGAGGTCTAAACAGAAGGCTTGGTAATTGTCCTTCCTGTTACAGGAGATCGGAATAAATTAGATATATCAGCAACACACATGAATAACATGTAGTGAAGATGGCCCCAGACTGGTAACATCTTTTTATTGGAAGAATCTTTTTATTTGTGAGTGATGGACAACATGTGTACTGTACCCTAGTTAGGTGTACACAGTTTATTAGATCCATCTGTAATAATGGCAATGAATACATATCTATATGTGTGTGTATATTGTATATATATAAAAACAACTCCCCCAAACATAAAACCAAAATAGACTCTGCCAGAAGCATTAGTGCCCACCAGGGACTGAATATATTATTTCTATTTAAGTAATCTTGCCAAAAAGAATTTCTTGTTTTCGCTTTTATGTCTGCACTTGAATAAAAATTGAATTCATGCAAGGTGGTAGGGCAGTGTGGAAAGACATAACCTGTTCTGAAGGTAAGATACTGGAAGAAGAAGAAATTTTAAGAAATTCAAACCCTGAGAGAGAGATTGAAGAGATGCAAGGAGAGCTTTGCACTGTGTGGCTGTTCTATGCTTCTGTCAGCCAAGCCCAGGGTGACAAGTTGTTGACTCAAAAAGGCTCTGCAGGAATGTTAAATGGTTATTGTTATTTAATACTTAGGCTCTATTAAGTGACAACCTCTTCTTTAAATCTACAGAACACTTTTCAAGCACGCACTAGTTTGCAGTGCTGGAGGCTGCACTTTTTTACAGGCAGGCTTTGAGGTCTCACTTAACTCCTGCAGTGGAGCTGAGCTGGGGGGGAGTTGCAAACAGAGTTTTGCTTTCACGGGTCCCTGCTCGCTCTTTGTGGCACAGCAATAATCTTAAGTAGGTTGGCTTACTCTGGGGGTTGTGGCTGGTGAGCAGAAGTCCCCTTTCACCTGTGGTTGCTGAGGGCTGTTCATGTAGAAGGTCTTTTATGAAGCTGTTTGCATACAAACTAAACAAACAGCTCCGAGGGTGCCCACGGGGCAATCCTGCAACTCTTCTGCTGGTTAGGGGAAACCTAGAACTCCTTTCTTTTGGGGGGACCAAGGCTAAGTTATATTTAATTTTTGATGTTCACCTGAATACATGCCATTCTCTTATTTTCATCTCTTCTTGAGAGCTTTACAGGTCTTACAGAGCTTTCTAAAAATCTGTATTAGAAAATTTGGAAAATTCATGATCAATAACCGTGAAATTTGCATTTGATTAGTGTCTGAGTAATAAATATATTTGAAAATTGGAGATGAAAATTTACCCCTTTGAAGTCAGACAGCCCTCTCCTCCCAAGTATGTTGACTTTAGGGAACTACAACTGTAGGATATCTATGACTTGTGTACTTTAATCATTGCTGAGGAGCTTTATTTTAGACCCTTCTCGTTCGGTCTTGGCTCTATTTATTCTATAATCCTTTCTCCTAGATCCGGTCCCTCCCTTGAGGTTTGTGACGTGTTCTGAACAGTTTTTCTTGCTTTGTTTTGCAGCTAACTTTCAAATTGCTGTAATCTGATCAATGGTACATGATTTTTTTTCAGCTTAGAGTATCTCCACCACACAATTCACATGCTTTATAATTAAGAAACTTTCATAATGAAAAACTAGATCCAAACAATGAAAGACAAGGACAAGACTTGATCATACAGCTAGGAAAAAAGCAGCAACACCCCAAACCTCACCATATTAGACCTCAAATTTTTTTCCTATGTTTAGTTCATTGTTTTTGTCATCGGATGTTCTTCTTTCCTCTTTTGTTTTGCCTGCAATGCGGTACAACATTTGTGCTTTAAACATATTTCGGAGAAACTAAGTTTTGCAACACCTGTGAAATTGTCTCTTAGACCTCTTGCAGTATCCCTTGCTGTCCCTTTATGATGCAGGAAGAAATAAGAAATCATCAGGAGAATTTAACACAATTAAGGTACATTACAGTCTTTTAAACTCATAAATTCAGTTTTTCACTTAAAGGGCTTGCATTTTTTATGAACAGTGTGTAAAAGTCAAATACATTCAGTACACAATGAAAAATATCTTTGTTATAAAGAAGTCTGGCTGCTAGAAAATACCTATGATACTAGGAAAATATCAAATTATGTGACAGTAGTTGCACATTTTTGAAGCATGACCAAATAATGTATCACTCACAGCATTTTCCTACCCTCTTGTTGTTTTTTCCCCCCTGGAACTGGGAGGAAATGGATACTACACACCAACCCATTCACAAAAATTCTGGCAGGAGGCCAGCTCCCCTCTTTCTCTTCATCCCTGAGCCAAGCTCCGGTCTCTTTTCCCCTTCTCCTTTCTTACTCCTCTTTATGATTGCTGCCTGTAAGATTTGTACCTATCTCAGCCACAACTGAGCTCTATGAGGCCTTTTAACAGAGGTCCCTAGCTAGTATTGCTCATTATCCCTACAGATCCTCCTCCCAGTGCTTCCTACAAGCTTCTTTTATGCTGGACTCTGGTTTGTTGGGGAATTTTTTTTTCTTTTTAGCTGTTACTTTATTTCCTGATTCTCCTTTAGTCTGTTCTTGTCTCATTTCAAAGCGTCTGCACTGGCATAGGCTACTGCCAGCAAGTGAAGAGGGGGAAAAAAACTGTTCAAAAGCTCTTGCACATATCTGTACACCAGATCTTTGCCAATACCTCTTCCCCAGCTGGTTTGGCAGCAAAAGTAATACCTGTTATGGCAGCAGTGGCCACTGCAGCAACTCCAGATGCCGTGGCTGGAGCAGCATGGCAGGATTTAAACACACAGTTCAACACGCCAGCGCCTGGGGGTTTGAGTCTGAAACTGTCAAATGAAAAACAGTGTATACTAAATTGTCCCCATAGTGATTCTCAGCTGCTTTGGGAATGTGGGTTTTGGATCATGTCCAAAGTCCAATTCCCCCTCCTATTTTTTTTTTTTTTCTTCCTTTTTTCCATGGTGGGGTTAACACCATATGAAGACACACTGGGATATTACATAGAGAACATTGGCTGGAAAACCTCTTCCTAGCAGACACCTCTATATTTTATTTGATGGGCTGGAAACTCCCTGGCCTGCTTTAGCCTTCAATCTGCTAAGGGCTGGTAAGGTATAAGCCTCTATAGGAGGGTGAATGTCTCCGTATATGTCGAAGAGTGCCTTGTACACTGGTGCCCTGCTCAAGATACTGGGTCTGCTCACGGCTGCCATGGGAGCATAACTGGAACATTAGTTCAGCATCCTTTGCCCTCAGCTGGGCTTCTTCACACTTACCCTTAGGCCAGGGGGTTAGCATGGAACCTGTGGTTCTATTGCAGTCAGAGGTGTGGCTGGTGCTTGTGCCCACCAGCACAGGTGCTGATGCCAGGCATAGTGGACACTGTGCAGGTTACCCTAGCTCTGGGCTCACTGCCTGAGTAAACATACCAGGACCGTAGTTGCAATGCCAGGGTTTATATTACCACAGCTCTGCTCTTGCTGGGACCTTGTGAATTGGACTGGGTAGATACAGAGTAAGCACTGCTTTGCTCATCGGGGTCAGTGGCTCCAGGCTTCTCATCCCTCTCCACTGTCCCTGCTGTACTAGCAATGGCAGGGAGCTGTGTTGAGGGAATGGGAGAGGAAGGTTGACAGGGCAGAGGATGGAGGCTGTGGCCCCTTTCTGTGGCTGCAGAGGGTAGTGCCTGGGACAGGTTAGCTGTCCTTGCCATTTTGGTTTTGTGGGAGTATACCAGATCATTGCATAGCTTGTGCATGGGAGATGCAGCTTCTGCTTCTCAGGAGAGCTTTGCCATTCTCCGATGTCTGCACACGCCGGTCACATCTCCCACATGCAGACAAAGCCTCAGTGGGCTGCTCTGTATGTGTACCATATGTCTGTGGCTCTGGTAGAAACATTTTCATTAAAGAACTGAATATACAATACAGCACTTAACAAGGCGGCTTTGAGTTGGTTAAGTTCCTTCTTCTGCCAGGCATCCATCAGGCTCCCAAAAAGTCGTTATGTTTAGAGCCTGCTGTGTGGTTGGCTGGGTTTGTGTAAGCAGGGTGAGTGAACTGGGTTTTCAATCAGGCTCATTTTAATCTTATCGTGCCAATTATTGCTGCAAATCAGGAGTTATGCACATCCCCTTAATGAAGCTCTCATTTCAGCGTGGTCTTTGCGTTCCTCCTCGACCACCAGCTCAGCGCCAAGGAGCAAGGAGTTTCCCTCTGTTCAAGACACACAGATTTAAGCCAGGGATTTCTCTCTGCTGAGCTCACGTGTGCAGGAGAAATGCCATCCGCCCATGAGCCAAGTCCTTCAGTTAAGAACAAACTTAATTGGGGATGGCTTACAGAGGGTTTAGTGCCCCCCTGCCCCCCACCCCATTGTGTGCAGCTCAGGAGGGGTGAGACTCTTGTTTTCTCTCTAAGCTTTTGTCTGAAAAGGAGACTCTGCCTTGAATTGTTTTTCAAAAAGCAAAATCTACACCAGATCTGTAATCAGATACAAATAGGAACAAACGGCAGAGCAAAGGAGCTTTTAATCTTGAAAACCGTTTTCCCACCTGCCCAAGAAGTCTCAGCATGTGCCTGGCGCAATGAGTCAGCCCTCCCTGAGTTAACCATGGGGACCTGCCTGGTGCTCAAGTGTTGACTCTCAACTCCACTGAGTCCTGGTTGTTGCTGCCTCACTTTGACCTTCCCAAAATCTCTCAGGTGAGAGGGGAGGAAAGGCATGTACCTTTTGTCCTGAGGGTTTATACGCCAGGTCTTCCTGAAATGAAGGTTATAGCCTTAGTGCTTCAGGAAGTAGCTGCTTAGATTTCTGACAGAGCAGCCCAGCCTTGTGTGTGAAGGGGAAGGTGGTAGTTGATAGACCTTTTGAAACATCTGTTGGTCTCAACTTCTGCTGTACCTCACCGTAGGGATCATTCACTGCATTCCAGTTTAATGTTTAGGGTTCGTGATTGTCTCTGTTGCTGATATCCCCCAAAGTTCTACTGATGATGTACTAATGAATCTTCAGGCCTATGAAAAATAGCTTTCCAGCTTCTACATGCTTTAACCATTTGTGACTATTCAGCAAAATTATGGAGATCCATTTTGGTGAACTGAAGGAAGTGCTAAATATACTTGTTGCTGCTTTATAGCCTTGGTCATGTTTGCACACAAGAAAGGGACAAGCCCCTCTTATTTGCTCATCTGCACTGAAAGGCAGATTATAAGCATTATTGTAAACCTCAGTGAAGTGTTGCCATCTTGGTTTGACTAATGAGAATGTCACCAAGGGGAATTTAGGAGCACAGCCTATTGTTGATGCCGCTTGTTCGCATTCCTCTATCAAGAAGGCTGCTGAACAAAATGTGATTGAGAGTCTCTTGAGGATGACCCTGAGCTTGGGCACCAAGTGAGAGGTCATTTTTTCCAAAGAGATGTCACCCCAAGTTAAACACTTGGAAAAGACAAGCCATGGTGATCTCTTGTGGAGCTAAAACAGAGACCTGGATTTCTTCAGTGAATGCTTGTTATGAATTTCACTCTTTGAAGTATATTCATAAGGTGCTTACATGAGTTGTTCTCTTTAGCTCATTTGAGGATTTATTGCTTCAGCGTGGGTAGATGAAATGAAACTAATTGAAGACTGCTCAAGTAAAGAAAGGAACAGAAATAACACTTGCGGAGAAAGACAGGATGCTTTTTCTGTGTTCCTTGGACTCTTCTCTAGATTTGTGAGTCAGAGGTTGCTTGATTTCCTTATCTCTGAACTGACTTCCATGGAGCTTGTCCATTTGTGGCAAGAGGGTGTACTGGATTTGTAAGGAAAGCTGTAATCTGTTGGCCGGTACCTGAGATGGACCTTACGTTTTCTCTGGCACCTTGAACTGCCGCCCATGTGCTGTTTGCATAGGCATAACTTCTCGTAGAACCTGAGCAAGATCATTCCAAGACATAAAATTTAGGAGGTGTCTTTTAAATACCAGGGCAGGCTCATGCATCTCTTTCTTGATTCAAGTGATCAAACAGAAAACGTAGACTTGTATGTGCAAACTATTATTATTTTTTGGTATTAATAATATATGAAACAGTTACATACAATAAAGCAATAGAGAATTTTGTCTGTTAAGTCTTGTACTACTTGCAGTTACTCTTACCCAAGAGAGAATGGCCGGGCATATTTCAGCGAGTAGCTGAATGTGCTTAGGGAGCAAAAATCTGCAACAGAGCACTCACTGAAGTGTTGTAAAAAACTTCTACAGAAGTGGTCTGTTTCAAGTTGAAGATGGGGGAATGGCATAATAAAAAAGAAATTGTTTTCCTCCTTTTTGTATTAAAAAAGCCTCAGGCCATAAACATCTTGAGAGAAATGGATTTTTTTTTTTTTTTTTTACCCTTCTGAATGGATCAGAGTTGCTTGAAAAAAAATCATATTGTTTGTACGTAACCCACAAAAGCAGCAGGGTTTAGAGTCCTATTTTTAGCTCTAGTGTGTCAACCAGCTTGGTATGCTGGGAAATCCCCAACTCCTGGCACCTAAAGGTTAATATTATCAGCTATCCAAGAACTGGTTTAGAAGATATTTTAGTTCCATTAGCTCAGCTTGTGTTATCAGTTGTAATAATAATAGTGAATTTATTGCTTGTATTATCATAGCCCCTCAAAAGAGCTGGCTAAGACAGTTATTTTCTCTACTTCATGCTGAAATGTAGGGGGTTTTATTTCCACTTTAAACCTAAATTCAGCCTTTCCACTAAAACGGAAAGGATCTTTCTGCCTCATGTCTTTCAGTAAACAATCCTCATAAACCCAGACTATAGTCTTAAAGCATGTAGAAGAATCATCCATTCAGTCAGAACAAAAAATATATCCCTTTGTATAAGAAGCATCTATGTAATCAAATAAAACATCACTGATATGTGATAAGGAATTCTAGTATGGACCAAAACCTGCTCAAACAACTTCAGAGATGATCACAGTTAAACCCCACAGATTTTAATGCCAACAGATACCACTTTTAACACAGATGTAAAGTCCGGCCATCCCCAAGTACCTAGATATTCAAAATAATAACTGTGTGCATGTGAGCATGCAAAACACATATTCAAAGATCCTCTACTTACATACCTGCTCATGTGTGGTGTTGTTGGATCTTTTTATTTGCTTACATGTTTTGAAACCTGGAGGTTTCTCATTTTCCATCTTTTCTGTGTAACTGCAACAGCTGGAAACATGTGTGAGTTTTTCTGGTTGTATTTTTTTTTAAATGAAAGCTGAGATTCTTACTTACTGACATGTCTGAAAAGACTGAAGCTTTTAAAATAAAAACAAAAGAAAAACAACCCAAAAGAGCACTGAAAAGAAAAAAACCCCTAATTTTAAAATCACATGAGCTCGCTACACTGACTCCACTGAAATGAATGATAAAGCATTCATTGGTTTAGTGGGACTTTGTTTCACCCTGAATAGGAAAATAACTGAAAATTATGTTTTCAGTCACTGCAAGGTTAAAGTTACGGTTGCTGAGGTGTCCTAACCTTCATGTCCATACTTGATAATACTTGATTCCCTCTAATAAAAATGTTATCTGTTCCTCTCCTCTTTATACGATATCTGGATTAACTTCAGTGCCCTCACCATGCAGCCAGATGCAGTCAGTCTCTGCTTATAAACTTGCTGAAGGATTTTTTATATTTTTTGTTGTTTCTTTTTGACTGAAAATTAATTTCAGAGTCTACTGATAGTTGCTAATTTATCTTTTAAGGTTATGCTGAAGTTTTGGGCATACCGTGGGTCTGTGCTTTATGACTGATGCCAGGAGATGCTGTCCCAGTAGCTTGCTGTGATTGCTCTGTCAACGTTGGTAGTGATGGAAGTGGGGGGAGTGCCCTTGTTTGTAGCGAGCTGCCTCATGTCCTTTCCTTCAAGCATGTAAAAGTCTGTATTTTGATTAAAATTTTTCAGTAGGCTCCAAGTGGTAAAAGTAGCGGCAAGTGACAGCAACCTCTGTTTCTGAGCTGCTTTGCTCTCTTGAGGATGCATTCCCTGCTTGGTGGCAAGCGTACCCAGGAACTGCATGGGCGTGCAGAGGGGAGAGCAGGGCAGGGCATGGGACCCTCCTAGCCTTCCATCACCTCTCTGCTCCGTGTACAGTTGTCTCTTTTCTTCCTTCTCCTTTCATACTTAAGTACTCTGGTACTTAAGAGTATGTCCTGCGCTCCTGAGGCATTTGAATCACCGTGTTACTTTGTCCAGAAAGAAGCAGCTTAGTGCTTTATCTGGTGATTTGTTGGCTCTGCAGCTTTCTTGCTCTTTTGTACAACTCTCTGCTCTGTGCCAGTTTAACGACTCAGTTAAGTAAGGATGGAGGTGCGGTAACTTTTCCATTGCTAGGGCTAAAACTTGCTTCCCTTTGTGGAGCCAAATATGCCAAAACAGGCTACGGAACCAGCACTGCTTTTCCAGTTTAACAGGTTTAGCTGATGTTACTGAACTGCCACCGAATTTGTTGTAGTTTCATAACTCACCCAAGGCTGGCAGTGAACGTTTTGGCTTTTTTTTCTTTGCCTCTGCAGTGGTAGTGATAGCCATCGGGACTCTCAGCCCTGCAGATAATCTCCTCGGGGTTATCATTTACTTACAAACAGGCGTGTGAAGTATTTGTGAAAAGGCTTTTGAAGTGGCCTTGCAGGCGGATGCTGCCCGGAGCTGCAGAGCAAGCAGTGTTTACACAGCGGCAGAGGATTTCTCTGCCCAGCGTGGTTCTCCTCAAGTGCTCGTATTCTGCGGCTACGCTGTTTGCCTTTCTAATGAAGTGAACTGTTTGTTTGAAATACGTGGTAGAAGGTATTTAAACAGCGACTAAAGTAAACTTTCGGGCTGTTCAAATAAGCCGTGCATATCTGGTTTGTGAAGTGAAGGAAAACAATTTGGCTGTAGCTTACCTTTGGGAAGGGCAGTTAGGAGCTGTTTAAATAACGAACTGGGCTGCGAAGGATGTTGCTTCAGCTTTTTAGGGCCTTCGGTGATGACTGCTGCTCATGTAGGCATTCCTTGGGATGCTGCCTCGATGGAGAGCTCAAAATTGCTGCTGTTATTTAAAAAGGGGATTTATTCATTAGCTGCGAAAACTTGGGTACATTCATATATGATTAAAACCATCCCAATTAGACAATGGACTGTTGAGAGCCAACATATGCTATTGCCTTTATAACGTCATTAGTAACTCAGAGTCCCCACTTTGAAATAAGATCGTGCCTGAGTGCGCAGACATCTGTTTCTGCCTAGCCAGATGGAGGTCAGCAACATAGCTTAAACTGCTAATCCTCATTGTGGAGAGGGGAACAGGAATCTGAGGAAGGTAGTAACAAATGAACTTGGATCCTGCTGCTGGCAAGTCACGAGGTATCGATGGCTGATACAATGCTTGGAACATGCACTGCAGAGCTCTGGTAATAAGTTCCTGCCTAACCACAAGCAGAAGTTCAGAGAGCGAAGAAGGGCGGGGAGAAGAGCATCTCTTCTGTTCTCTTTGTGGTTATGGCATTACAGTTTGTCTCGGAGAACCTCATTGCTGTTCCCAGCTCTGCTACCGTTGTGCCTAATGGGAATGGTCGTTGTCTGCAGCACGGTGTTTCTCAACAATGACTGGCAAAATGGAGACCTTGACGGTGGGGAGCGCTTTTCACCCCCTGCCATAGGATAGAACAATTAAAACCGGTCATGTGGGGAGTTCAGGAGCAGAGATTTCCAGCCCTGTCCAATAGAGACCATATGTTTCCATCCATCATTTATATTTTTTGGTGGGGAAGAAAGCACCAACTTGGTCAGCGCTACAATGCCATATCCTGTGGCATTGTTTCACTGCATATTCTCTTTGGGAGCAAGAGGAGTCGCAACACTTCAGACTCCTTGGGTTCAGCATAGAGATTAAAACAAACAAAAAGTCCTTATGCTCCCAGAGTGCAATAAATATGCTAGAATTTCAATAGGAACCAAACCAGCAACAATAGTAGCATTAAGAGCTGGCAAATCCTTTGATGTTATTGACCAGAAAAGGGCTGCTGTGGACTATGTCATGAACATTTACACTTTTGACCTCCAACCTTTGTGTCAAATGACTTTTCCATATGGAGGGTTACTATACCTCTCCGAGTGCCACTGCATTTAGTACAGCATCAAACACTTCACTGGCAGGAAACTGATGCTTAATGCGTTGGAAAAGCTCCAAGATTGCCAGAGGGTGGGACTGAGGAGGACTGTCTCTTCTATTGGAGGGTAAATGACATCCCACACAAATCCCCTGTTTTTCTACAGGCACATTGTGTCTGAACTCCACACAGAAACACTGAAGGGAGGATTGGGTTTTGGTGGGCAGGGGACATGTGCTTGACATTAGCCATAGACCAAAACCCTCTTTTTCGCAGAGTGTTGTGCAGACGTACAACTGAAAGATGGGCTGTTGCAGGTTTGGGAAGTCTTCATGTTTGTGCCACAGAGCTCTATGAGCTGAAGTACCCCAGCTCAGGCACTGCTCTTGGGGATGTGTGGGCTGAGTGTCAGAGGAAAGGGTTTGCAGCCATCTTGGCCTTGGGGAGCATGCCAGGAGTGTGCAGGTTCTTGTAGCCTGGTATCATTTCAAACAACATTGAAAAGCAAATGCTCAGAAGTTAATGTAAGAATGTGGCAGGTGATTCTCCTCTCCTTTTGCTCTCAAACACTCTCCCATCTTCCCAAAGCCTGCATGCAGTTCAGTAATTTCCTGGTCTATGGTCCCTACACATTTGGACCCTCACTGCATTTCTCTTCCATGACATTCCCCTGGAGCCCATTTAAACTTCTGGAGTCTATAGCCTCTTATGGCAGGTGGTCTTGTGCCAGGGACTGATGTTCTATATGCCTCATCTTCATCTGGCCATCTTTCCTCTCTTCTGGCTCCTGTTGTCTCCTCCGAGCACCCTTGGCCTCTCCTCTAGGATGTAGGCAGAGGATTGAAAAGCAGCAGTCCCCTCTTAGTGCCCCCTTACCCACCTGGGGGTGCTGAATAACAGTTCTTTCCCACTTCGCTTATACTGGTGGAGTTGTGCTCCACCTAATTCTGTAATTTCTCCCTTCTTGTCCCTTAATCACCAAGCTGAAGAATGTGTCTGTGCATAGGCAGCTAAGGTAACCTTTCTGGTCCACTTGGACTGAAGGCTAGAGAAAATTATGCTGTTTTAATTGTCTATGGCAGTCTCAAAAAGTTCAGTGAAAGACTGAGGCCCTGTTGCAATAAGCACCATAGACAGGTGATGTAAAGATGGTATCTGCTCTGAAGAGTTTGCTTTTGTGCTGTTATTATGCAGAAAAATATTTCCTAATGCCATGGGCTGCTTTGACTGCTGTTGTGATTGTATGCTTCTGTCTGTTCACTTCTTCATTCCTCCATTTTTCCTTTATTCTCATTAACCAGGAGTGGTTTTCCTCCCTGGTGAGGCAAGACCTACCCAGACAGCCAGTGACACTCAACTCCTAACAGTGAGGCTTCTGTAAGTAGGATGCAGTATAGCCCAGGAGGTGCTGGAGCTGGTTCTGTGGCCAGGTGCCCACTTTCATCATGTGCCTCTGCTCCTGAGATCTGATCCACCCAGGTGCAGCATCTGGTTTTAACACATCATGGTGCTAACTTGGGTCTGTCCTCACAGGATATAAGAACCAAGAGCATTAGTTGAGGTTGTTGACTCTGATTTTTTTTGATTAGAATTTTTTTGATTTGAATTTTTAAACAAGTGTGCTCAGACATAAGTGCCCTTCATCTCATTTCTCAGTGGTGGTGCTTGCTCTAAGTGAGTGATACAAATTCTTGATTGCTTTTGGTGAGCAGCATTTAGTTCTCAAAACAAGAGATGCGTATGCCAGATCCTGCCGCTATGTCTGCAGACAAGATGGAGGGAAGTTGTCTATACAGCTTTGTGAGGAACTTTCCATATGCTGCAGAGAGAAAAGCCCTTTGGTGGAAAAGAAGAAATGGGGAGATCCTGAATCCCCCACAAAAAAAGCTTGTTTATATCTAAAGCTGATAACTCTCACCCTCTCAGTAATAGGAAACAAAGAAGTTCTTTGTAAAAAAGAAAAACAAACTTAACAAAAGATCATGAGCAGAAACCAGGAGACATTCATAAAGAACTATTCTCGTTGTTTGCTAGGAGTTTTCATTGAAGAAGGCCCAGGTTAACAGTAACCAGACTGAGGCCATGATTTGACTATGGCCCTTTTTGTTAAAAATATTTGCCTCAAAGCTTGGCGTGAAAAAACTTAACTCTGATTGACTGGAGTATTGACAATATGACATTCTCAAAAATAGGCTGAATGAGCACTTATGATAAATGTCAATAAGGCAAATTAAGGAGCTTGCCCTACTTTCTATCTTCAGTAATGGTATGAAACAAAAAGTACCCAGCACAAAAATGAAATATAAGGGAGAAATTTTCTAAGAATCTTGAGTGAGGATGAGGGAACTAGGAGGAAGAAAACAGCTTGAAGTGTTCAGAAATGTCAAGAAGTATCAACCAAGAGCCAGTTTGTGTTGCCTTTACTTGGCTTGAGCGGCACCCATTTCACCAACAGTCCCCTGGAAATGGTAGGGCAGGTGAGTGCCGCATGATGAAAGCGAACATGCAAGGTAACGGTATTTCAGACTGCGTATAAGAAATGCATACCCCTGCTGGAAAAAGAAATTTGCAGAAACAGGTTATTTGTATTGCAAATTTCTAAGGCTGCCTCCTCCTAAACACTGGCCTGTCAGCCTACATGAAAACGTAATGTCCAAGAGTGCAGGGGTGACAATTATGTATCTCTCCTAAGCTGGAAGAAACCCAGGGAGCAAACCTAAGTGACTGTGATTTAGAATATTAACGCAGAGATTAAAGGATGCAATAAATGTATATTATAAAGTTGCCTGACAGCACATGTGATAACTGTCTTCTCATCTGCAAGAGCTTGAAGAGTGTAAACACCACAGAAGGAGAGTAATTGCTAAGGATGGTACAGAGAGAAGCTAAATGATTATGAATATTTGGATGAAATCTAAAAAAATCAGGTTGAACAGCAGGGAAAAAGAAATCTCTCTGAGTGTTCATCTGATTGTGCATCCCATAGAATATGAACCATTTTACTATCTAAAAATAGACATAATTGATCTAATTATACTTTTGCCTCTCTAATTCCTATCACGCCATAAATTACTCATCAAAGCTGCTAAGTATAACCTATTTCCAAGTCTTTCACCCAGTGGTCCAGACCTTCAGCTGCTGGAAAGCTGTTCAGCTACAGTGATTTTCATCGTGTCATACTGATACCCAACTGTTTGAGGTTTGGCCTTTCAAATAGCTTTTAAACATAATTCTGGTACACAGAAGAGCACACAGGTCTCCAAAGCATTATTTAACAAATCACATTTGCAGACTGACTTGTGCTGCTGCTTTGTCAATTTCTAAGGATGTCATCAAATCTTGTTGATTGACCCAACTTGTCTTTATTTGTTTCCATATCAAATCAGCAGCAATACAAAGATATTTCTGGTTTGGTTTGTTTATTTCTAGTTTCTAGCTTTCTATTACCTCTCCTTACCCACATTTACCTTTGTATCTTACAGATATTTTTTCCTGTAGCTGATAGCAGGGCATTCAGGTGCTTTTCTTCAGCTGTGTTGAGCTGTAAGGAATAACCAAGCTGTTGTGTGGCAACTCCTTGTTCCCACTGGTCAGGAATTTCACGTGAAACCTCTGCTTGGGAGTAGTTTGGAGTTGAGACCCTTGCTGTGAGATTTCTCCTTTAGTTCTCTCCAGTGTGAATCAGGATTTATTTCTTTTATAGTATTTTCATTTCCTTAGTTTCCAGTTTGTAGCTCACCTTCAACTGCTGGAATTTGTTGTCTGTTACAGAAATGGGTACGCACAGGTACAGATTACTTATGTGTATATTGTGGTTCTGAGTCCAGTTACTTGCTACTTGGAGAGGAGGAAACAGTGAGGATGTGATCCTTCATACACATGTGTAGTCAAAGGTGGGAAGCATTCCAGAGCAGCTGGATGAAGCCACTTGTCTGACATTGTTTAGAGTTAAAAAAAGGATGTTTGTTTTGTTCTCTATAATGCTAGGGGGGAGTGTGTAGTGGATTTTCAAGTGGTGGAGGATGCACTGACTGCATGGTAGCACGAGAAGTTAGGGGGAGCAACAGTAAAAGGGTAAGCGTGTTGCAAGGCAGAAGCTGAATTATTTTTTTGCTGTAGAGTCCATTGGAAGTAGTGGAGGGAGGGATTTCTTTTGTCAGCTTCCTGGCAGAGGACAATTTGTCATTTTCTTGTGGAGACCACATTATTAAGTTTGTTAAGAAATGGTGCATGGGATCCAGAGGTTACAAAAAAAAAGATGAGCTGTGCTGTACCAAGAGCCAGCTGCGTTAGATGAAATAATTTTCTCTCCAGGTAACATGGTGATGAGGCCAAGATGTCTCCTCATCACCATCTTTTCCTGAAAGCATGGGCAAATATATAGATCCTGGCTATATGCAAGTGTTGCTCATGTTTATGAGGGTTTTCTTAAGTTGCTTATAAGATGAAACAGGCAGTTGTTTGGGTGGAAGAAGCTACCAAGATGGGATATTCCTGCTGCGTTTCCACCAATTTGCTGTTTGGTCTTGGGCGAGCTGTGCTGGTGGAGTGCCTTGGCTTTCCTCCTCTGAAAATATGTGTCCTGGATGGCCTGTGGGGTGGCAATGCTGTGCCCACCCCACTCACCAACCTCCTGAGGAACCTGAACATAGATAAGTCCATGGGACCTGACAAGATGCATCCCAGAATNTGGTGCTGTCAATACACCAGAGGGACAGGATGTCATCCTGAGGGACCTGGGCAAGTTGGAGACGTGAACCCAGGTGAACCTCATGAAGTTCAACAAGAGCAAGTGCAGGGTCCTGCACCTGGGCCAAAACAAGCCTCACTATCAATACAGGCTGGAGGAGGAGGTGATAGAGAGCAGCCCTGCAGAAAAGGACTTGGGGGTGCTGGTAGATGAGGAGTTAGACATAAGCAGCCAGTGTGTGCTTGCAGCCCAGAAAGCCAATTGCATCCTGGGCTGCAGTAGAAAGAAGTGTGGCCAGCAGATCGAGAGAGGTGATTCTGCTGTTCTGCTCTGCTCTGCTTTGGTGAGACCTCACCTGAACTACTGCGTCCAGCTCTGGAGCCCTCAGCACAGGAAGGACATGGACCTGGTGGAGTGGGTCCACGGGATGGCCATGAAGGTGATCAGGGGGCTGGAGCACCTCTCCTATGAGGACAGGCTGAGGGAGCTGGGATTTTTCAGTCTGGGAAGAGGAGGCTTCGGGGTGGCCCAATAGCCACCTTCCAGTACCTGAAGGGAGCTTAGAAACAGACTGGGGAGGGGCTGTTTACAAAGGCCTGAAGTGAAAGGATGAGGGGTAATGGTTTGAAACTAGAAAGGGGTAGATTTAGATTAGAAAGGAGGAAGAAGTTCTTTACCATGAGAGTGGTGGAGCACTGGAACAGGTTGCTCAGGGAGGTGGTTGACAGCCCATCCCTTGAGACATTCAAGGTGGGCTTGACAGAGCTCTGAGCAACCTGCTCTAGTTGAGGATGTCCCTGCTCTCAGCAGGGGGGTTGGACTAGATGAACTCTTAGAGGTCCCTTCCAACCCAGACATTTCTATGTTTCAAATGCATGACTTCATGATTAAGGCAGTACAAGAAGTCCTTCTTTCGCTTACTGCTGAGTCCATCCCATTGGAAAGAGTAATTTGTAAGTCACTGGGCTGTGATGAATCACAAATAAGGTTCTTAAAGAATTGGAGACTCTTCAGTCCTATGTGTTTTGTACAAGCAATGTATTTATTACCCCAGAAGTCTGTCTCTTACTACTATTTTTGGATGGGCAAATGGCAGGGAGCACTGGAGTCAGTTGAATGGGCTTGAGGAAGTTTAGTTAGTATTCCAGAAGGCAGTCCTGTTCCTCAGACAGCAGAGTTGCAGTGACTGGGGGGAATAATAAAGCATTCAAACTGAAATCAATCCAGCAGTTATTTAGCCAATACCTGCAGCAAATCTGGCATATTAAAGACCTCTCAATGCCAGCTGATGAAATCATTTCCAGCCACTTTTCTTCCACCACACCGACGACTGCTCCTCCTTCATGTGTTTGGCATGATGGTTGCTGTGGAACTACTGAAAACAGTAAAACATGTTCCCACAAGGTGTTTAAGTTTACAGACTAAAAAGTGGAAAAATGGATGGCAGGGATCTAAGATGCCTCGAAGTCTTAATTTTCAGTTTTGCATAGGTAGAAATTATTTGTCAGCTGTAACAAGAGTCACAGATCTGGGTCTGGGTTCTAGTTTGTGAGGTTTGGCCTCAAACTCTTGTGGTTTATTTAAGATCAGTGTATAGGCTTTGCAAGCACAAGCGGAGGGCAGGGAGGGGAAGTCTGATCACCATTAATACAAGCAGACACATGGAAGGAATGTGATCTGATTAAAACTTGTGTTTTTCTCTGAAAGTGTTATATCTACGGTATGTTGTTACCACAATTAACATTTAGTGTTACTGAAATGGAGAGGACTTGCTATTTAAAAACATCATTTTTCTTGTTCTACCTCTGCCCATTTTATGGCTTTATCAATTTACTTGCTTGCCTTTTATTTTTTCTTTCACTTTCGCATGGCCTTTGATTTTTCACACGCAAAATCTCTTCTCAGCAAGGTCAGATAATAAGTAGCCAGGTCCACACTGACATGACGATTGCCACATTGAAAGCATGTGTGTGCATGTACCTGCACATGGACACACACGCACACACCAGCCTTCTGAGATAACTGGCTGTAGCGTATCTGTGCATCAGCCTGTGAGTAAGCAGGGCTTCAGATGGCAACCAGCCACGCTGAAGCAGCAGCCCCAGTCACCATAGGGAGGCTTTTCAAGGTGCATGAAGTTAAGTGCGTGTGTTAATGTGTGGCTGTGGCTCAGTCATTTATCTTCCTGATTAAAGCCTCCGTATAAGCATATGTAGAGAACATAACTCACCCCTTTTTGAAAGAGAACTAGGCCCCCCCTCCCAAGACAACATGTGCTCCTATTGAGCCCTAATGCAAGCTGTAATTAAACAGATATCCAAAATAAGGTCTTTGCTTGGCAGAAAAGGACCTAAGTCTTGCCATAAAACCTGGCAATACCATTAAGTTCGAATCAGTTGAAGTGAATGTATGTGGAGGAACAGTGGTGCCCTTAGGGACTCTGCAAACCTGAATATTAGAAAATTCCCATCTGGTGATGAGCTTATAAACCAAAGGAAGTGTAGAAATTTCTTGGCAAACTCTTCAAAACTGTTCTGCGTATTGAAAAGACATTAGCAGGGAGGCTGTGTTTTGTCTGATACTGTTTCTGTTACATCTGGTGTGAAAGGTTAGTACCACTGAGTTCAGCATCAAGACGATAACGAATTTAAATGGGAAGGAGATTTCACCTCAAATGAGGTTACATCCGAGATAGAATTTTACACCTGGCTCAGTTTTGACATTTAATTTGATGAGCTGATGGTCCTGAGGACAAATCTGCTAAAACATAACAAGATCTTCTTGTGTTGTGCTGGAGTCCTTTGTTTGCTTGGCCCTGATCTCACGACACAGGTGCAGCCATCGGGGGCCACACTGGGCACATTCAAGCTGATGCAGGCATTTTCTACAGTAGTGAATATTTTCTTGATGTGCTTAAAAATGCAGCTTGTCATTTCAGCAGCCATCTTCCTCAAGGGTTTGGCAGGAATCACAAGGTGCTTGAGCAAGGCGGTTAGCTGAGGACAGAGTGTTTCACTAGCCTTACCACCACAGCTGAACTCTCTGGATGTAGTGATCCCCTGAGTAAGGCTTATTTGAGAGACTGCAGAGTCTACAGAAAACTTATCACAGAATCATAGAATACCAGGTTGGAAGGGACCTCAAGGATCATTTGGTCCAACCTTTCTTGGCAAAAGCAAGGTCTAGACAAGACGATGGCCCAGCACACTGTCTGGCCACACCCGAAATGTGCCCAGTGTGGGGAAGCTACCACTTCACTGAGGAGATGGCTGATTGTCCTTGTTGTGAAAAAATTTCCTCTTGTGTCTGGTCAGAATCATCCCAGGAGTAAATTGTACCCATTACCCCCTCGTCTATTCCATGTCACTCCTTGTAAAAAGAGTCTCCATCTTCTTTGTAACCACCCTGGAACATGGTGATAAGGTCTCTCCTATCCTCTGGGTTAGGTTATTCTTAACTTCAGTGAGCTTTGAGGCAACCTAACCTCATTGTTCTTGTCTCAAGACATTACACAGTACCTCTGAGCCAGTTGGGATCATCTGCCTTTCCACCAGGTCTTGCAGTGAATTGCTGCTGCCTGCTACATCTCATCAGACTTCAGGTCAGGTTTGCTGTTCAGCAGCAAGGACCATATGTGTCATTTCTCCCAGTTCCTTTGTCTTGATGCTGCAGACTTTCAGAGAACAAGTGTAGGTTTCTTCTTTTTTTTCCTGTATGGGAGTGATTGTAACTTGAAAGAAACAATCCTGTTCACTTTCTTTAAGGAAACAAGAAAGATTCTTCAAGAAGAAGTAAAAGGACACGTTTTACACATAAAAAAAGTCAGCATAATTTGACAGATTTTCCAGGAAAATCCCACAGTGCTAAAATTGGTGAGTTTGAAGTGCTGCAGGCAGTTTATATCTCCGATGTTGTTTTGAGGAGACCCCCTTAGCTCTACAGGAGACGAGAGCATCTGAAGGAAGCTTACAGTAGGAGGCAACAGAAAATTCAGAAGGTGGCAACAGCTACCAAGTTCAGCAATGCGTGAGGAATGTGTGTAAGTGTCTTTTCAGCACCTTGGCATGCCCTTGCAAGTTCTTGAAAACAGTGAAATTTAAGCACAGAATCAGAGACTTCTGCTGAATTGGAGCTGAGGGCTCCAAATACACAGGCAGCATCCATCCGTCTCGACTCCTGTACTGTAGACTTAGGTCAGGGTGCCTTTGCAAGGATCTAATTGAAGGATTGGTTCAGGAATTCACAGCTGCCATTGGATGTCTGTAAGAAAACTGCCTGGCGAGCGCTGTGATAGTTCACATCTCAGCCAGCATTTTTAAGAAGTTGCAAATGGTATTAAATAATTTCCCTAGAAGACTAGGAAGTTGGATTTTGTTGATTCACTTCAGTGAGAGGAGTTCCTCTTTCCAAGGGTGAGAGTTTTGTTCCTCGTGGTATAAATGAGAAACATGAAAATGTCATTATAGTCAGAGCAGATATCCTGTCTTTTACAGCAAGTGGCCCCTGGTTTTCTAACTGGGTAGAACATCTCGCAAACAGGCAGGAGTCAGGTAGGTCTAGATTCAGTTCTAGCTTGTGAGTAGTCTCATTTGTTCTTTACACCACTACAGTATAAATAATAGTAACAGAATGTGCCTGTAATATTTGATGGTGCCTTAATGAAATAGTTACTGGGTGGGATATAAAAAAAGCAACGTGTAACTGGCTACAGCCCGAGTTACTGCTTTGCAAACTTCTTACTGTGCGTTTCCATATAAATACATGTCAACCAATTACATTTTTATGGAGTTTCAAGTGAATTCCAAGTGAAGCCCTGGATGATGGGTGCTTTGGCAAGTCTCTGATCTAAGAGTCTTCCATATAAATATTCAATGCTTTTCAAAGTGGAGTGGTTTTGTACCCCCAAGTATGTAGAATTTACTGCCTAAGTCTGTGTCGAGGGCTGACCCAAACAAGGCAGAATTTTAATTCCCTCCATAAAATTGACTCTACCGGTTCTGCACATCATTCTCCCTGTCTCCCATTTAGCATGTTAGTCTGCTGACAGTAGAGTACACAGCACTTAGCAGCTGGTTTGTGGAACCATCAGTCAGGAAATTATATGATAAATAGGAGGTAGCCAGGTTTAGTGGCACTTTATTCTGCTTCACCAGTTTTAGCCTGACTTTGGAAAAGTCATCATGTGTTTTTTTTTCTTAAGGGTTGCAACAGGAGATGGCTACAGCGTAGTAACTTACTACACACACACTTCAGTTATGATGTTCCCCAGCTGTATTGCTCATGTGTAAATAATAAACGGTGAGATGGATAATGACACTGGGGTTTGATATGCAGCTCTGTTCTGGTCAGTGCAGGGCTGATGGAGACAGCTCCCTGTGCTGTGATGGAGTGGCCGTTTCCCAGATGGAAACTGTAAACAAGATGCAGCCAAGATATACAAAGGAGCTTAATGTGAGAGGACTCAAAAAGGTGTTCTTGGAGATTTATGTCTCATGCATTACATATGGCTTTTTGGTGCTCTTGTGCTGCATAGGCCACACAAAGGGGAATACTCTTTTTGGATGGCTTAATACTCATTTTCCATTTCCCAGGTAGGGGAAGATAGATGATTGCATTCAAGAAGGTTAAATGGTGTTTTGCTGCATAAATATTTGGACTGCCTTTAGTGGGTAAGTGCTCAGGCTGGGTGAAAGTGGGGAGGCTCAGCATCCTGAGCAGGATTGCTCACCTTGGTCAGGTGGAGCCTGTCCTGTGTGACATCAGTACGGGTGATAACTTCTCTGTGGTCTCACCTGTGCTCCCCAGACTCACTCTTCAGAGATGCCTAGAGCAAAACCAAAAGAGGTTTAATTTTACTGACAGTGCATAATTAAAGTTTTCTTTCTTTCTAGAAGCATTTTAGTAAATCCAGGACATGACCTAATATCTGTACTTCTCAGCTTCTGGTGTCGGATAAACACATGACTTCATCCAAAGTGTCAATAGGGTAATGATTGGGTGGGACTGGTTTGTTTTGTGCTGCAGGAGAATGCCCAGCATCTTGTTTGGATTTTGAGCACTTGGGAGGCAGCAGTGAGCAGCATAGTCAGCAATAACTTCCTTCAAGTGTGCAAATCACACCAGTGTGCTGATGTGGAGAGCTGTGGTCCATGCATGTTGTGTCCCCCAAAGCTGGGAGGCAATCGCTGCAGAAGCAGTGGGGACCTGCGGGTGGGCTTGTGCTTGGCCCCTCAAGGCAGAGCCTGTGGGGGCGGCGAGGGCACATTCCCCCTTTTGTCAGCCTTGTTGCTGAGGCCAGCCAGAAACAAGAGGGAACGGGAGCCCTGGCAGCTGCAAAAAGCTTTGGAGGAGACTGGGGAACTTACTGCAGCCGTGGGTCCCTGGATCTCCACACATGGGGACAAAGAAAGCACTCTTCCTTTTCAAGAGCAGTGTATGAAATGAGTCCCCCTGTCCTCAGGCACGTTCCTCCACATGGGGCCATAGGTGTGATGCAGTTAAGTATCTCCAGTATGGCCTTCCCAGTGGCATTTCCCTTCCAACTCCATTGTCTGATTTACTCCAGAGAAGTAATTCCTCAGCATGCTGCTTCAGATTCGCTTTCCGTTGTAAGCCTGTGTCCATTTTAGGACTGTGTGTACATCTCTTGAGGATATACTATTTTAATTGTATTCTCTGCTTAGGCTTTTCATCCTGGAATAATTTATTATTTTTTCCTTCTTGTTTTAATAAAAAATAAATAAATCTGGAATGCTTATGAAGGGCCTGATGGTCCTTTTGATCTGACACTTCACATATGGGCATATAATTATTTATTAAAGACTTCTTTACATTCCTTTCCAAGCTATAAAAAGAGAATATTAAAATTAGTAAGTACATATTCATGCAAGCACTGTGGGCCAAACTCTCCTCTCAGACAGACCTGCCTGACTGCAGCAGGAAAGGAGAATGCAACCTGTAAGTCACAGCGTTGGTGACACATGTTTTTCAATATCTGTTCCATCTTTGTGAATGTTGTTTTTTAAGAGTCACTGGAGATACTCAGATGGGGAACCTTGCTTGTTTTTTCAGATCCGCCTCACCTCTTTCCAGCATTCCACCCTCCTGTACCAATTGATGCAAGACATCATGAGGGACGCTACCATTACGAACCATCTCCCATTCCTCCTCTGCATGTGTGAGTATTCAATATTTCCCCTCTTTTTACCTTCCTGGAAGAATGGGCAAGTATACAAACCTTTGCACTGCTTAAAGCCACACGCCCAGAGCACTTCACCAGTCTTGTTGAAGAGCAAGATTTACTTTTGGAAAGAGTTGAGATTATCTGTTCGTGAAACAAAACCCAGGCTGGTTCCTGAGGAATTCCTGTTCTAATAGGTGGCTTGCAAGTGTTACCTGTATGTTTTGCTGACATTTATTCTGTGTGCTGTCATTCTATAAATACTAAATTAAAAAATGCTGAACGCTGTGAAATAAAGTGAGGCAAAAAATGTGTTTTGTCAGTATTAGGCTTTGGGTTCTTCATAGCTAAAATTTCCTCTCATGCCAAAGTTGTTGTGGTTTTGGTGTTTGTTTGTTTGGTTTTGTTTGTTTGTTTTTTTTTTTTTTGTTTGTTTGTTTGTTTTTTGCTTTTTTTTTTTTTCCAGTGACTGCTATGAAGCATAATGAAATTTTTGGTAGATTTTCATGGTCCCCATTGTGTGCACATGCAGGCAAACGGTTGATTGATGGGAATGTCACACAAACAAAATGGCAAATGTGATAGAGCACATGGTTTACACAAAGATAAAAGAAATGAATACCAGTGATAATGTGCATTAGTAAAGAGTGGTAGTAGTGAAATCCTGTAGAAATAAATATTATCTTATTCTATATGGGGAAACGGATATCAACATTGCAGAATAAAACAATTGTGTCCGGAAGACTGCAATATACCATTAAAAATGGAGCTGAAAAGCAGGGCTTGGTACTTTGCTAAAAGGCTTGATATATACATTTAATCATATCTACTAATCACCTCTCATACTGAGAAAATACAAGAAGAAAAGCACAAGTAATACTTGGAAGAATAATGCTGGTTGTTTAGATGGCAGATTGCTTTGCTATAGCTATTAGTTACAGCTGTGTAATTACATATATGCAGAAGAAAAATGAAGTTGTTTTAAAACAAGTCCTCCTCTGTGAGCAGAATTAATTGATATTAACAATCCTAACTACATGCCCAAGTACACACACAATATTTTACTAACAGGTTTTTTGGGTCAGTCTTCTATTACTGAATTGTAATTTCAGAGCAAATTTGCCTGGAGGTAAGTAATAAATCTGTGTTGCAGTCTTCTTGGGCATTAGAGGAAAAGTGGGTATTTATAGAAAGAGAGTATAGAAACTTGTTATTTTTTCCTCAGAGTTTCCCCGATACATCACTGTTTACACCACAGTCAACCACATCATAAAATATATTCAAGTACATTCTTAAGTTTGCTGCTAAAAACCGTTGTAAGCTGAAGGTGGCAGGCTCAGATACTCATTACATAGTCATCCTAGGTTTTGCAGTGCAGTGAATATTCTTTCTGGAGGTTTTTGGTTGTTGGGGGGACAATCCTGCTCGTTCTGAAGATAGTGGGAAAGGCAAAATTTGCCTTTGTCTTAGGCACAAGGTCGATAGGGTGTAGGGCCCCCCAGGTATTTTAACCCCAGGTATTTAGCAGAGGACCATCATCCAAACCCTGGGTACAACCTGTGAGCCTCTGCAGAGGCTTCTGGATCCTGTGCCATGCGGGATTCTGCCTGCCTGCACTTGCTATGCTGAGCCTTCTCTGGAGCCTGAGCCCCATGATCCCAGCCCATACTGTGACACCCTGAACCCATGGGCCGGCGGCTTTAGGGCGGGTAGACCACCATTCCCCACTTGATGTGACAGTGGGAGATGGGGACTAGCTGCCTACACTGATGAAAGTGCCAGGATTTCTGTAAGACCCTCAGAAGATGCTGAAAATGCCTGTTTCATGCCTGATTTGGCATGTAGCAGTACTCCCCTCTGACACCAAAATGTGCCCCTTCTGTGGGAAGGTGCCACACGCTGCATGTCACATGTCCCCACTCCCAGCTGTACCCCATGGTGCAGCGGTGATATCTGCTGGGCCCTGTGGAGGCTTGTTAGAGAGGAGAAGATCTTAGCGTGGTGTGAAGTGAATACAGGCACCTGCTTTAGAAACACACCCTGATACCAGCCCCAGCTTTAAACTCAACATTTCCTTTATACCGGCTGTTTGTTTTTCCATTCAGTTGTGTTGATTCTTCTGCTCATTTGGTTCATGCCGCTGTTGGAGTGATGAGATGTAGCAGACCCTTGGAACTGTTGTGGTCGGTGTAATTAAATGTAAACACACAACTAAGCAACATAAAAAAAAATAAAATCTGTCAGACACAAAAGCTTCTTTGTCGATGTTAAGGTTCATCGGGCTTTTGCAGGTTTTAGGAATATATTTTAATGTACATATGAAGTAGACACCCAGCAGGTTTTTTGCAGGTTTTACAGAACCCGGTGTATTGCATCCCTTAGGAGTGTGAGTCTTGGGCTTATTTGGAGCCATTACTTGAACTGCTGTCTTAAAAAATAATTTTTTTTAAATAAAAATAATAAGAAAGAAATGGGTCTGAGAAGTTATGGGAGAATTTTGAGAGAAAATGGCAAGAAAACCAGTCAGGATACAAATGTTTACCCACAGCTTCATCAATGACTTCACTGTATGAGTGGCTTTCTCCTTAGCTTTTCTCCTTGGCTTGGCATCATTCCAGTTATCTAAGCTCCTAAAAATGTGTTCCAGAACCTGTCAAGCCTTAGTGGAATTAATTTAGGTATAATACAAGAGCAGAAAAAAATACGGAGAGAGCCTTGCCCATATGATACCTGCAATGTCTGCAATTCATTTTTAACAATAGCCAAGTGAAAAAGAAAGGGATTTTTAAGGTGTTGCAGGGCTCTTAGGTACTCGCAGCTCTAAAGACGTATCTATATTTATATGTATAATTCTTGTAGTTTAATTGCTGATGGGCACAACTGTTGTATCCCAAATTTCAGCCTGGAGCCAAATTTTATAATTTGAATTATAAACCCCTAAAATAAGGGTTTATGTTTATGATGGAATTGCTGACAGATGCTTATGTATAGTAGGACTAGCAGGCATTGCTGTAATTATGCTATCGTATCCTATCATTAAAGATTTCAATTGAAAGAGGTTTATAAATTGCTCTTCCTCTTAGATAAACCACCCTACATTAAGGCATCAACGATATGGTGTAGAATTAAATTAAAATCTCATAAAATGAAATATGTTCTGTATTAGCTGTTTGACACTTAATTTGCCTCTGAATGAGTAGAGGAAATCACAAATTAACCTGCCTTTGTTTTCCCAGCCATGGCTTATTAGGTGTTAGAACAACTGCAATTACAGCCCAATAATAACCCCCAACCCTTATGAATATGTACTGAAATGTGTCACTTTGCGTTACCAAAACCTGTTTGTTAGGACTATGTAGTTATCCTGGAATTTCTACAGTACAACTTCTGTTTATACTTCAGGGAAGATGTATGAAACTGAAGTTGTTCTTCAGTGGCAACGTATGAGCAGTGTAATTGGAGTTGGAGCTTGTATTTTCCTTTTTTTTTTTTTCCTCTTCAAATTTAAGGCATGAATCATTTAAAAAAAGAAATCATTCCAGTAAACTGTAATTCAGTTTTGCTATTTTTCATTGAAGTTAACTTACTTGTTAAACATCATGTGATTACAACAAGCCAAAAGAAGCATGGCTTTACTAATCCCACTTCTTGCCTTATTTTTCCTTGTTGTTGTTTTAGTCTAGCTCTTTCTTAATTTTCAATTGATTTCTAATGTAAGGTACTATAGGAGAAACTGAAGCTAAACTATATTTTGGTCCTTGACATTTGCTAGGCCATCCAATAGAGTGGGATACCTTCTCTGGTTGGTGTTCAGGGATTCAAAACCATGCTGCTAATAAGGGGATTTGTTTGAACATAAACTAATACTTTGAGCATGCTTTTTTTGTTTCCTTCTTAAGAACCAAATCATAAATTTACTATTGGCTAACTCATCCAGTTCCTTGATGTCTTCATTGACGTTGGCTTTGTAGGAAGAATAAGGATGTATTGACTATTACTGTGCAAGTGTAAATAACTTTATAGTCCCACAAATTTTACAATTTGACTTATGTGGGATGACAGTTTTTATTTATCAATTAAAAAGAAAAAAAAAAAAGAAGAAATCCTAAGGCAGAAGCAAACTCTTACAGACAGATTCAACTGCATTGATTTAGGAAGCTCCCATTCATGGTTATTCATTCATTCATTCATTCTCACACCCTTACTGAGTTGTGCTCATAGGCTGCTCCCAATCTGCTTTATTTCAAAGTTGGGTTGGTCAGCTTTTGGAGGTGGCCTAACCTGGTGTTTGCAGGCACAGTTTACATGGCTGTGAAGGAAGCACACTCCTGCAGAGGTGGAGCGGGGGACAACTTCCAAGTGGCAGTACTAGGAATGGCTCCAGAAAGGTGGCCTTTGTATGTCTCAGAGCAGCTTATACACGGGTTGTAGGAGACTACTAGAAAGTTAAAGTTTTGTGTCTGAATGCACTGCAAGATACACCACACATGTTCCAAAACATCTGCTTCTCTGTTGCCTATCCCATTTTGCATTAGCTCTGGACTGTGAATAACGGAGGCTGAGCAGGTAAATCTAAGGGAAGGTGCACAAATGGTGCCCATATGTTTATGGCCAGGGGAGGCTGCACTTGCAAGAAGGAAGCTGCAAGGTAAAGCTGCTGTCTCGTAACTTCCTAGGATCAATGATAGTCCAAGCTCCATTTTTCTAACTGCTGACTGAAGTTAGCAGCATCTGAGCTTGACAGCCTCATGCCCTGAATTGATGCACATGTAGCTAATTGTGCATGTGTCTAACATGAATGCCTCGAACAGATATTTTGAACTGTGTGAATGCACCGGTACTAAAGCAAAGCATGTGTTACCCTCACAGTCAGCTTCAAGTTGATAAAAAGAGAGTCTGATCCTTAGATATGTTATTTCCTATCTAATTTATACAGACATCTTTTACACAAGGTTGAAAAGGAAAGGAAAGGAAAGTCAGGCCCAGATGCTCAGCTTTCATCAACCTCTGATTTGGACCACATAGTACAATGGGGGATGTCCGAATGTGAGAAGATTAAAGTGTTGGCTCCACAAAATATCCTTGATTATGAAAGAAACTGCTTGCCATATGTTTGATAGGGTGTTTAGGTTTTCCCAGCCCCATCGCTGACATTTTGATTTTTCCTTCGCACTTCCATTCCTCAGTTCTTATTTCTTTTAAAAATCTTAGCATTTAAACCTCTTACCTGCTGCTTTACCTCAGTGTACCTCTGAACTGGAGACTTGCCAAGAAGTCCATCAGCTTGTCAGAGCATTCGATGATCCTTCCACAGTGGAAAGGAGAGCCCCACCCAGTGTGAAAAACATCACTCATTGAATTGGCTTTAATTACTTTAAGTCTTGGAACAGGTTTTCTAGTTTAGCCAGGAGCCATTGAAGAAGAAAGACTGGGAAGCTCATGGGACATGAAAAGATGAGTGTAGTTACAGCTTTCCAAAATCACCCGTGAAAGCAGGAAGAAGTAAGCAGGAAGAAATCTTGTATTAAATGGGAAGCACCTCAAGAAATCTGTCTCTGCAAGTGAAGTGCAGCATCGAGAATAAGCAGCTGCTAATAGCCTGAAGGATTTTTATAGGAAGTCTCTGAGAAGGAAGCAGCATGGTCTGGTGGCTTAATAAGGTTATTCAGAGTTTGTTACATGCCATGGATAAGCCAGTTGCAGGCTCTGCAAGCAACGTGCACACCTCTTCTCTTTGTGACATAGTGGCAGGGCAATGGTAATTCACAGAAGTGCAAAACCAGGGCCAGATGCCTGCACATAAACTTCAGCAGATAATTTTCATTCGGTGCCAAGCCTTTTACAAAACAGGGAAGAGGAAACCTCAGTCTAGACCAGAACTGTGATCTTTCAGTCAGTGCATAGTGTTGCATCATTTAAAATAGTGAATCACCATTTTGTTTAGCTGTTGGTACTTGCTTAATAATATTTACCTTAAGACTAGCAGGTCATAAATTCTCCTTTGCAAGCAGGCTTGTAGAGTAGTTTCAGGAACAGACTCTTTAAAAATGACCTAAAATGGGTAAAAGTTTGGAAAGCAAATTATTGGTGACATTTATTGAATTGTAGGGGAAAAAAAAGGAAGATGTGTGATTCTCTTAAGTTTTAGATTTTGTGACACACTTTTAAATGAAAAGTACATAAGTAAAATTGTGTGTAAAGATAGGTAAATGTTTTTGAATATAGCTGTTTTACATAAATTCAGTTACTTTGATTTGTTCAGCTAAGCCGTAATCTGAAATTTCTGCACACTCAATTCATCTTTTCTGTATTTCTCACACATTTGAGCTCTTCCAACTTGGAAAAAGCAGTACTGAGAAAAGAGTATCTTATTTAGAAGTTTGTTTCTGCTGGCAAATAAATTCTAGATCAAATAAGGATTCACTGCTAGAAATAATCCCTGGTTTTAGCAAGCACATTTACATGAAAGTCACCAGAATTGCGTCTGAAGGCACCAGATTACATTTGGTTAACATTCATCTGTTTCTGTGGCAGATACTACTTTGTGACATAATAATTTTCTCTGGAGTAGCTAATTGTAATGCCAAGGAACTACAGATTTATAAAGGAGAAACAATAGCAGCAGATAAATATTGCGTTAACAGGGGCTCTTTGTTCTTCTCATACTGCCAGCTTGATTTCAGGATGGCTGGGGAGCTTAAGACAGTTGAAATAAGAGGAAGATTTTGGTGAGATTTTAAGCGTAGAAGGAAGAGCTTGTAAAATGCAAGTTGTTCTGGGTTTTTTTGGTGTTTTTGTGTGTGTGGGTTTGTTTGTTTTGGGGTTTTAAAAATATTTTGATAGAAACTTCCACCAAGCCCTTTGTTAATTTTTTTTTATGTCAAGAAGAATGCTTGAGAGGCAGCAGCCCCTGGCCTAATGAGAAAGGCAAGTGTCCACCAGCCAGCTGCTGGCTGACCAGGCCTCACTGTACAGCCACTTGCTAGTTGCAGCAACTTGCAGGGCAACTTCCTGGGGCAATAGGGAGGGAGGAAAAAGAGGGGAAGGCCCTTGGTGGTCCTCATGAATGCTCCTCTGCTGGTCTAAAGGTTGCCTGAGCCCCACCCCACCTGAGAGGCAGATGGCACAGAGTTGGTGGGACCCAATACAGGGAAAGGGGTTCTTAAAGAGGTTTTTATGGATTGTTTTGTTGCAAATAAACAGATCCTAGGTTTATCATCATAAAGTATCTCTTGGTATTAAACAGCACTTCTGCTTAGCTGATTTGCCAGATCCAGGCAGTTAACAGTGCTTAGACAAATTCTCAGCTGCCAGCAAAAAGTGGTTCCCTAGGGCAGGCTTTCAAACCAGTATGAATTAAGGGATGATGGAAGCAAAATGAATGGCTGGCAAAGTCATGCCTCAGGACACTATGTTGTATGTAGCATTTTTCTGAAGACTGAGGAATAACTAGACACGACTTTGAGCTTTTGGGGCAGTTCTTGTGCACAGATGCGTATACAAGCGTGCATATTTGTGTGGGTGCATGCGTTCTCTCTGTGTAATAGAGTGACTAACTTTGCATTTCTCATGTACTGATTAAATGTAGAACTTTACAGTTAAATTTAAGAGTTTGAGAAAGAGGGAAAAGATGACCAAAACAATTAAGAAAAAATATTAATGGGCAAAAACATTGAGAACTTCTGGATCATTGCCTTAATTTAACATCTAACCAAAAATACATAGAATAGCTGCAATGCTAGAGTTCCGCTGCTTTAAATTTCTATTATCTCATTCTGTTATCAGCTGCAAAGAATGCAGGCTCTAAATATAGCACACATTCAGAGGCTGTAAGCCTGTGGTTTCTTGGACAAAATTCCTGTGTTCTTTGTGCTGTAGTCAGCAGTATTAGTCGAGTGAGCAGATATTGACTGTGGTATTCACGTGCAGTGAACCAGAAGCAAGCCAACTCTATAGAGGCTGCTGTCAAACTTGTTGCAGTGGCCTGTGAGGTACTGGACTGTGACAGACTCCTTTTTTTCAGTACAATTCTTCCACTCATGTTAAATCTTGCTTCAAAGAGAACTGAAATGTTACAGTCTTAGCCTCCTTTCTTTCTCTCTTTTTTTGCTTTCTTTTCTTAAAGTATACTGGTGAGAGTTCTGTTTTGTGAAGTGGAAGCCCTAAAGTGAGAGTAGGTATAAACTGGAAGAAATGCAAGCAGTGAGGACATCTGCAGTGTAGGAGCCCAGAGCATCTTCATCATACCCTCACGCAATCTTTCCCTGATTTAGACTCCCTCCTCCCCCAACAAAGCATCATGTCATATAATCTTAGAGTGTGGATTGAATTTAGTTCAGATCTTTTTTTCTTCTCAAAGGAAGAAGAAACGAGTTAACCAGCTCTTTTTTTTTTTTTTTTACATTTCTGTTACCCCTTACTCAACCCACTATATTTTATATATGTGTGTGTATATGTCTATATTTGTAACAAAAAAGCATGCTCTTGAGCTGCTCTTGGCTGTCTTTCTGAGATGCAGGAGCCTAACTAGTCATCCCTTGAATATTCTCTATTATATGATGCTAGGGCAAAAAAAGACAAGACCCTAATTCCACTCAAAGGAAAGTGCCTAATGGGTGTTTTATCTGCGTGCCTCAGGGTAGGCTGGGCCAACATTTGTGACTGATGTTATCAATTAATGGAGGAAATGATTTCAAGAAAAATGTTACGCTGTTTGAATTTTTTGCTCTCGGGATGCTTTACATGACCAAGGAAGGACTTGGGACTTCAGTTTGGAAGCAGCTTTTCACTGGAGCTGGGTCCTGTAAAGTTGCCATTAAAGACCGCGCAAGAATATGTTGCTTAACTCTTTCCAATACCAAACATGTGGGTCTGAACCTACAATATAGTATGTCTGTATTTATAGTCAACTTTGGAGGGGTGTTAGTAATTTTCTGGAGACACCACAGATGTTAGATGCAGAAGCAAAAACATCCTGAAGCTCATAAGCTGGGAATACAAAGCTTCTGAAGGAACAAACTGACCTGTCGTCTGGAGGCATTATTTATGAGGTGCTGTGGCCATTGGTGTTAAAGATCAACAGAAAATTAGGCAGTATTTCGCGTGAGGGAGAATTTCTAAACATATCAGATTTAAGTGGCTATCTCTTTAAAGATACACATCTTTCAGTCCTGTATCTCATGTTGAAATTCAGCTTAGATTTATCATGCCTTTTCCACTGGCCTGTGGAAGAAAAGATTGATAGTCTAGTCCAGTTTATAGAGGCCACCAACACAAATGGCCCCATTTAACAACATTGTAGACAGATTTGGAGGGGAGGGCAGGAGCTGAATGACCAGGGGCAATCAGGTGTTCTCTGCTTTGCCCTGGAAGATCCCTATCAGCGTACATCATCAAGACAGTACCTAGAAAGCTTGTGTAGCTGCTCTGTCTTGGTTTGCCGTACTCACTCCTCAGACATCAGGCTTCTATCATGATACCTTTTCTGGGAACTGTGTTTCTAATCCTGTGATTAGATAGAATTGCAGAGGTGCTAAAGGAGCAAACGTGTAGGTCACCCTACTGGTACAGGTGTGTCTTGAGTTGGCCAGCTTGTTACCCTTGGGGTTTTCATCTGCACACCTAACTATCCACTCAGTTTAGAGAACAAATAATGCTTCCAGCGTATAGGCAGTGTGTTTACCTCAAAGACTTCCACACTGAATTTACTACTTCTCTAAAAAATGTGCAGGCATACTTTACACATAGTGCTTGTTTTTCACCTTTTTCTTCTGCAGTCACATTAGAAGGGGTGTCCCCACCCATTTGTTGTTCAAAATTACAGCTTTGCCCCAAAAATGATTCTTAACTCCAGTTTTGCACGCAAATAGAATAAGAACAGCAGTGTGAAGCCTTTCACTGTGAGAACCAATATGTAGTGCAGATTACGTAGCACCACAGTGGCTTTTACTGCCTACAGGATCAAATAAAGAATCTGGCTTGGAGGAGATGAAATTTCTTGGCCAAACATGAGAACTGTTTTCCCACTCTGGGTTGCACCCCAGGCACCTCCCACACCTGGACCTTTGATACTGGCAGAGAAAAATACAAGAAGTGACTGTTAGCAGAATATCTTTTTTCCATCCTCCTAATTTAGCAGCATTCTCCATTGATAGAAGTTGTGCATCATATACCTGTGAATCCCACTGCCTTCAAGGATGTTGGTGCTGATCTGAGGCTCACCTGCTGTTTATAGAAACATAGAAATGTCTGGGTTGGAATGGATCTCTAAGAGTTCATCTAGTCCACCCCCCCTGCTGAGAGCAGGGACATCCTCAACTAAAGCAAGTTGCTCAGAGCTCTGTCAAGCCCACCTTGAATGTCTCAAGGGATGGTCCGTCAACCACCTCCCTGAGCAACCTGTTCCAGTGCTCCACCACTCTCATGGTAAAGAACTTCTTCCTCCTTTCTAATCTAAATCTACCCCTTTCTAATTTCAAACCATTACCCCTCATCCTTTCACTTCAGGTCTTTGTAAACAGCCCCTCCCCAGTCTGTTTCTAAGCTCCCTTCAGGTACTGGAAGATGGCTATTGGGCCTCCCCGAAGCCTCCTCTTCCCAGACTGAAAAATCCCAGCTCCCTCAGCCTGTCCTCATAGGAGAGGTGCTCCAGCCCCCTGATCATCTTCATGGCCATCCCGTGGACCCGCTCCATCAGGTCCATGTCCTTCCTGTGCTGAGGGCTCCAGAGCTGGATGCAGTATTCCAGGTGAGGTCTGATCAGAGTAGATCAGCAGAATCCCCTCTGTCGATCTGCTGGCCACACTTCTTTTGCTGCAGCCCAGGATGCAATTGACTTTCTGGGTTGCAAGCACACACTGGCTGCTCATGTCCAGCTTCTTGCACTTGCTCTTGTTGAACCTCATAAGGTTCACCTGGGCCCACCTCTCCAGCACCATTCAGCTTGGTGTCATCTCCTGACTTGCTGATGGTGCACTTGATTATGGTGGTGCTTGGAGGATTAGAGAAGCTTGGAAGCTGTTGTGTTTTCATAAGTTTGCTTCTTGATTCTCAGTCCTGGGTGAATCGTAGATGTGTACGATACATCTGGTACTATCACTGAGGTGTGCTCTCAAAATGGCTTTTCTTCCCCCAAAAAATAGATTTGGGGGAGAGGGGAGGAAGTTGAGGAAGGAGGGGGCATTTGAGAAAATAATCTGTATGTTTTGTAGAGAAATGTATAAATGTATACAAAAATTTCTGTACCACTGTTGGTTTGGGTTTTTTTCTGAAGCAAGTAGTAGTGTTATGTAAGAAATCCTGTTTGGTACCCCTTCCGTTCAGTAATAGTCGCTAATCCATGTGAGTATCAATTTTGGGCTGTCTGCTAGTGTTAGTACAGAGATACGGAGCAAAGCCAGCCATACCTCAACAGAAATGATTAATGCTAAACCTTCACATCACCACTTCTGGGTTTACAGTCCTTTAAAGTTAGAATTTTATTCAAATGTTCCCTACCACATTTAGGTAGCAAGTGCAGTAGGAGAGACAGTCATTGAATTTGTCTTTTGTTGTTGCCAACTTGCTTTTGTTTTAAATAGTTAAGATCTTATTTTAGTCTATAACATCAGAAATGAAGGTAAGCTTTCTCTCTTTCCCTGGATCTCAGTTTTTTACTATTGTGAACATGACCTACAGTATGCACTGGACATGAAAGCTAAGGGGTTTGTTTTGCTTTGGGTTTGAATTTGGAAAAAGAGTGTTTCTTGGCATCACAGAGCACACATTGAGGAGGGTGTTTAGCTGAGGTAACATGAGAGGATTTTCAGGTGCTTTTCTGGGGGAAGGTATGCCTGCCTTAGGGTGAAGGAGGAGTTAAAGGAAGAAGAGAAGCTGAAATTTGCTGAAACAATAGTGAGCATGAGTATTCTCCAGTGGGAGGTAGAGGTCTTAGAAAAATCATCAATGAATGAATGAAATGAGAAGAGAGGCACTTAAGTGCTATAGGTGCTGAAAGCTTCATTGTCTAAAATTTTAACAAAATGAAATTATGAGAATAAAACCCTATTAGTTGAAAGCACTGGGTTTGTGTGTTTTTTTGGTTTTTTTTTTTTGAGACAACAGAGTATTTTTGAAATTTATATAACAGTAGATTTCAGAGTTTGATTTTACTATCAAGGGTCATACCCTTCACAAGAAAAACTCTGACATGAGTTTTGTCAAGATTTAGTACCAGCCTCAAGTTTTTCTTTCTGGTCAGGTAATCCCCCAGGGGGATGCAGTAGTCTGGTCCTTGCGCTGCAGGAGTGGATCCCCATTAGCAGTGCTGGTTTCCTGTCAAGAGTATTGCTGCACATAGACAGAAGCGATCTTTGCGTGCAGGCTGCATCCTCTTCTGATCTGTGAAAGGTAGACAGAGAAATTGGGAGTAATGGTAGAAACTGTTTCAACTCACTTAGCTTTGTACGATTTGGATGTTTCTCTTCTCCTCCCAGTCATAGGTAAACGTACCTGTGTGTGCTTTCTCTGTTGTAACAGCTTCAAGGTTATTTCTTAAAGATCTTCAGGAATTTTCTGAGTGTTTTTGAAGCAGTGCACCATTCACCGGTGTATTGCTTGTATAGAGGTTGTCTATGATGAGGTTTTTGTTATAGGCACTCACTGAAGTTTCAGTGTACTCAAGCACTTGAAAAGCCACCATTTGAGCGTCTTTGTTTTCTTTGTTGAGCTGTTTATTTTGCTTTCTTCCCACACAGTTCCCTGGCCTCACTCTGACAACTGCTTTTCTGCATGAATTACATTCCTCGGGGCCGCAAGTCTCCTAATTCTTCCAGTCGATTTGATTTCTGCCTGTGTGATTAGTCCTCTGCTCCAACCCACAGTTGGTCTTTGCCAAGCAAACTGCTTGCTAAGTGCCTTTAACATGAAGACCTAACTACATTTTTTAACCTCATTAGTGTGTAGGGCACTGCTTCATTCCGGCTTAATAACGTGGCCACTATTGAATCATCACTTGCTCTAAAACAGGTTACAAAAAGGTTACCCAAGTTGTCTGGTTTTCTTTTTGTATGACTGTGCTTTTGCTGGATAACAATTTCTTTCAGCACATGTCCATTTTTAGCATGTAAGTTGCTTTTTGAAAGGAGACCCATCAATTCTGCTCAGGTAGATTTGTGATGCTAAGAAATGTCAAGTCTGTATGTTCAAAAAGAATCTCAGCACCTATTTGGAAATAGTGAATCTAAGTAATAAAACCGGTAAGAAAATGTTGTTTGGGGAGAAAAGGGGCAGAGGGCTTGGGGGAGCTGGTTAAATTTTCCTGTTTTTTCTGCTTTAGAATTACAAAGATCCCATCCTCACCAGTTTAAATACAGACTTCTCACTGTAATGCTGGATTTAGAGCAATGGGGCCACAGTCTGCCTTGGTTCGCTTTGCCTCGTGGGATCAATTTTGAGCTGAATGTATCATCTCTGAAATTTAGATTTCAGTTGCAATTGCACATAAACTAAAATGAAAAGGTATTTCAGGCCTTCCAAATGTTGTGCAGGCAGTAAAAAAAAAAAAGGGAAAAAAAAAGTTTCCTAAGAAGACAGTGTCACCAGGGAGCTGGGGGAAGAAAGGAAAGGAGGCACTGGGTCACATGCCACTTGTGATGGTGCATTTGTGCAGTTGCATAGCAGAGCCACTCAGGGTGAGACTTCATGATTAATGGTGTTTATTCTTGACAGAAGCCTCCTTTATTTATCTGTAATACACTTTAGTGATTTTATCAGTCACCTGAATGAAAAATATTCAGTCATACCAATATTGCAGTGTAAATTGAGTAGAGTCACTTTTTATTATATCTTTCAGCCTTATCATCTGCACAGTAATTTTCTAGCAGAGGTTTGATATAGAAAGGCTGGATTTAGCTGTACTTGACACAAAGCCTCTTCAATTTCCCCTAAAAGTTCAGACTACTCTTAGAAATGTGTATATATATATATAAAAAAAAACCCTCTTATCCAAGCAATTTCAGGATCTGAAAGAATAAAGATAAAATGCACAAACCAGGATGTGAGAAATGTTGTTCATATGAAAACGTCTAATAGCTCTGAAGCTACTGGTGAAAGTGTTTAAGCTTGTGGTTTAGTGCAGTTCTTTTTGCATGGCTACGTAGTCTGGCTTTCTTCTAATCAATCATCATCCAACTCCAATCAGCATACAGGCAGAGCCTATCGTTCATCCTGGGTGTAATTTCAGAGTTGAAGACTATAATGGCCACATACAGCACATTAGTCACTGCGATAACAGCCAGTGGCACCCCTGAGGAAGGGGGAGGATGGGGGAGAAGGGGAATAAAATTCTTCTCATTCTCACAGTGCATTAGTGAAATAGGAGCAAATGTTAAACAAATGTTTATTCAATTAGCTGACTTAACAGCATTAAGTGTGAGAAAGCTTCTGACATTCCCTTGACCTACTCTTTTGCAGGAGGAGAGGAAGGGGAGAGGCAAGGAAGGAAGAAAAGGGTACATGAATGCCATTGGGATTTATAATGCCCACATATTCATATCATGGTGCTGCTGTGGTTAAATGCTTCAAGAGATGGCAGGCTCTGCCTGTAATTGAGAGGAGGCTAAAATTTGAATAGCAAATGGGACCACCTCTAGAGCATCAAAAGAGAACTGGTGAGCAGAGAAGTTTGCTGTAGGAATGCAGCTGGTAATTTCACTGTCCAGTCTGCTGTTAATACCACAGATAATGAGTATGCTGCAGACTTGCTGCACTTTGTGCATAGTTTGAAGAGGGAATGGTATGTGGGGGTCCATGTCAGTCTTTCCTCTAATATGTAGCAACAGTTTTCCAAGGTTTACTGGAATAACATTTGCTTGGCCTGTTTTAGATTTGTGATGATGAGCCCTGCATCAGATGCAGCATTGATACATTATCCCTGATATATTAATGGCCATAGTCAATAGACTTGGAACCGGATGAAGACAGGGGAGGAAAATTTACTGGCACTGAGGTTGGGCTGTGTTATGCAGGTGTAAGGTCTTGCCCTAATTTCAGTTCATAGAAGTCAGCGTGAACAAGGCAGTGCCTTAGTAAGGCTCTAGCAAAATAAGCGATGGAAATCACAGTGTAACTTGTTAGCATTATTTTTATTTACTGTTTACATTGCTGTAGTGTCCAACAGCTCTGTGCAGGATCTGAGCTCTGTTGTGTTGTGCAAATACACAGAGCTTTGCCAGGAAGAGTTTTGGCAAATGCTCTGGCGAATCGGCTCTGATGACCTGGGGGGTTACCAGCCCCAGCTGTTTTCATTGCCCTAAAAATTAGCCGTTTGTCCCTTAGCAGGGTCAGGCAATATGCCTTTGCCCCATTTACAGTCTGGCAACTTTGCTCTGGTTCACCAAAATCGGACACTGACATATATAGAGGCAGAGATGTGCTGCCTGTGTTGGCAGGGGCACCAGCTGGGGAGTTGGGGCAGTAAAAGCTTACACAGCTGCTGCAGAATTTGCAAGAGGACATCTGCTAGAAACCTAAAAGGCAAGTGGCATTCGGAGGAAGTAGCTGTAGTCGGTCAGTTTTTGTATGTTTTCACCCTTTGTACAAGCAAAGAAATTTCCAAGTAAATCCACATAATCCTCCCCTAGTCACCGGTTTCTTTGTGGCCGTCCTGAGAAGGATTTGGAAGAAAGGAGGGGCATGGTGGGGTGCTCTGTATGAAAAGGCCAAGCCACCAGCGTTTCAGAGCAGTGTTGGGAAGCAGTGACAGCCGTTGGTGGCAGGATGGAAAAGGAAAAGGAGAGGCAGGTTATTGTGTGTAAATTACCATTGTGTGAGGAGAACAAGAAGCCTGGGTGTGACTTGGCAAAATATTGGAACATGGGTCTATTTGCATTTTGAATAAAGAAGAAAAAAAAAAGTCAACCCTGTATTTGCATATGCAGTTAAGGAACCCATGTCAAGACATCAAGTCAAGACTTTTGAAATGAAATGACCTTGACTCAGTGGCATCTGAAGCAGCAGTGGCTCACTGTAGTCAGTACAGGTGTTACTATGGGCTGAAGGTCACCAGTGTTACCACTGACATTATGTAAACAAAATGTTAAATAATGGAATGAATATTCACCACATTTTACAGTATAAACTCTTCTTGAATGAATCCACAAGCTGATGGTTGGGTTATTTATGAAGTATTACAAGTAGCAGAGGGTGTATGTAAAAAAGCTGGATCTGCATTCAGTCAGTCCATCAGATGAAAAATAGGAATACAGCCACTGACTAAGGATTTAATGCCTTGATTAATGTGACCAATTTTTAACTGTAACTACATAATGTTAACATTTCCCGAAGAGGGAAAGGGAGCCAGAGGAATATTCTTCTGCTGTGGCTCATTGGCTGATTGTTGTGCATGATTTCCAACACCATGAACAACTCTTATGTCTGTCTTTTGTTTTTTTTTTTTTTCCCTGCAACAATACCTTTTAAATTTACAAGGAAGAAACATTTTGTTTTAATCCAAATTGAGGTGTTTTTTATATTTTAGGAATTTGCATTCCAGAACTGCATGCATTTTGTAAGTCAACAAACTTGTCCAAGGTGGCACAGCAGATTGGTGATGGAAACCAAACCAGAGCCTGCTTATCTTAAACGCTGATCTGGTTCCTCTTACGTGTAAACGACATAGGCACTGACCCATTCATGATGCATTTGTACACATATGTACTGAATGGAAGGTTGCTATTGAATCTGATTCCGTGACTTACTTTCCCATACTACAGTTCCAGTGTGAATTTTGGAGGAAAAGTGAGCAAAATATTGACTAGGCATGGAAAGGAGTACAGGAAGACAATCTTTCTCACATTATGTCTTCAACATGTTCCTGTTTTCCCTTTTCTTCATTTGGACCCCTATGAAAATACAGTTATCAGTGCTGTACTTTTTATAGCACTTGGAGCTCCTTTACATGAAGTGTGCTCTGTCATTTCCATGTGTACAATTAACTCTAAATCTTTAAACGTCAAAAATAATTTGCTTAGCTTTCCTAAGTCCAAGAATGCAGTACAGCAGCTTTAAGGCAGTAGATGATTTTAGGGGAATGGACTGACTATTTTAAGATGCAATTTCTGAAAAAAAGTTAAGAATTTAAAGATGTTCTTTATGACCTATATATTTATGGATTTAATTGTTTACAAATTCAGTTAGAAGCACAAAGAGAAAAGGGATCATGGAATTGCATTTTAAAAATACTCAGTGCTGACCTCACTGTCCTTGCATTGAAGTCACTGGAAGCTTTACTAATGGTCTTGAGGAGAGCAGAACTGGTTCAGCACATTGTGATTATGAAGATCATGTCCATGATCACTTAAGGATTTTATTAATTAAATCAGAAGACAGTTTCACAGTTTATATAGGGTTGAAACCTGCTCTGGCAGGGGGGGTTGGACTAGATGATCTTTCGAGGTCCCTTCCAACCCCTAGGATTCTGTGATTCTGTGATTCTGTGAAACCTACAATAGCAACTAATGATTTTGAGAAGGAGGATGATTATTTGACTTTTATTTGTTCCATATCATTTAGGCATATAGTTAGCTGTCTGAGCCTGATTTATTGAGCACTCTCAACCACATATGTTCTAGTAACAGCAAAGAGTGTCTTGACTGTTTGGGCTAATCACAACTGTGAGAATTGTTCTCACTTGTATTTACAGGATCAAGCCTTACTTTCTTAGACCTCAGTTTTCTTAATATAAAAAACTTTTACTATCCAGTTATTGACTGCTGGTACAGAAGGGTCAGTCTGTACAAGCAACTATGACACTAAACAAACAATATTAATTTAACATGGGAGATACTGCCAAAGGAACTGAGCTGTTTGCTTTAAAATAGGACTCATTACATAACAAGAACATCCTTACTGTTTGTTCATCTTCCAGGATCTACTAGAAATAAAGGTGTTAATGTTTTGGGGGCAGCCATCAGAATATTATTGCAGGGATTAAAAAAAAAAAGAAAAAAAAAAAGGAAGGAAATAAAAGGATCACAGGCAGTTTAATGAGTTTACCATTTTTCAATTCTCCAGGCAGGGCTGAATTGAACAGGTATCAGAGAAACAGTGTGGATATCATTAGTATGAGAGTTATGCCATCAATGCTTGCTCCAGCACTGAATAACGTACTGTTAAATGATTAAATATCGAGGTTTGAACTTTGACACTTTCATAATATAACAAGATGGATGAAAAGGCAATAATAAATTAGGTTATGTTACAATATTTCATCCCACTTCGTTGACAAGCTTTGTTCTGAGAGATAGATTATTGTTCCATCTGTAACCTCAGCTCAGTGTCATATTTACAATGTTATAGTTAAGGATCACTTACTGTTTTCAATATAAATGTATTTTTCAACAGATTCATAAAAGAGCCATTTAAAAATTTATCAGGGCAAAACTTGGCATTAAAATTTCCAGTCCTGGAGTTATAGTTTCCTTTAAAATCAGGAAATACTTAAATCACCATGATTTTATTTTTTTTTTTTAAGATAGGTTGTGCTTAAAAGTTATTTTTGCCCAAGCACAGCTTAAAGCAATTTGGAAACCATTTGTGACAGATCACTTCTCTAACACCAAACCTACCAGATTTTCCTGTGACCCAGATCTTTGTGGCTGTCCCATGCGGCTTTATGTCTGCTTCCAGAAAATATTGCTATTGAAGAGCCCTCTGTGACTCACAGCAGGGTTGTGTTGCACCCTAACGCCCCACTATACTTCCCACAGTTGCAAGAGATGCAAGAACAGGGACAATGAGCACTGTGTGTTGATACTTTGGCATGTCTTGGAGAGCATTTCAAGGACTCCAAAGCAAAAAAAAACCCTGTGTTAGCACCCTGAGGCCACTAATAGGCTATAATAGGCTTGAACAGCCTCACCTGGGACCTCCACTCACAAACCATGCACCCATCAGCCCATTTTAAGCTCATCCTGGGGTGTTTAATCCTGGGGCGTTTAGTCCTTGTCTGAGCTCTGTTGTAGGTAGTGCCCATCTCTGGTCCTGCTCCTGGCAGAGCACAGGACCTGTGCTCCTGTATGAACCCCTCAATGCCATGGTGTAGCTTGTCTCCCATACTGTCTTTGACCCTATCTCTTCTGCACTTGCCTCACACACACACACACCCCGGTTTATCACTTTGCCTTGTCTCAGACTGCTGATGGATCCTGTTATCAGCATCTGGCTCTGATCACTCAGCTGAGGTCTGGTGGCATGGAGTGTGTTACCTGTGCTGGGGTTAACCTTGGCTTCTGGCTTGCCTTACCTTTGACAGTAGCTAGTTCTTGCTGCTCCCCAGCACCCTGAACTGGGTCTCTTTTCTTCCCCCTCCTCTCCTTTGCTTGCTGGACTAAGCTAACTGACCTTTACTCAGTTACAAGTGTAAATCCACACAGAATGGTTTCATGGTACTTTGGGCTGGTCCTCTGCCTGGCTCTTCACTAGGTGTACAGGAGAGGTAAAGCAGTGTTGGGAAGAGGGTGAAAAAAGGAGAATGAGAAAATGGAGTTGAGTGTTTGTGGTTTTGTTATGAAATTTCTGAACAGTTACAGGTCTGTTAGCTTGGAAAGATAAATCCATTACTATTTTGGTTATTCTTCATTTTTAGAGGCTCAAACCCGATGTATAGAATTCAGGAAAGTTGTGTATTCCCACCTGTGACTTCCTTCTGCCTCCTGCGACAGGAGCAGATCAGGAATGTAGGTCATAGGTTGGAGAAAAGGTGCAAGTTAGAAAGGAAAAAAGAGGTAAAATAGGGAATACACAGAGCCTTCTCTAGCCTATTATCTGGAGCTAATCCGGCACCTGTCACATCTCACCACACCAGGGACATGGGCAGAGACTGGAAATTGTGCTACTTAATCCTGTCAGTATGGCAGAAGAGATGGTGGCTGAAGGCTGATGTGTGGAACAAGGTCTGTGCTTGCTTACCTACCTACCTGGGATTTTTTTAACCTCCAGCCACAGCTAGGCAGTAGTATTTCACCTGCCCGAGTTAGCCACTGTTACTACTGAAGAAAGGGATAGGGTTGCTACTTCTGTTTGGATTATTTGATCTTCTTCATTGTAAAACTGGCTGATGCTTAAGTACAGAAAAACCCAAACCCTAAAGGGTGTGGTACAAGTCCTCCTTTCCTTGTTCTCTCTGATGAGGAACAAAGTGTGTTATCCTGTCAAGATAATACTAGGTAATGATATCTAAATAATACTAGGTAATGATCGGTGCATGGAGATCATTTTGAAATACCTGTAACTCATTCAGGCTTCAACTCTCAGATTCCCATGATCTTCCTTCTGCAATTAAAAAATCGTGCTGCATAGTCTGAAGAGGGAATTGTGCTTTGTGCAGTTTTTGTGTAGGCTAAAATCCAAGTCTCCCGCTGGTCAGACTTCTTGTGCCGAGTTCATCTCTTACAGCTATAAGCAACAAAACAAAATGACATGCTGTTTTCATGAATAATAACTGAAATCTTAATCCAGCTCGCCTTTGGTTCAGCAGTGCTCAGAAAAGGCGCTTAAGAAAAAGAGCACTAAAAACACTTAACAAGTTTTGTGATTGGCCATACACCTGATGCTGTTCGCAGCTGCCAAACTGGTGTGATCACGTCAGTTGTTTAAGACTGCAGACATCTCTGCAGCATACGTCAAAAAAAGTGTCCTGACTAGTAGGAAAAAATACACCTGTTTGCCCTTAAACTGGTCTCACTACCTCGGCACGAGTGCGCCATTCTCCTGCCAAGTAGTTAACAATTCTCCAGAGCATCAGGGCTGAGACAGGGAGAAGTTGGCAGGCTGGAGGTGGGCAAGGAGTGGAAAGACCTGTGTTGGATATGGAAGCTGTGTGGCAGTCACGGTATTTTGGCACCTTAGCAGTGAGCAGGACAGTCTGGACAGAAAGGAGGAGACACCTTCACGGTGAGCCCCGTTGTCTGTTTCTTCTCTTTTACAGCAGGGTGTAGATGTAATCAAGGTTGCTGAGAAAATAATAAAATGAGCCTAATATGCCAGGATAAAAATTGCAATGAGAAAGCACAGCCATAGGATCTCTTTTACACCTAGACCTGGAAACCTCCAACTTAAATAAGTATTGAAAGTAGAATAGGATATGTAATAAATTTGAGTTGAGTTTGCAGGATCCCTGGGAGCAGACACATGAGATCTTGATTCAGAAAAGAGCATGCATCTGCTTCACTTCTTCTCTGAAGGAAGCCTTAGGGCTCTGAGTATGTTGTTGAACAGGAAATCCCCTGTGTGGGAGAAGCTGCAGAGCAAATTCTGCTTTCCCATGGTTTAGAGGTGAGGTGTGAAGTTTCAAGCAATATCACTGAAAACTTCCTTGCCCTTTCTTAGGCTGAAGCCTCGCTGCATCCCACGAAGTAGGCTCAGACCCAAGGCAGAACATCATTTGCCATGGCTGGGGACAAGTACACGTTAAATAAAAATTATGGGGATGGACTGCTGCCCACATCTGGAGATTGGATTTACTTGTCACTGAGTGTCTGCAGAGCCACTCCTGGGCAGCGCTGTTTCTTGTTTAAGGACAGAAGTTATTCTTTATTTGCATGCAAAGTAGTTGTAAAGCAACAGCTAATACTAAATGTGTTTTTCTCCACCCTTTCTAAAAGTCCCATTTTCATTTGAAGGGGGGAGTTAATACTTTTGAAAGATGTTCATAGCAAAGTTTAGTCATGGAGGGAAAGGAAGGGAAGAATATGTGACATTTATTGGAAAAAATCAGGAGGGCTTCAACAGTGGGAGCTGGGGGCAGGTAGAGGCAGGAGGGAAAGTGGGACTGTAGGGAAAGGAGGATTTGAAAACACAGAGGAGTAAGAAAAGTACAGACTGGAAATGAGTGGTGAAGTCAACAGCATGGTAAAATCAGATGCTGGAGAGCATTTAGTAAACATGAGAGTCCAGAGCTGGGAATTTTTTGTGGAATCTGATGACTCTCTTCTAATGTTTCTGATAATACAGCTTATATACCTGCAGTTGATTGATGTTACCCAGGTCAGCATCCTTTCCCTAGCATCCTTGGAAAATAAAGGAGGTCAGAGAAGCGGAGAGTGGAACAGGCAGGGCTGGGGAAGAAGAGATGTGGTTCAGTCCCAGTGTCCTTGAATGGCTTGCATTGGATCTGGAGGGAGAAGCTGACAGCCTGGCTCTTAATCTTGCTCCTGTGGCAATGTTTGGCTGTTGGCCAGCTGGAGAGTGAATCATTGAGGCTGATACAGACTTTCAGCCTTCTTGAAAAAGCTTTTAAATAGTTTTCTGTCCAATATGCACCAGATAAGACCAGGGCTCCTGCTTGCCCACATGCTCTGTGGGTTTCTAACTCTTTCTGAGTTGAGAATACATTAGAAAAAGTGACTTCTAAAATAACATCCAAACTTACTTTATTTGTTAGTCAGATTTGTTATACTACTGTATTTTCCCCACTGCCAGGATGGGAAATTTACTCTGTAATGTGATAGCCAGCTGTAGTATTTTTGCTTCCTATGTCACTGTGAGTTCTAAGGCTCCTGCCTTCCATACTGGTCCTGACAGGGAACCACAAGAAAGCAAATGCTTCATAGCTGGTCAAGTTTCACAGTACCAACATGAGTAAAGCTGCATTTCCACTGTAAAACAAAGCTGCCTTAAAACCAAGCAGAGAAAAAGTGCTCTGAGGAAAGGAGATGCCTGTTTTGCACAGTGGTGGAAAACAGTTCCTGGTTTTAGGTCCTCAGTGTGTTTTAAATACAGTGAAGCCGTACCAGCGAGTGTCTGGACTTGATGTGGATCACTTGCTCAGGTGCCAAAGGAGTGATTACAGTGCTGGTTCCTCCTGATTGCACACCACTAATGCAGCTCTCTAACAAACTTTGAAGCTAGGAGGTAATTTCATACAGAAAGGCTGAACAGGCTTTACCTCGTGGAAAGCCCTACGAGCGCAAGAAACACACAAAAGCCAAATAGGGAAGGGAAAGGAAAGGAAAAAGAAAGAGGGAGAAAAGCAACAGGAAAAAAAAATCTTTATTCCACGGATTTTATGAGCCCTTGTGGATTTTGTGGCAAGGAAGCCAGCATCGTGTTAGGAGTGCATAACTTTGATCTTTGTCCCACTCATATGCTAACATTTCCAAGCTGATGGCAGGGCAGAATTGGCTCCTATGTAAGATTACATTCTCTTGGCCTTTTAGGTGACGACAGCTATCTCCATTGATCACGGTATGTGTATGTTAAAGGAAAAAAAATACATTTCTTGTTTTATTATCCTTTGTAAGCCAGCAGCATCAAAGGAACAGGCTGCCCTCACTGCTCTCACAGCTGCTGCCTGTGTCTCTGCTGTATATATGCTAAATTAATTGGAAAAACAGGGACAAAAAGGCATTTAGTTCGGGTCAACCAGTTGGACTACAGCAAATGCATGACAGGCTTAATCATTGTCTTTTGCCAAAGAGCAGGTTGGCAAAGGGCAGGCACTCCAACCCCTTCTGATGAAATTTGGACTTTTTCCAGTGCCTTTGGAGGAGGGATGCTGTGAGGGAAAGGTCTCCATGCAGAGCCTGGACGCTGTTGTATCAACAGGGTGGGATGACGGGGAGGGTTACAGCAGGTTATTCGTCTTTTGTCAGCTGTAGACTCAGCTTTTAAACTCAGTTGACTCAGACTCAGTCTTGGTTCATCACAGCTTCATACACTTAGCCTGAGAAAGCACCACATATTTCCTTTTGCAAGAATGAGATAGTTAGTTAATGTGGTCTTGTTAAAGGCATCAATCTCTGATGCCATGCTAAAAACAAGCATATACAGCAATCTTTCTTCACTTGCCACCAAGTTTTCTGCACTTTGCTTTGGAAGGGATGTCAGACAAAAAAGTGCTCCAAAGGACCCAGCTGTCTTAATGGCTTACAAAGTTTGGGTCTGCTGAAATGAGTTCTGTATAAACATGCATTCTTGTGCTTTTAGGAAGAGTAAGCTGGCAAATGAAGGGAGTGGGCATGGTATAGCTTTCAAAACAGCCACGTGGTTTCAAAGATGTAAATGATCTAGCATCTCTGTATGTCTTCCATACTGCATCATAATTAATAGGTCATATACAGGATGCATATTTCACACTAATTAAAGAGATTTTCTGGTGAACTAACTCCACAAGGAAAGGGAACTGTAAAGATTAAACCAAATATAAACTCATGTTACAATTGATGGGGAAAATAATGCTAATAATGGTTACAGAGAATTCATTTCTTATCCTTTTTTTTTTCCTGGCAGTTGACTTTAGTGGAAGTGATTACATGTGCAACCCAGTTGTTACTCTTCAAGAAATAAATGTGTTACTTTTACAGTATTTTTCTTTATTGTATAGATAACCTGGCTGTTTTTTCTTTTGTTTCTTTTTTTCTTCCAGGCCTTCTGCCTTATCTAGTAGTCCAACATACTCAGAGCTTCCATTCCTTAGAATTTCCCCACACCGAAATCCTGCTGCAACATCAGAGTCTCCCTTCAGCACCCCTCACCCATACATTAACCCCTACATGGACTACATCAGGTCCCTGCACAGCAGCCCATCTCTCTCCATGATCTCGGCAGCCCGCGGACTCAGCCCAACAGACGGTGGGTTAAGACAGGCTTCCTGTTTTCTGACATTGTAGCAACTTAAGCTACATTAATCTTGTCAGCATTTTTACCCCTTGTTCAAAGCAGCTTCAGCAGGTTTGTCAGACATATTCATTATGTCATAAATGTTTCAATACTTCATCAGCCGATCATGGCTCATTTGTACACCTCACAAATGTTGAAACTTTGGTGAGAAGAAAAAAAAAAAAGCTCTGCCTCATTCAAAATTTAAGTTGGAAGGGTGGTACGTGTCGTGGGATATCTTTTGTTTGTGGAGCTGACCTGGGGTGTGATTCTGATCTCCCAAGAAATCTGCTGTATCTGCACTGAACTGCTCAGATTCTTCATGAGTGAACCTCAGTGTATAACCATGGAGTGCTTGGGTGCAAAAGGCTTGTTAATTGGAATAGTATTTTTCAATTATGTAAAGCATGACTGACTTAATATACTTAATCAATAGTTCTGTTAAAGTTATGTAGAAGTATTTCAGTTTACCCTAGCCAATGATATGTCCAAATTAAATGATGTTGATGTAGAACTAGCTGATGATCGGAACTGGCCCCCGTAGTCTAGATGGTGGGCAGTATACTTGAGATATCAGTGCTTTAAGTCTTGGTGTTACCACTTTCCAGGTTATTTGGGTTGAAGTGAACTCCTGTGATCACTCTTGTCATTAGTCTGGCACATTTCCTATTCATTTCAATGGGAATTCTGCTGAAGTGAGCAATGAATAGAGTTGCGAAAAGGCTCAGTTTTGTCAGCAGTCGGTTTTTCAGCAATAGAGTAAGCAGTTTGACATTTCAAAATTGTAGCAGTTGCTGAAGAGAGCTAAAATGTAATGTACTTCGAAACAAATATGTAGTGAAGATACTGAAACTATTATTTTAACTATGGAAAGCTCTTCCCACTGTATGCAGAAACTTAACCAACAGAGTTAAACTGCCTTTAGCTGAATTTGAAAAATGAGTGGTGCACCCAATCCAAACGGATAATTAATTAATCCTCGCTTATAAGAACATATACCTTTACAGTTAATCCATTAGTTATGGGCACATATTCTTATGAGAATAAATTTTAATGACCTATTGTCAGTCAAGGTATATGTCATGCACATAGGTCTTTCCTTGAACATTGTACGAATCCTTGCTAATTCTTCCCTTTTTATTTTAGCCAAAGTATTAAAAAAAATATTTTGAAGGAACAACTTGACTGCTCAGAAATAGGTGTTTTGACTCACGGCCCTTTTGATAAACATGATAGAGCTAAAATGTAATGGCATAAATTGGGAAGACTTACAATGTATATTTGGGCTTTTCGCAAAGCTAATATGCAGAACACTTTCCTTCAGTAACCTTAAGGTCACATTCTTGTAGAATTTAATTTATGCTAAGTTATCCCGTTGCACATACAAAGAAGGGAGGGAAGGAAACCAGCTATCACACAACTGTAGGACATTAACCTGTGTACATTCTTGGTCTTGGGTACACAGCGCTGAATTCACTTGCACATAGTGCTGTCTAAGGCACACTGGGGTATGTGGCCCAGCACTCAGCTGACACTCCATAAAGGCAGAGATCTCCTAGAGGTGCTTTGTCATATTCACCAGGCCAGTGGTAATCTCTCTGGAACTCTAGGGCGTCTCAGGGTAGAATCTAGTTCCAGATTCTGGCACCTAAATTTAGGCCTCTACAGTATAGAAATCTGTCAGTGATCTTGGTGTGCTGTTTTACCATTACAGTCCAGTGGGTTCTCGGTACTGCAGTCTGTGGAGCCCTAGAGAACTATTCACTTCACTCCTAAACAGACACTCGCGTGTTACCAGCTGAGTCTGGAGTCCCGTCATAACTACAATGGTGCTCTGATTCATCCGTCTACAACATAGGTGTTTGATGTCAGTTCACATGTGTGAAATGCCTTCCCTCAACTCCAGCTGCCACCTCAGAAAGGCAGTTTTCTCCTCAAAGGCCTGTCTCCTAAATGCTAGCCTCATATAGGTTCCTGGGATACCTACAGGCTTTCAGATGGCACAAGACATTTAGGTGAGAATAACACAGATGAGTACGCTCTAACTTAATGCTCATCCCTGCAGCTTTAATTGCTGGCTGTGTATTCAGCCTTAGCCTTTCATAAGTACTAGCTTAAGCTTCTTTCTTTGGGTTTTAATAAAATACATGTTACTTCACAATTCCCGTGGGCTCACAGCTCATCTTTGATCAGTCACCACAGCCAAGTGTTGTGCAGCACCTTGTGAAAATACAATAACTTGATTGAAGCACTGGAGATACTTCAGTAAAACAGCATGCTTATTGAACAGCTGTTAAATTTGTACTCTGGAATCCATAGTTTGTTGTGTGACCAGTCAGGTATAAAATACAATGCTTTGTTCAGGTGTAGGTTCCTGGAATCAGATAATCCAGGTCCTGGCTTGGGCACAACTAGAATGCAAATGAACAAATTAACCCTCCCTTCTACCCCCCTGCTGTGATTTAAAGGAGTACATGCACATAATATACTAATAATATAATGGACACCATGGCTTTAGTTGTATAGTCTGCACCATGAAACCTTGGAAGTTGTTATTGTTCTTCTGAAAGTCATAGTGAGATTTCTCTTGCTGCCCTAATTGCTTTAGGCCAGTTGGGTAATTAGGTCAGTGTACTATTGGGCTCCATCTGTTGACTCACAGATCTGGGGATGGCTGGGAGCCAAAACAATCTGGAACATAACGAAGAGCAGTTTCATGTTCACTACAAGTCTTGCCAGCTAGAATTAATGACTGCCACAGCAGTAGTAATGATAGACTGTCTTGTCACTTCACCTTACCCAGCAGAATCTGTGGGCTGGGGGTGGCTGAGGACTCCTCCCAGTAACACAGAGGGTTTGGGGCAGGGGTAAGGACTGTCTCATAGGTGTGTGTAGAGAAGAATGCTCAAACAAAGCTCAGAAATGTCTACAAGGCAGAATCAAATGCCTCCCCGTGTCAAAAGGCAGAGGCAAAGCTGAAGCTAGCCAGGAAAACACAGGAGAAAATTCAGGGCTGTGGGCCTTCCCATTTACTCTTCATTTACCCTTCATGCAATATATCATTTAGTGGGTTAATATTTTTATGTTTGAAGAAGATAGTAAGGAATGGTCTCTAAAAAGCACCAGAGTATTTCTCAGCATATGGAGAATTTAGTAAAGCAGTTATGTGCTTGCTATGTTTTCTGCAGCAGTTAAATTTAAAGTTTGTAGACAATGTTATTGTTAGTTAACCCAGACACTGATGTCAGAAAGTTCAGTAAATATTTTAAGTGTGTCTGGAAAGATATGATGGTTGTCTACTACTGTAAAACTTTTAGAATCAGTGATTTAGTGTGAGTTGTTACTCCTTTAAAATTTGGTCTGAATATCTTGCCATTTCACAGAAAGTGGTGGTGGCTGAAGTACATTATATTTAATTGAGAAATCAATTTGTAATTTGGAATGAATACCAACAACCTTTAATTTATGTCAGCACATATTTTATGCCATTCCTGTTTCTGTTTGATATACTGTTATTTTCCTGAACCTTTCCTGAACTTGGTTATATTTAACATTATAACATCAAAAGCACATTCTTGCATTTCCTTCTGTAAAAATAATGACAGATTATACACTTCAGAAATCTGTCACTGAATAAACTTTTCTCTGAATTCCAATGCCATATTTGCCTCCTTTTAGTGTAAATTTTCTTTTCTTCTAAGGTTTGCATTTATGATCATATTCTCTAAATGTAACTTATCCTTTTTAGTAATATTGTGCAAGTAACGATATTCAGTTTAAGTAGGTAATTCAAAGAATTTTAGCTTAAAATTTTGTTTCCATTCAAGATTCAGTTGCAGGGATCAAAGGAAAATCTCATTAAATAATATGAAAGAATATAAAAAGAATCTTTTGGGATGTTGTCCATTGACCTAAAGAATTCAAAGTGTTTTAGGCAAACTTATGTACCATCTTCTGGTGAGCAGAGTGTAAGGTAAAGTTAAAACTGTAAGTTAAAACTGTTTTGCAAGTGGGACACATGGAGAATAGAGAAGGGAGGCTGTTCTCCTCAAGTCACACAGCAAGTCAGAGTCAGGATCAAGGAGATGGAGCCCAGCTTAATTTGGGAGTACTTCTCACACAAGCCCATGCCGTAACCTCCCATGCCATGACCTCTACTTACATGCCATGACCTCTACTTCCTGTAGTATCTGAAACATGCTGAGGTGAGATGATATTAAAATTATGTGGATTTTCGTGTTTGTCCAGAGTTGCCCATTTGTTGATGGCATGCTTGAAAACTTCAGGGGAACAGCAACCTTGCTTACAATGTTTTCCAGGAGAGAAAGGCTAATGTAAGTCATGACCAGAGGTTGCATTGCTCATAATCTCCCTAATGGGACGAAGAGCCTATCTGGTCTGTGGTTTTTACTCTGCAAATACACTCTTGTCAAGTCCGGTTACTTATGAACATTGAAGGATGAGATGGCCACATTCATTGACTTCAGTCTGTCCTCCCAAAAAACTGCCCCTGTTGTTGATCATGGACAACTAGTATTTGTCCTGAGGGCATTCTTTGTCCTTGTTTACTCCTAAACTTGCACACAAACTGCCACTGAGTGAAAATTATCTGGTCCTTTAAGCAGAGACTCCAGAAACTTTAATATTTATGGAAGTTCAGCCACACTGCTACCTTAGAGACGGAGTCCTTTGGGCCAGGAATGAGGTAAATGGGAATAAAGCTCTAGGAAGGTTTTTCTGCTTTTTTATGTCCCTAAATAAATCATACTGGTTTCCATTGCTGTCAACCTGTCACTTTTTGAGTCACTTAATAATAAATATAAAAATATGAGATCACCGAGCTCATTAATATTTTATGCCTTGCTGTTTTTTGAATGGTGTCTTTGCAGTATTGGTAGTTGAAATCTATTGACCGGTGGTGGCATACTGCAGACATTGCCTTACATCAAAAAACAAACAAACTGTTTTAATAGCCAGAGAAACCAGCAATGTGATAAAACTTTCCATGTCATTTATCTTATGTCATTAATGGTGCTTTTTATGTTGTGTTTTTAGCTCCACATGCTGGTGTCAGTCCAGCTGAATATTATCATCAGATGGCTCTGTTGGCAGGCCAGCGCAGCCCTTATGCAGACATCATTCCTTCAGCTGCCACTGCAGGAGCTGGTGCTCTTCACATGGAATATCTTCATGCCATGGATAGTAAGTGATGTTTCCTAGAAATATAGATGGTCCTACAAAGGGAACCGTGTGGGCTGATCCTGGTCTGAGTCAAAAGACACACACCCCTCCTTGCAGCTAGAGAAGAGGGAATCACCATAAGCTTCCTCCTGAGGCCAAAGGGACAGAAGCATTGATTGACAATTGTACAAGGGTTATGTCAAGTCTGAAAGTACACTTCAAAACTAAGAAAGAAAGTACAGGACTGTTCCTGGAAAAAGGTTATAAATTATATTTCCAGCAGGGTTTGAATGCTTTTGAAAATACTGTTTCCTATTCATAATCAGTAACTCACTTCCATTGTTAGGGTGAGTTTTTCTCTGCTGAGCTCTCTGTTAATAAAAGGTTTACATCTGGTTTTCCATTTGGAGAGCATGGTCCCCTCCTTTTTAGAGAGTGGTAGCCATGCTTACAAGTTGTGTATCTCAGACAGATAGCCTTTGATGTCATTTCTAAGTTGAAGGAGTTTGCTGAATTCTCAAGGATCCCCTTAGTTTTCCCTAATATTAAGAGCCTCCTTGACACACTTCAGCACCTTTCAGACCTCTCTACTCTTTCTCCCTTTCCCTGGTGAAGGAGCAAGAGAGAGCATCCCATTCCAAACTGCTTGCTACTGCCGCTTTTGATCAGCCAGAAAAGATTATGCAGAGCATTCCCCTTTAGTCATAAGATGCTTACATGCTTCTTGGGATGTACTTGATTCCTTCCAACAAGGAAAGTAAAAGATTGTGACAAGAAAAGGTGGTAACTGTTGACTCTTGCTTGGTAGTACAGAGTAATACAATAGCATTAGACCACCTTGTTGTCCCCCAGCTTTTAAAACTCTTTGTTAGCATGCAGTTTCTTCTTCTCTGCTGTTGGCTTCATGCCAAAGCTGCTGATCTCAAGGAGTGTGGGAGTTGGGAAGTTCACCACTGAAACGCATTTGAATATAGAGAGCTACCCCTGCAGAACACATACCTGGGAGTGTGCAGTAATTGAATGACCAACAGCTTTTACATGAGTCAGGCAAGTCAGATAGTGTGAATCTGGGCAGGGAAACTATTTTCATTCTGTTACCTTGATAGTGAAGAATTTTTTAATTCAGTTTCTGTTATCAGTCTCACTGCACTGGTAGTATGCATAGTGATTTTACAGTAATGTAACATATCTTGAGCCCACTTTAGAAACCTAATAAACCCACACAAGTAGTCTGGACTTAAACCAGAAATTAATGTGCAGACTTCAGTGCTTGAACGCTTAGAATATGATACTTCCTGGTTTGGGTTTTGAGACGAATAGAGAGAGCTGAGGTACGCTGCTAATGTGTTTGATGCATATTAATAATATCTTGCAGAATGGAAACTCTGTGTGATTTGAGTAATGTAAATCTGCTGGTGTGTTCCATTTGCAAGGACAAATCCCCAGCTTGAATCAATGGACCTGACTTCACTGAAGTAAAGGGATCATAGAATCATAGAAAAGTTTGAGTAGGAGAGAGCTTTAAAGGTCATCTAGTCCAATCCCTCTACAATAAGCAGAGACATTTTATGCTTTCAGTGGTTTTGGTTCCTGTTGGGAGAGAGTTTCTAAATGCATTTAGGTAGCACTACCAAACCACATACTTGGATGCAGACTTGACTGAATAGGTCTATGCAGTCTTGTAGGAAGATAGATACCCAGATGTACACCAGAAAACTTAAGAAAAACAGAAGAAAGACATTGCAATACTTACACAAATAATGACATTTGCACAAAGGATCTTCATATGTTAGCAGAGGTTGTGTATGCTGTGATCTACATAGAATTCTACAGCTTTTGCACCCCAAGAATGTTATCACTTCTTACGTAAGGGAAAATGTTTTGAACTTTGCACATAACTTCATCCCATTCATAAAAGGTACCTAAAAACTATCTTTATTAAGGATATTTGCTGTCCCGGCTTTAGCTACAGTATATTTGAAATGAGCTCTTTAACTTGTTTTGTGTTTGTTTTTAAAAATTAAGATCACACATTTGAGATTCATTATAGCAGCAACTTTTCAATTAGGGATTATTGCAGAGTTAAAGACAAAAATTGTGTAGCACTATTATGCAAATGGGTTCTTTTTAAACAGTAAATAGAGAATTAAAATAAGAGTGAATCCAAGTAAGGTCACTCAGCTCACCTTCTGTATTTGATGAGAATGTGTTTAGTCAGGCAATAGCTGCTTTTATCTAAATAGAGTATGAAGTTACCCTTTTACTTTGTAAAAACTAATTAAAACTATCTTAACTTGCATGAGTATACAGTAAATTAATTGTCATTAAGTAGAAATCTGAATGTCCTATCATTCATCATGCTAAAGAAAACGCCTTTCTTCTTTGTCAGAATTTTAGATTAGAAACAAGAACAAAACAATTAGCAAGAAGCCAATATTAAGACTTTTTTTTTTTTTAATGCAACACAATAAGAATGTCCATGTTTGCATTTAATAACAAAGTACTGTGATCAATGCAAAGTAATGCTGTTTGTTTGGATCTTTTTCTCAAGGGTTTGTATGGTGATATTAAAAATACTTTTTCTCCTTTGCCCGGTCTTGTGAAAGGAAAGAGAATAGAGATTGGTAGTTTCCCTCATTATCTGCTATCAAATTCTGAGCAAGTTAACTCAACTCACTCAAAGGATGCAGCTCATTTATTCCAAACAACAACCAAATAAATACAAGCAAGACATTGTTCTTCTTTTGTGAAGCAAGCCTGTCTCCTAATTGTGTGTTTATATGGCATCTAGCACAGTAATTTGGCATCTCTACCCTCTCTTGTAATACAAATAATAATTCCAATACCAACGTGCCCTGGGCACAAAAGCATGTAACATACAGTTTGTGCAGTTTTGGGTCTTTTGTTTTGTTTTGTTGTGCTGGAAAACTGATTTTAAGATGAGGATAGTATGAGTGGGAGAAGGATTAATCAGATAGTTAAATCTTGACTAAAGAGTAGTAGACTTCTTGAAGCCCTGAACTTCACTGTCCATGATCTGTCTAATATATTGTGGAAGAATAAGGACAAGATAGTGTATGCTTGATTGTCATTCTTCCTCATCCTGTCCTGTATGGCATGAAAAGTGGATGGGAATTTTCTTTTCTGCTATAGAGCTTTTCTACAATTTTGGTGTCTAGAATCCCTGACCAGGTCTTCCTGTCTTCTTGCTTGATCTAAGGTGGTCAAATGTGCTGCCTTTAATCATAATATCAAAGTGACTAAGAGGATGGTAGATGGATAGTGACAGTACCAACAACTGAATTTTCCTTCCTGTGGCTGTAAAGACCCTGTATGTTAAAACTATATTTTAAACACTTAACCAAAAAGCGCAGCCTTTTGGGTTTGGTACCTGTAGTTTTGACTTGGAAAGATGTTTTACTCTGCATGTCAGTGGTGTTCAGTGGAAAGCAAGCACGTTCCCTGAAGTTTCTAGATTTCCCCTGAGAGTATTAATATCCTTACTCTAATTAACTTTTCCCTCTGCTCACTCAGAGTGGGAGGTTTTGCTTTTTCAAAGGTATTTAGTGTTGACCTACCCCTTTTGGCTTTATAAAAACTGATATCAAGAATTCATCCAGCCTGAAGAATTAAGACAATGTAAGAAGCTATGGACTAGTTTTGATTTCTGATTTTCAAGCACAGTTGGAGAATGAGAGTAGAATAGCAAGGCCATTCCTTTTCTTTCATACTCATGACAGATTTACCATTTTGAAAGCTAAGACAAAATTTATGACAAACTTACATGAAGGGGAAACAAAGTTTACACATCTGTGAGCAGAAACCAGAAAGAAAAGAAAGAGAGAAAGAAAGCTCTAATGAAAAAATATAAAACCAAAACAAACTTCCCGTGTTCACAGCCTTCAGCAAAAACTAGTGCGTGAGACAGGTTCAAAGAAGTTTCTTTTAAAGGGGTAGAATAAAAAAGGTTTGATGAAGTTTGATTTAAAGGGATGGAATAAATGATACATGTCTGAAGATTGCCTTATGAATGATTAAGCAATGCTAAAAACTTCAACTCAGAAATCAAATTCATGGGCAAATTTGCTGGATGGCATATTCCATTTTTGAAATTTATGATGGAGATAGATATCTGTTATTTTAGAATTGATCTCCACTCCAGGAATAAGATCTTTTCTTCTGACACCTGCTGGATTTTTTGTGAGCACACTCAAGTCTTTACTATCAAGTACTGATTTTTTTATTACTGTAATGTCTACTCCAAAAAGGTGACATTCCTAAACAAATCTTCACTGTCAGCTTCCATTTGCATGCTTTGCCAAAGCTGATTTTTTTTTGTCAGGACTTGCAGAGAGGTAAATGGATTTGTAGTGAATCAGTGCTCCTGCATTTTTTTGGTTTTAAAGCATTGCTGAGTAATGCTTCGGTGGGAGAACATTGTGAGCAGATGAACATCTCAAATTGCTAAATAAATATTGATGTGTTTGGTTTTGTTTTTTTTTTTTAAATTAAATGCCTGGGCAAGGCTGAAAAGTTTGGTTTAGTATTCAGAGGCAGTGACAAATTGTGACCTATTCCTTTTTATAGTAACATACTAAGACTACCGTTATGCTAAATGAATGGTTTAGCAAAGGTCCTGCAGCATAATGAGTGGTCAGCTCATGCTTAAGACTTTTTAGGCATACAGAACCTAATTAAACCATAAAGATCTAAAAAAATAGTAATTCCATTTAATTGTATTTTCAGTTCTGAAAGCCATGTCCCCCCTCTCCTGTGGTCAGGCTCTGTACAGCTCTTGCCCTGCCTCAGCCATTGGCTCCTGCTGTGAAGCAGAAATACTCCATTTTACAGGAGACTTTTGGTCCTTAGGAGGTTGTTCCCATCCCAGGTAGATGGAGTGGACTGCTGAATTTCCAGACCTAGGTGGTGCCTGAAACAAGCACTGTCTGGAGGAGAAGAGGAGGCCTGAGGCTGCTGCATTGGTGTGGCTGAAGCCTGGGCTCTGCCGCTTGCAGCTGGAAGGAGCATCTTTCTCCAATCGCTGGCCGCAGATCTGGTGCATCCCCTGCAGAGCATGGACAGAGATGCCCTGGCAGCAGCTGGCAGGCAAGGGGGAGGTTTATTGAGTGGTGGGTGGAGAGGGGCCTCTCACAAGAATTGTAGCATGACTTAGACAAGGAGTAAAGGGGACTGGCTCAGTTCAGAAAGGCTGAAGAGGACGCAGCAAGTAGTTGCAGTTTTTGAGAATCTCCAGGGCACCTCAGGGAGTATAACTTACGCTCCTGTGTGATCTGTCGAGAGTGACTGTGCTTTTCTTCAAGACTGTAAGAGCTTTGAATAGTTGTCAGTAATGCTTGTGCAGTCCTCCCTGAGATGCAGTCTGGAGTACTGATGAGTCTACTTGGGAAGTTGTGGCACAGAAAATAAATGGTGTTTGATCACAGAAGCAGTAAAATGAAACTATTGTACCCTCCTTTTATTGCCCAGTCTAGCTTCAAAGGAGAGATGCTCAGGTGCTAGTATTCTTAACAACTTTTTGATCAAACCTATGCACCCTTTCCCTGGTCAGCATCAATAGCCCCCAGTCCACGTTTAGCAGGATTGTCAAGAATTTCTCAAGTGGAAATTCCTTGGTAGTTCTACAGATTCAAACCTGGACTTCAGATCCAAAATAAATAATTATTTGAAAGTTTTTTTTTTCCTGGAAATCACAATTGAAACTGTTTCCACATCGCCATCCGTAGGACATGATGACTATCAGTTGTAAATACAGAACTTTAACTACATCTTGCTTATGAAAAGAGAAGGAGCTGTGCTTGTCCCCTCTGAGCATTTCTGCTGCCTTCTTTCTGGAGTGATGAGGTCTGTGCCCATCCGGTCGAAGAAAATGGAGGGCTCATAATTAAGTTCATATGGCTGCAACCTGTTGCCATCATACATAGCACACCATTAGGATGGCTGGTAGTAACACGTAATACTGTGGTAGCAGTGCTTGAGTAACATCTCATTTTGCTGGTCAACCAATGTCTAGCAGGTCTTCCTTGTCCCCTTCACTTGCTGTTTGACCAGGAACACCTGTAGTTGTCTATCCCCTTGTAAAACCACAATAACAGAGTTTATTCACCTATAAAGCACTTGACGTGTATCCTTCACAGAGGCAAATTACATTACTGATGATGACTTAAGAGTTGTCATTCATACTGGCTGAACAGTCAGCAGAGGAGAGTTGTGAATGAAAGATATAAATGCAAACTATTACCATGACATGTATTTCCTTACTTAATGTATTGCAGCTTCTTGCAGCTGCTGATCATTGCTGGGTTTTATTTTAGCTCAAATAAAAGATCTCTACCTTTGAAAGACATGAAGCACTGCACTAATAAAATATCAAGCAGACACCGTACAATAGCAAGCACAGAAAAAAGAGATAAACCAGATTACATAAAATAATGTGCTTTTAGGAAGAAATAATTGGCTATGCCTAAGTTTTAAATGATTGATCAAGAGTATGAATATTCACTGAAAGACTGAAGCAGTATGGGCTAAGGCCTACAGAGGAGACAGAGCACAAAGAAAAAACTCATTCAGATGCCAAAGAGAATTGACACCCATGTTGGCTAGTTGAGTCAAATCTAGGCACAATTACGAGAAGGACTATAGATGTAGATCTGATTACACAGGCACAGCAGCAATAAAATGGCAGCTTTTAATATCAGATGAAAGTCTTGGTCAGCATGTGCAGAAAGAGGGGCAATCCGCTCAAGTGTGTAAGGCAAACAGAATGGCAGATTCCAGTCCAGCTATGTCCTTGAGGTGAGTCTAATCGGGCTGTTCTTATTGTTAATGTTAGGCATGTAAGCTTAAATGCCCTGCTGAAAAATGGTCCTGGGCAGCAAGGCACAAGCAAGAATTAGGAAAGGCAGACCTATAATGGAGGCTTTTGGCCAACTGTGAATTATTAGCAAGCTACAGAGAATGTCAGGCACTCAGGGAGAAGTAGTTATAAAGCAGGTATCAAACCCAACACCTACATGATCCTGTCTGTCAGGATTGTTAGGACTCAGTTCTTTACTACAGGTTAAAGGGATTACAAAGGTAGAAGCAGCAGAACTGTTACAGGAAATAGTTCAGTGTGTAGTAGAGAAGCTCATTCTCTCCTTCTCTGTCTCAACCGAGAGCAAATATTTAAATAAAGGGAAGAAATTTAAGAAATTAGGAAATTTAATATCATGGCTGGAGAGAGTTGGGATGCAGTTGTAAAACAGAGCAGAAGAGGTAGAGATTGCCAGAGCAGCACAGAAAATTTAGAAAAGTAATATATTGGTATCTGTATGATTACCTTCTCTTTGCTGCTTTGAAAAGTTTAATCTCTAGTTTTAAAGAAAATTGGGCAATCGTAGGCCTCTCTACACCCCAACACAAAAATATCATGGGATCCTGGGTAAATTCAAATAAAGCCCCCTCTTTGTCAGTCTGATTCTGTGAATGTCAGTTTGACTTCAGCTGATGAGAGCTTTATAGTGTTTTTTTCAGTCCCAATTTTTAGTTTTGCATCAAGTGTCAACCAGACAGAATTATAGTCCACAAAGAAAAAGCTGCCTCTCATTTCTACACTGTATTTTACAAGTTTGGCTTTGGCTGTATCTATTAAAATGATGTGGGTTTGGGTTTGCTCATAGCTCAGATCTGAACCACTGTCTCATTGCTCATGGTTAAATTAATGATGTGAATGTCTAAGAAGGCATCAGATTCATAAATCACCAGAAATGAGAGGGATAACTCATAAAAGTCTTTTCCTTTTGTTTAGCAATTTATCATTTTGCTTGCACATTAATAAACAGAGCTCCCCTGAGCTAAGCCACAGGAAGATAGATTTTTCTTCCTAATTTTCTGCAATCGTAGCCAGTAGATCACAAATGGAGAGAGTGGGCTTGTCACAGCGTGCTGGTGTCTTGTGACTCCCTCTACCCATCACTGATAACAAATAAATGCGATTAAGTACCTTGGTGGATAATTATTTGTGTTTACATAACAGGCGCCAGGTTTCCGAGTCCGAGACTGTCAGCTAGACCAAGCCGAAAGCGTACGTTGTCCATATCCCCCCTATCTGATCACAGCTTTGACCTTCAGACCATGATACGGACATCTCCAAATTCCTTGGTCACAATTCTCAATAATTCTCGTAGCAGTTCCTCAGCCAGTGGTTCTTATGGCCACTTATCTGCAAGTGCAATAAGGTAAGAATAGCATTTTCTACCTATATTATGTATTCTCATTTGTGTGCCATGCACACACATGCAAATGCAAGCATATACTCACATCTTTTAATAACTGTTTTGTTTTGTGAATATGCCTATTTTGCATTTTCCATAATGTGTGTTCACTGGAGCTTAAATTAAAGTACAAAACACTGGGTTTTTTTCTTGCTCAGAAAGGCAGCCACTTTTTGGCATATTATTGCCCCGTGAATAATCCATCTGACCAGCAGTAATGTGTCTGTACGTATGTTCGGGAATCTGTTTTCAGAGAAGAAGCTCTAGGATAGGTTTGTGACTTACATCGCTTGGATTATTCTGGCCATAGACAGAATGGACAGTGAAATGTTCCTACATTATAATCATCAGAGAATAAAGCAATTCAATTAAAATGTTTGGCTAGAACTTCTTGGTATTCATCTCCAAGGTTTTTCTTTTAATATTTTTGTTCATTTAGTAAAAATGTTAACTTATCTTCTTTTTTTTTTTACCAAGGAAGTACTGTTATCATACAATATCATCATAAATGCTGCAATTTTCACTTGGCCGCATCACTTCCATGTACAAGAAAGCAGCCAAAGGTGGTTGTTCTGGAGGCAGAAGAGTAGAGTAGCAAGGGAAGAAGTAGGCAGAAGTTGTACAGGAAAGGGAAGCAACAAGGCACAGGGATAGGAAACAAAAAACCAAAAGAATGGTAAAAGAAGGGAGTGGAAGAAAATTAAGAGGAAAATTTGAGATGCAACTGCAGGACATTCTTGTATTTGTGATATTTCTATATGGTAACTGAGAAAAACAATTGCAGTATTCCAAGAAAAATCCCCCACCTCTCCAAAGTCTCAGAAAATACTGGGTTTGTGTTCATGCACTCAAACAAGGAGTGCTGCTGGTCCCTTGCTTTTAGCAAGGGAACGCTTAAAAGTGCCTTGGATTTGCAATGAAGCAAAGGAGCAAGTCACCATAACAGTTTCTTTTCTAAAAGATCTGGTTTCGGCAAGGCTCAAATATGCCTCTCCAGCAAAAAAAGACACACAACTTAAAAAAAATTATATAGGCAATTTACATGTTTGGAGAAAACAGAAGGTGCAACTGGTGTGTTGGAAACCATGAGCCTGCCAGGCTTTGAAAGTGACAGCACTGTAAATATTTGCTATTAATATAAGTGCTGCTGGGTTTCTTTAAGCACTTCTTTTAAATAGTCATGCTTCATAGCTCTGATGTACTTGAATAGTTGTATAATATTTCACAGGTATGATATCATAGCTCTGCAATACAGTTCTTGCAGTCTGTGTAACCACAGTCCTAATTACGAAGCTGCATAATGTGGAATATGATTTATGTCAATAGCTGGCAGCAGTTTTGGACCACATCTGTTAAATACATGTATTGTATGGAGGTGTACTGTGCCACTGATGTTAAGATGTGATTGCACTTTAGTTACTAACACCCTTTTCTATTGCTTGTAACTTTGGTAAAGCAAATAGTGCATGAAAGTTGGCACAGTTTCTAGAGCTGAATAAATCTTCCCTCCTATTACTCTTCATCTACAGCTGGAAATGGTTGATATATGTTTTTGACATAAAGAATCACAAAACTAAAGGACATCCCTGCAAAGCTGGAGTCAGATGAATAGTTTTGTTGAAGACAGTTGTGGAACTGGAGTGAGTTATGGGCAGAGGCTGAGTAAGGATGCTAAGGAGTAGAACAGTGAGTCTTGTGAACTGGTATTGCTGAAGAAAGCAAGGAATGTGTGACTGAGCCTATGATTGATTGAAGCTTTCATCACTTCCTCGTCATACTTTCCAGGAATGCATAATCTAAAATTTCATAAAATTTCAGATTAATAATATTTTTCTTTTTGGTAAGCTGTATGCCTGTTCAACATGCAAAGTTGGATGCATTCATCTCCAGTCTTTTCTGGTGGAAAGAAGGGAAAATGAGAAACCTTGCTCTTTTTCCAGCTTTACAACTCACATCTGTTGATGCCCTTTAACTTTTTCCATGTGAACCTGTCTATAAAAGAGTTACACCAAAATAAACAGTGATGTAAGGTATTAAACCCAAGCCACATTTCTTTGCTTTAATAAATTCCAAGACTAAATAGCAACAAGACTATCGGTAAAATAATTTATTCCAACTCACTGTCTCATAAACAGTGCATTCAGCCCAAGAACTGCTGTACTGCATCAAACCATAGGTTCATCACATTTAATACTTGGTCTGCAACAGCAATCAAAGTGTAGAAAAAAACCCTTTTCCTAGTGTAAAATCCCACCTTCTAGAAACTTGCAGGTAACTCTCATAGTAATTGTTGCAAGAAAGTGATACAGTTTAGCAGGCCACTAGATGTAATTTTGACACAGGAAGGATTTGTGTTTTAGGCAACATCAGTAGCATTAACTATTACTAACTTCATACAATCCTTCTACTTTTAGATCTTGTTTCCAATTACCGTTAACTTAGCCCAAGTAGTTCACACTTGGCAGCATTTTTTATGGCAGGTACCTATCTAATGTGGAGTATTTCCGAAAAAAGTCAGCAAAGTTACTTATTTATCAGAATGAAGTTTAGGAAGAAGCAGCTTTTGTGTACAAAGTGAAGGATCTTTTGTTACCATTTCACTGAAGGTAAGATTTGGCAGAATGTTGCCTAGATGCTGTAGGTATGATCTTTGCTGTTCTCAAGAAAATGTGCTGTTCAGCCAAGTGATAAGGCCTTAAAAGATTTCTATAGCATGTGCTAAATAGACAAATCTTTTGGCATATTCCAGTCTGGGACCCACAGAGAGGGAGGAGGACCTTTCTCTGCAGCTGCAGCTCTGGTTAATCTGGTACCTCCTTAGGAAGCCTGTGGAGGCTAAGCTGTGCCCAACCATAACAGCCTTGTGAAAAAGCAAGCTGTCTTCAGAGGAGGCAGGAGTTAGACCAGGAGCTGACCAGGTTAAGCAATCTGGGACAAAATGCCTTTATATAGTGCAACACAGGATTGTGCTAGAAGAGAGAAAAAGCTGCAAACTAAAGCCTGCAGAAGCTGGTCATTGAGGAGAATGAAGGTACTGCCCCCTTGTGATTGTGCTTTAATGCCATCTTTAATTGCAGGGTTGCACTGTTCTTTCACAGGGTCCCTGCCTGCTCCAGTGCACAGACTGAACGTCCTCTCTGGCTCAGTCAGAGCTCCAGGACCTGGCTTCACCTGTCCCAGGCAGTGGTAAAAGAGGATGGAACCTCTTACCTAGTATTTTGCTATCTGAAAGGAAGACCCTGCTCTTGCAACATAGTCACAGCCTGATGCTAGGCAAACGGAACTAATTGGAAGTGACCACCAGGCTCATACAGTTCCTCCTCTGGAGGCCCAGGCTACCATTCTTAATTCTACAGAGGAGATGAATTGCTCACATCAATGGCTTGAAGCTACTGGCAGCTGTTTTGAACATTTCATGTGCTGTGTCATGTTCACTAACCCAGGAGATCTGGTCTCCGTGTCTGAAATTGGACAACCACAATGAGTGGCACTTTTTACCTTCATCTTTCTGTGATTCATGTTCCTGTACAAAATGAGTCCTTCCCCTTCACCTCAGAGGGAGGTTGAAAGCATTAATGTTTTGTGGAGCACTTAGATTTTACAGTGATGAGCACAGTAGAGAAACTCAGGAGGGTATCAGTAATTATGTATTCATCAATGTTTTAAATACATTTGAATGACGGCCTGTGGTCAATACTGGAGACTAAGAGAAGAAAAATATCAGAAGGTGTCTCAGCAGTGAAGGCTGTTGTGTATCTTGTGCATTGAATGAGTTATGAATCCTGCAGGGGGTAGAGAATGGGTACATGGAGACATAGCTAAAAGCTCACAAGTCAGTATACAATGGTCTGGGCAGGTTTAGTTCTGGTATGTTTGCAGACTCAATGCCCTTTTAAACTGTTTTTGCAGAGGGGCTACTTGAATTAAGAAAGTGTCTCCAGGAGCTCACTGGTCTTTGCATTGGCTAGAACAGGTACATCCTCTAGATAAAAAATGACATCCCATGCTTCGCAGAGCTTTTCAGCTTAACAACCTCGATATGAGCACTGTGGGATGTTGAGTATGAAATCAAATCAAAAGAGCCACGTTTTGGGCTCTTATTTTTACAGGGCAGCGCACAGAAGTGCCTCTGGTCCTTGACATAGGTACTATTTCAGTTTGAATAATAAATAGTAATAGTTTAGCACAATCCAGATAGGGCTTGACTTGGCGAACACTTTGTCATTGTCAGCTGGCAGTATAATGCTGTATCCTGGCTACTGGCTGAGTACTTGAAAAGAAGATGTTGCTCCTGCTGACAGCTAATAGTGGATCTCCTTTAGCACACCAGGTAGAGCTTCTACTTTGTGCATTTGAAAACACCTGGTTTAGGTCTCAGCTGGGAGAGATTATGCAGAAAGGAGGTGTATGAAATAGCACCAAATGAGCATAATCCTTCATTTGACATTTACTCATTTGGTTACCTGCCTCAGTCCTGCAGTGCAGCACCCCTGCTATTAATCTTTTGTCAGGATGTACTTAATGTTATATCTGCTACCTGTGACAATTATTAGACTTTGCACTTCAGTAGCACTTCTTTTTGAGAGGCAGCATGGCCTAGAGTGAGTAGAGAGGGGGTAATCACTTCCCATGACATTAGGAGTACTGATTCAAAACCTTCAGAAAAGATTATCTGGTCTTTAATAAACACGGGAGGTTGAGACTTCTTTATGATATGAAATTCAGAACCTCTGTATTTTTCTAGTCCTTTAGCAGTGCTGTGATACCAAATTTACAGTCAGTTTTCAGAAAATATGCTGAATTCCCTGTCAGCTACAAGGTGTTTAAATCAGTAGTTCCACCTACTACAGGAGACTTTGTTTGGGTCAAGGTAGATGTAACTGTGAATACACCTTAACCATCTCATCATATGTTAAAATTCAGTTTCATGTGAATATGGGAGCCCTTTGGGATCTCCTCCAAGTATTGGAAGGAACTGAGAAAGCACAGCAGCAATTTTTTTCACCCCCCTCAGGCTCTGCCCCTGCTTCCCTGATGTCACCAGAAGAGGAAGGAGCAATTAACATACTGTGGTTAATTACAGGCAGATCCTGGCTGTTCTGGCTCCTATCAGTTTGGTCTGGGCTTATCTGAAGCTGAGCATCAGGGAATGGTTGTGAGGATATTTTCACAAAGAGCACTAGAAAGGGTTAGCCAGGTTTGTAGGGTGACTGTAGGCAACTGGATTAATATCAGGAGGAAGACAAGAGTCTGCGTTTGTGCAAGCAGGTATTGGATTCTCAGTGATTTCCTCATCTCATATAAGCTCCTTGCATAGAGAATTTGTTGTATAATTAGTCAATGCCCTCCTCTCTGAACTGCTTCGTATCTAAAGACAAGTGAGCATGTATTAATTTTTCCAGTTTCCCTTGTCAAATACAAAAGAGAAAAGCAAAGAGAAAAATATAAACAGAGTTAAGATATAAAATGAAATGTAAGATTATCACAGAGAAAAGTGGAAGTATCTCCAGCAGAGACCCCAATGGTCTAATTATGCACTGTATAAAAAAAAAAAAGCAAAGAGTATCCTTTTATGAGGTTTAAATTATCCAGTTTTTGAATTTAACAGAATGTCTCAGTTATAAGACAGGGAGCCCTCACATTCTTAGTCTTCCTTCTTTATTCAATATTTTATATATTCTTATTATGTCTCTTCTTATTCATCTCCTCTCTGGGGCAAATGGTTGTTTTCAGTCCACTCTTTAGGGAGTTCTTGCATTGTCCTTTCTGTCTCTACTCTCTGAAACAGTCTCCTTCTACTACATGCAATAATATTCCAGAAGAGGAGTAGCAATTCAAATGCACCCTGACTCTCTGTGTTCTGTTTTCCATTCCATTTATATTAACATGTTTCTGCTATAGCTTCACATTGGTCAAATTTTCATTTCTCCATTGGATTCTGCATTGAGACAAGCAAGTGGTTCTTGTGAGTTGGCTTCACTAATTGAGAACTGATGCATGCATAGTTTACACTCCCCTTTAGCATGGATCCACATACTGATACCGATATTGCTTGCTCATCTAGAATACTTGACTTAAAAGATAACCTCTTAGCTCTTCATCGTGCTGCCTCAAATAATTTTGTCATACATGCCAATTCCTTTTTTAACTTGCTTGACTCCATGGCCAGATTACTGACAATTGCAGTATAAAAGAGAGAAGATCCCATCTGAGAATTTCTGTCTAGCTTTTACTAAAAACTCATCTGCTTAATTCTTACCTCTGATTTCTGTTTTAGACTCTAAGTTTTAAGCTTGTGTATTTATGTAATTACGTCTGTGTAAAAAGGACATAACCAAATGCTGCTCGATTGAAATGAATCTTTAAAAGGGCATGTTTAGATTAGAACAGGTAGAACAATATATTCAGTAATGTCTTTCAAGAAGCTTCTTACGACAGGGCATGAGAATAAAAAGTGTTTTAATTACGTGAGCTTTATGGGTGTTTTGTTCTTTTATTGTCACTCTTCTTTGGGTCTGCCTAGGTGAGATGCAGAGCTGACTTCTAGTGAAAGCTCTTCTTGCTTTAATAGGACCTTCAGTTAATTGCATGTAATATGTTGTAAATGAAGGTTTAGTTGCAGTGCAGACTGAGTCAAATTCAGGCCAGGTGTAAACCCACTGAAGGAGGTCCTATGATAACTAGACACGTCACATATCTGCAGCACTGGGTGTTATTCTCCACGGTCTTGTACTGTGTGTGGTTAATCTAAAGAAGGGAATATAATACTTTATCATGCTATAACAGCTTCATTTTATACCCTCTTGCAAGATGGGTGAATGGCAGAGAAATGCTAAAAAGTGAATAAAACCTAAGTATGCCAGTATTACAGAAAGTTGCATCTAAATTAGGCTCTGTTGAAATGTAATTCTGCAGCTGACCTCCTACAGAAAGCTCATATGGACTATATGAGCTTTCTGTAGGAGGTGATGTTCAGGGAGATTGTTTTGAAAATCACCTCCATCTTGCATTAGAAAGTGATTGATGTTTTTCACCACAAATACACTTGATTGGCAAGATTTCTGCCTTCAGAAAGTGGATAATATAAGAAGTTATTAATTCTAGGAAAGTTCTGGAGATGAGAGAAGTCTGCTAGGGATTCACACTTTATAATTTCATTTTCAAACCCTAAAAGCAGGTATTAATTTGCACTTTCTATGTAATTAATGATATTGTTTTTAGAAACCCAGAAATGCTTAGCCATTAATTTAATTCAAAATTATGTTTGCCAGAAGTGTCACGAACTTGCATGGAGGGAACACAGATGAATTACACAAGATACCATTAATGTAAAGTCCAGTCAGGATACTAAAGATTCCCGAACAGTAACATCCCAGGGAGAAGGACAAAGCTGTCAATGCTGTCTGAGCACATAAGGTTAATCAGTGTGGCTCTGTTGCTGTTGGTGAAACTATTCCATTTTACTCCAGCACAGAGCAATGTATTCATGAAGAAAAATTTCACCTAGCCCAGCAGATAAAGCAGAATAGATAATACTGAAGCTGAAGAGAAAGTAGAAACCACAGACTCTTGTTAATTTTAAACTTGTAATAGAAAAGTGAAAAAAAGAGGTAACGATGTGTGTAAATTAAATACAGTTGTAAAATTATGACTATTATCTGATGAAAACTGGAAAAAAAGGTATGATATGTGCTGTACTTTATTAGATGCAGAATACATCTTTTTACAAATTCAGCTAGATGAGTTGTCTCTAAGTTAGTGAGTTTTAATGAAACTTGTCAACGTTACAAATGCAGAGGGAAATTCATGAAACCTAGTGAGTTTTGAAAAATTATTTCAAAGGATTTCAAGTCTGTTACCTGCTCTTAAGATCACACCACATGTCTGGTTTCATAGTCACAGTTTGATATTGTTCTCCCCTCTACTTAAGTGACAAGCCATAAAAGCAACAGATGACTTGTCTGCATCATCTACTCAAAGCTCAGTGTTGCCAGTGAGGAAGTAGAGAGAAAAGAGCAGCATTTAAAGGAAAACTCTCTTTTCATATCACAAAAATGTTACTTACATTGTGGGTAAAATGGTCCAAAAAGAAGTGCATTTTTAAAGCCTCCCTTCTTGTATTGCCATTCAGTTTTCATTTTGTATTTAAGGTACTTGAAGCAGTGAGAATTTCACAAATCTGTACAGGACTGCGTTGTCACTCCTGTGACCTGAGTAATTTGTCAACAGTCACTCTTGCAGGTCGTTTCCATCAGGAGGAGAAATAGATGACAGAGTTGGAAACTTCTTTTTGTTCACTCCTGTTTGTTTACAAAAAACCTACACAAATTCCTGTTTTCAACAACAGATGTTTTGGGGCTTTTTATGTGATGTTCCTGACTGCTGCTTCTCTTTTGGGTTGTGTCCAAGCAGAACTCATTGGCTTTCTCTTTTCTACATCTCTCTTGGGATCAGACTACAAGTCTGTCCTGGTGACTGTCCACAGCTCTCCACAACTTTGCAATGTTCCTGGCTGCATATTACACATATACATAGTTCCGTCAAAATATACATGTAAACTTAAAAAAAAGCAGGGAAAATGATCAGAGGTCTGAAAAATGATACTGATGAGTTAAAATAGACTTGTGCTATTTTGTCTGGCTTAAAGATGAGAAGACTGGGCAGAGAGAGGGTATACTAATATATGCAAAGGAGAAAAGAAAGGAAGAGGCTGCAAAGGGGAAGGTGCATGATGAGTGCTGGGTAGAATAAGAAAGTGTTGGTCTTGAATTGCTGCAGGGGAGATTTGGGATAAAGGATAGGAAAGAAAACTTCAACATGGTAAAGATAATGTGGTTCTATATGAATAAATAAAGGTATCCTAAATAAACAAATCTATCTTTTTGATAGATATATAAAAAAAAAAAAATTAAAAAAAATTAAGACTTAACAAATGTCCCACTGGGTGAGACTAGAGGTGTTAGATACTATTTATTCACACAAACTCTCTCTGATGGTGCAAACAGCAGATGTTGTTTAAGAAACACCTGAACCCGCCTGCGTTCTGACTTTTGTTCTCTCTGTGCTCTCCCCAAATCAGCAATTGTTGGTTTATCGATCCCAAAACATATGCTCTCACTTGCTCTTTTTTTTATTTCCTTATGGACCTGTTATCTTAAGTCTTGTCCCATATGAATCTGTTGGGGCAGGTTCCAGAAGGCCACCAATGCTTTTTCAACTCTCTTTTAAGTTGCTCACCTATGGCTTTCATTGAATGCCCCCTAATTTACATGCTTGAAAACTCTTTTCCTAAAACCTGGCAAAGCAGAACCAGAAACGGTACTTGGTTACTTTTGCAAGACTTCTGTGCATCAAATCTTGCAGAACTGTCTGTGTTTGGTGATACAGGGAAGGTATCTTCACAGTTTTTGTGAAGAAAACTATCATGATACATTGAAGCCATCCTCACAGTATTCTCGAAATTGGGATTACCTCAACCTTTTTGTGTCAGCAATGTATACACCTAAGTAATGTATAGGAAAGAAGGAATTTTTCCTGACTTGAATTCACAGCTGTTTTGCAGTAAATTCCACAGCCATGACCAGAATCTGGATGACCTTTTTAGTAGGACAGCCACAAAGTAGCCACAAAGTTTGGTTTTGATTATAATGTCTGCTTTTCTTCTTCTTGAAGTCTGTTCCCTAAAATTTGATGTGCTCGTGTAATTGCAATGTAGTTCACTGCCCTGTTTTACCTCAGGTGAAGGGAGTTTGAGACTCCGCAGAGAAGAGAGAGAAAGAAGCAGACAGACTGACAGACACAGAAGCCCACAGTATGGAAAAATAAATAATATTGCTGATGAGCTTCTCTGTCAGTGTATATGAGTTATTGAATGCTTAAGCAGAAGTACTGTACATTTTTTTCTAACCCTTATCCCCCATAAAACTCAATAACTAAAAAGATAACATGCATGTAATTTATTAGTGATGTTACATGCATTCATCTTTTCATTTTGTTTTTTTTTCCTTTTCTACTTTGTTTTTTTTTTTTTAAAAAAAAAAAAAGTCTGTAAAAGAAATAGAAATCTGATTCCCTCCAGTGGTGTAGATTTTCATTTCTCCGGAGGTAGATGGAAGAAAGATTCATAATTCACTTAGACTTGTGTGAGTCCAAGATTTTTTGGAAGTGACTGGTGCTTTTGAAAATATGAGCAATGGGGGCAGGCATCTTGCATTCTGGCATCTGGATTTTGGAAGTGTTGAGCACCTCTTGTCTGACTGCAGCCCCTTTTAGGTATCTTAAAAGAAACATGATGAAAATTGAGGCCTCTGAAGCCACTCATCACTTTTGAAAAACCTGGTTGGTTTTAGTAGTCCTGGACTCTCAAAATATTACTTTCAGGTCTTGATTACCATCGCTGGACATGAATTTTAGACAATTGCTGAGTGACACCGGTGCCATCTTGGTGCACATTTCTAAGCAAATGTGGCTGGATCGTCTGGGCAATGCCAGGTGGTGCTGCTACCCACCTTTCCTGTTAATGCTGTCCTCCTGGCTAGAAAGCAATGTGAGCTTGGTGGGGCCAGCATGAGGGCATATAGCTGCAGGTCAAGGCAAAGGGATTCCATGGGATCGAGGGGACTCTGGTCTATGGGGTTTCTTCACACATCCTGTATTGAAGAGTTCTTGAACAAAGTGCTTTAAAAACTTTGGGAAGGAGGACAAGAATCCAGGTCTCCCCTTCCCAACAGAGCACTCTGTGCCAGCAGCATTGTGAGCTTTGATTTCTTTTTCTTCTTTTTGGCCCACAACGTCATCTTTATTGTTGAGCAGCCTGAATGGTGTCTGAAAGACAGAGAAAGACCTTCTGCCTTCTGTTCCTTTCAGATCCTTCTGATCTTTTCAGATCAGAAAAATTGTTCAGCCTGCCCTGTGACAGCATCTTGCATGCGAGTGACGTTAAACCCAGCCAGGTCATCTTGCCTTATGAAGAGCTCTCCAGAAACAGCTGGAGAGTATTATTTGAAGGCAGCTATCTGAGCTATTTAAGAAATCACCCTGGTGGCTAAACCGTTGTTGCCATTTCTGAGTACTCTGCTCAGCTGTGCTGGAAATTCCTCTTCTCCCTCACAATCTTTTCATTTGAGTCTGAGATGTTTGAAGTCTGGAGGTGGAGGGAATGAAGAGCAGGTTGCCTGCCACAGCAGGAGAATCCTAGTACCTCAGACTCAACCCTTGCTGCTGACCATGGGGCAAAAGAGAGACACTAAAGAAATAAGGATTCCTTCTTTTCTTGACACATTTATCCAGCTGTGTCTTAAAACGTCTGCTGGTAGTGTCATTGTGTTCCAGTAAGAGCCACTAGGTAAGGTGACAACATACGTCTCCTCTAAGTGCCCTACAAGTTTGTTTACTTGCAAGTTGGACAGAAGCTGGCAATGCTTGGCTTAGCATCCTCCTTCTGGAGGCTTATGTGAGGTTAAAGCAGATGTAGATAAAGAAGACTTATTTATGAGGTATAATCTGCCCATTTGATGAAAGCCACCTTTCTTTGTATAGGGAGTGGAACAGCAACTGTGTTTATTTAACATTTAAGCACTTGCACTGTAGTGGTGTGAGGTGCATCACTGTATTTGCTAAAGCAGAGCTGCTTTAGTCCTTCAGTTAGAAAGGTATTTTGCCACTGAGGAGTCATCATCACTTTTTGTGTTGCTCTGCATGTGGTAGAGAATGTGAGGGAGGGATGATGGACCAAAAATAGGCTATTGACCCAGCAGACGTTTCCCATCTTTGGAGGGACTAAGTGGAGAACATTGCCAAACTCCAATAAATAGAATGATGAGCTGTATTAAGTGCATTTTGTGCATATACATATTAAGGCTTCTACAGTCTTTCCTACTGGGGGACAAAGGTTCTTCTTCAGCATCTAAGTTACCAAGTCTCTTAGTCAGTGGCACCCTAACAGCTTCCTAGTGAGGTAAAAGTATATTCAGATCACAGCAGTTCCTTCCTGCCCCTGCTGAACTATTTCAAAAGGATCTCCTGGTCTCTTGCTTTGGATAGGTTAAAACATTGCTGTGAGATGCAGGTGCTCATTTAATTATAGTCACAGAGCAGTGATGGGACAGGACCTATATCTCTGAGCTGAGGTCTTAAGTCAGTCAGTCATGTCCTGTGGCATAACCATAAGTTTATCTTTACATCATGTAGGATCTGAAGAATATTACCAGTGTTTGGAACCTGGACTTGCCAAAACTGTATCATTGTGCAAGCTTAACCACCTAGAAAGGAAAAAGACCCACCTGTATTTCCAAGGGTGCTATGTGCTTGGAGCTCCCAGTGAAATCACTTATTTTGTTCTCTGAAAGTGATTCAGCTAAAGGGTGAAGGCAGCCTAGGCATTAACCACTTGCAGAGAAATAAAATACTTCATCCAAATTGTTTCTATGTTGCATTTGTTGATCTAGGTGAATTTGATAACATCTTCAGGATGGTGCTGTCTAGTGTTTGAAGTACGTGAGATGAACTCACAGAGTATATATGGAAGCAGAAAATGACAGGATGTAGTAAGGAGGCATTGTTTCAGCCTCATGTATGTATGACATTGTAATTAATTGTATGTTTTTTAATGAACAGACCAGAGTAGTTACACTTAGTAATGTTTGTTCACTAAAAAGGAAAAGGGGTGTTAAATCATTGTGTTCTTTGATGAATGGCTTGTACACTGAAGAATAAATTGAACAAACTGGCATAGAGCTCAGTGAACATGAAATCAGCTATTAGAAGAAAGCTTGTGAACAAATTCTGAGCCTGATATGCATCTTTTGATTAATGTCCTATCAATCATCCATAGTGGCTACCTTAGCTAAGTCGTGCTGTAATCATTCATGGTTGCTTACAGGAACAGTAGCAGGGACTATAAAGCTGCAATAACTGAATATTATTACTGATTTCTCCCTAACTCTTGCTGTGAACAATTACTGTTTTCACTACATTTCTGCTTCCCTTTATTAAAAAGAATACAATGCAAAATGAAAAGAGAGTTCCTCAAAGACCAGTAAAATTCTCCCAGGGTATTCTTAATGATATTCTGTCCTAAATGGGCAAACTATTGTAATGCAGAGTTCTCACCAGGAATAATAGTAATGTAATCACATTGGAGCTGTCTCTTTATGGGTTGTAGTTAAACAGACAAAATGTATAGTCAGATTAATGAACTCAGAATTTTGTAGAATTATTATTTAAAATGGTTGAAATGATTTTAGCTCTTTTTGTATCGCAGTATTTTCAGTTAATGCACTTAACAGCAACAGCAATTAAGACTCCAGACTATCAATTTGGATTAAATCCACCCTTTTGACATTAGAAGAAGCGTTGTTTCTTAAAAGATACTGTACTTGCACCCCTTCCTTCTAAGACCTAATGTTTAAAATTTGTATGTCTCTTTTGAACTGATTGTTTGTTGGTATGTTTAAGAAAAAAAAGTGATTAATACATTTTTTCTTCCTTTTCTTTTTCTTATATGACTGTAAGTTATTGTTAAATGTTTAAGGGAGAAGCTTATATTCCTATATGTAAAGATTTAGTTCCACACCAGTTATTTCTCGAGTGTGACACAAAGAATGCTTCGGCACTATCCACAAAATAAGTCCTTAGATGGCAGTGTAATTTCCTCCAAAGTCACTGTAGTCTGGGAAATACGGTGAAGTAATGAAGTGATGACAGGTATTAACATGCATAATGGGCTTTAATAGACATTTAATGTTGTTTAACTGGAAGAAAGAGAAGTGCTTTCCCATTGGAATATTTCTACATTGAAACTCATTGATCACCAATTTCAGAGGGGAAAGGTTAATCCATCAGTTTCTGTAACCAAACGGCACTGATGGAAATTCTTTAGGTGACATTCTGGATGAACTGAGCTTTCCATCTTTGCAAACAAATGAGTGATATGACAAGCATGGTGTTCAGAACACATTTAACCAATTGATTTTCTCTCCTCTTGTAATAAGATCTGGAGACATATGAAAGAGCGTAGCATGAGCTGAGATTAAAGGAACTGCTTCATACACGTGAACGTAGGGGAACTGCATTATCAATAAAAGTACTATAAAGCTTGTAGGCACCCATTCTTTTTCTTTATATAAAGTTTGTTATTGCAATAAATAGCTGTTATTGAACTGCTTGCCTTTTATTTCAGTTTTTCTGAATTTCGTTTTGGCCAGCTTTCTGTAGTTTCCTGGCAAATGTTAGGAAAAAATGTAGTGTTTTGTTATGGTATATAATTTTTGCACTCACTAGTAAATCCAAGCCGACTCAGGATTTCAAAGCAGGATTTATCATCCCTTGGGGCATAAAGAAAGATATGAGGGAGAGGGAGGGACCCGACTTCAATTAATGTAAATATATCAAATATACTTTAAAGGTTTAATCTGTGTGGTTCCATACTGTAATGACCCTCATCTTTTTCCTCCCTTTACCCTCCTTTTTCTCCCAAATTCAGCCCTGCTCTGAGTTTCACATACCCTCCTACACCGGTATCCCTCCAGCAAATGCATCAGCAAATTATAAGTCGTCAGCAAACCCTAGGTTCAGCCTTTGGACACAGCCCTCCACTCATCCATCCTGCTCCAACTTTTCCTACCCAGAGACCTATCCCTGGCATCCCCAGTGTCCTGAACCCTGTCCAGGTCAGCTCTGGACCTTCTGAGTCCACACAGGTGAGAGGCAACAAAGGAAACCTTTGCACCCCATTAACTTAAAAATGAAATAAATGACATTGTCTCCATGGCAATTAATCACCACTGTCACTGAGACCCTTCGATAACAGTTTTCTTGCAGCTATAGCATTTGCAGTCCCTTTATTATAAATCACAGGAGTATATGTGCAGTTCCAGATTTGCAGAGTGCTTTTTAGTCCTCATAAATGTTTCACTGTGCTTCAGCAGCTTCTCAATCCAAACTGTCTCTCCTGGATCTTACACAGGAACTTAATAGAGGTGGGGAGAAAGAAAAAGGAGAAAAAAATGTCAAAACACTAACCTTTTAAAGATGAGCAGCTTTACCTCCAAATCAGGCTTACTGTAACATACACGGAGTCATATTCTGCCCTTCTGACACAGGAGGGAGTAACTCAGTCTGTGAGCAACAGCCTACTCAAAGAGAGTGCAGATATTTAAAGGTTGGGTTTTTTTCTCTGATTTGTGCACAACTGGACTTCGTGAGTTTGGATTGTTTCAGTAAACCAAGGTGTCTTCTCAAAAGGTGGGGATATGTAGCAGTGAATCAGGCCCATAATGGGGAGTTTATCAGAGTTCGTGGTTTGCCTGTTATTAACTAGTGCTGTTTGTTTCCAGATGACCCAGGATAGGTTATTTATCAGTCTGGGAGCTGGTTATCTCCTGGGTAGCTTTTACAAATGTAGAAGCAGAACATGCTGCTGTAGGAAGCATATTGATTTTTTGTGGGGTCCGTGCAAGTTCAGATATCTGTAAAAGATCTCTGGATTCCTACAAGATCCATTTGCAGGTGTAGATAATGGTGTTCAGTCTAGCACAGCAAGAAGAAAAACAAGATTCTGGCCTGTTGTATGTCAGCAGTGGTTTTGCTATTGACTTGGGAGAATCCAGGACACTTCCTCTAGGATTTTTTGGCTGAGTCTCACACTAGTGTTTGTTTTTAATTCCTATCCATCATTATAATGGAAAATGCAGTAAAAGAGTTGAGATCTTGTGTGCAGGTGTTAAGTGCAAAACCTTTCCTCCAAGTGTGAAAAAATAAACCTGTGTTCATTTGAGTGCACACTTTTTTTGCTTTTCAAAATTACCTTTCTGTAGTCATCATTATGTGGAAAATCAAGTTCTCCCTACCCTTCCCTGGCCTGAAAAAACCAGCACTGGTTTGTAGGAAAGATAAAAGGCTGTGTTCCCGCCCTGCTCCATTACAAGTTTGAGTGATGCAGCTCTTCCACAAGTTAATGCTGTGTAATTGAAGCACAATGTAATTGCGTATCTGATATAATTAACAGTGTAGCTTCTCCAAATAAAGTTGCTGAGCAGATGCTGCATATTTTTCTTTGGAGCTACATATTTATCACAGTCTAATTTTGTCTTCTTTTGGGGAAAAAAAAAACAAAAAACCAAAAAACCTGCCTGCAGCAGAATAAACCCACAAGCGAGTCTGCAGTGAGCAGCACTGGAGATCCCATGCACAACAAGCGCTCCAAGATAAAGCCCGACGAGGACCTCCCCAGCCCGGGAGCAGGAAGCATGCAGGTATGGCAGTCAGGTTATACTTATAAGCCTTTCATTGTGCTGCCGGAGGGAAAAAGGCACCTTGCATGTAGCACTCGGGCTTGTAGGCTTCCAGCCTTCCAGAGCTTGTACGCCCCTCATCTAGTGCACATGGGCAGCCTCAGCTCATGGTAGCAAGGGTTAAAGGTGAGCAGTGAGGGGCTGATGGGTCTGTGGCAGAATGAGGGCAGAGAAGAAGGACTCTATGGAGAGGTGTCTTGGATCAGTGTTCAACCCTCTGCCTTGGAAAAGCAAACAAGGGACATTGAGGTCTTTACTGAGGACATGTTTTTTGTTCAGCAAATATACTTAGACCACCTTGACTTTTACCAGGTCTTAGCACTGTGCTTCATTGAGGCCTCAGTGTTGGGCCCCAGTCTCATTTGCTGTATTTTCTATACCAGTTAATGCCACTGGTTTTAGTAGAGCAACTCCTGAGTTACAGGGACTCAGGGGAGATGCGAATGAGAGCCTCAATCTTCTGTGTGAATCCATGAAAACAAAGCAGATGTCTGTCTAAATCCATCAGGTTGGGAATGGAAAAATAGCATGAGTGCATAATCTGAACTAAATGCTTACACTAACATCTGACACCTACCCTCAGCAAGTAGCAGGTTGGGGAGGATGAGGCACCTTGAGGAACAGAAGGTGGAAAGTCAAAAATCAAAATTAAATACTGCGTTCCACTCACCCCTTTAATGCACATGTTACTGGCAAGAATAGATTTAATGAGTAGCCTGAAAATTACCAGTCAGCTTTTAGAAAGGTTTTAGTGTGCAAAACTGTCCCTGGCTTAATAATGAAAACATACTTTGGATTACTGATGATCTGGTTTGTGTCTAGCCCTAGTACTCAAGTCAAATTCCAATTAATTCAACAATATTGAATAGTTCCTTTTTTTACTAGTGGTACCACTGAATAATAAGGGCTAAGTGCACAAATGACGAATTGCTTAAATATAGGGAAAGAAAAACTAAGCCTTTTAGATTTGCTTTTAACTGAAATGTTAAGAAATTTGGTTTAGAAATTCCCTGCAGTGAGTACTTCTGGGGAGGAAAAACATATTTTACACTTACAGTCTCTAAATGACATCTAGTTTACCAGGCCTGTTTGGGGCTTCTGTATTTTGTAGAACAGAGTAACATAGTGAACTGAGTAAAATAATCCACACACACACCCTCATCATCTTTCTTTTAATGCTGAAGTAATACACTTTTCTTCTGTCTTGGTTTCAGAATTTCCTCTCTCCTCACTGCTGTTTTTTTCCTCTCTCCAGGAACAGCCAGAAGGAATGACCCTGGTGAAAGAGGAAGGGGACAAAGATGAAAGCAAACAGGAGCCTGAAGTGGTCTATGAGACAAACTGCCACTGGGAAGGCTGTTCCCGGGAGTTTGACACGCAGGAACAGCTAGTGCATGTAAGTTAATGGTATTCAGGAACTGGGTTTTAAAACTACGTGACCTTTTTCATAGGGGTCGGGTTCTCTGACCCTGTGCTGAGTCAAGTTTCTTAGTTAACAGCGCTGCAAACTGGAGAGGGGTTTATGAGTTTCTGAGAATAAAGCAAACTCGGAGCCGTAGTGCTTGACCTGTTCAGTCAGCTAAAGCTTAGTGTAAAATTCAATAAAGTCTTCAATAGAGATTGTAATGGCTCTGATCCTGTAAGCCAGCAAATGCTATTTTCAGTTAGAGACTTTGATAGTTATTGAGTAATAGTAAGCTGGACATGAATTATTATTAACCTTTAGCCAAGTTTGAGTTTTTTCTCCCCAGAGCAACTGTAACAGTAGAAATGGGTGGGGGAATTCTTCCCCTTCCCTAAGGGAGGTTTTGCTATCAATTTACTGTTGTGTGTAAACCAAAGAGGGGTTATTTGGCTGAATACATGGAGATTGAGTTATTTCAGTCTTTTAGCAAAAGCAAACTGTGTGTTAAAATATTAGTTGTATCTGCTTTGGTTTTTATTTCTCTCTGCCACCTCTCCCAAATAAATTTTACTGTTTTGTAGAATAGTAAGCTAGAAAAAGAACAATCAAAATCTAGAATATAACTGGCAAGTAAAATCCCACACACATTTCCAACCTCCTTAGCTAGCAACATCTCTCTTAGTTACTGGCATCTTAGAGCATATCAAATACTCTGAAAAAAAAAATTAATTTCTAATGCAGATTAGAGAGAAAAAATGTTTAATACTTTCCTAGAGATCCTGCAATATCTATTGCAAAAATTGGCCAGTACTACTGAAATAGCTTGTTGAAAAATGTACTTTTCCACACAGAATAAATAACCCCCCCACACCATTTCTTTCCAAACACTATGCAAAATGGTAATGGATGCTTCAAAGCTGACTTTAGTGAAGCAATGCCAGCTTCCACTTGCTGGAGTGTGAGAGCTTCTTGGTCTTACAGTTATTCATCAAGATGTTTTTTCAGTTTCTTGTTATTATTAGGTGGTAGTAGTAACAGTAAGAACAGTAATAATAGATAAAAGACTATCCAAAACGAAAATAATATCAAAAATGTGACCTTTTTTAAGAATCCTTTGGACATATTTTGCACAAATAATTCCCTAACATTTTAATGGGCCAAAATGAAATGCGAGGAGACTTTTAGTGTCACAGTATCTTTTGGGGAAGAAATGCTATATGAACAGCTGCTGCAAAGGCTTGGACACATTTAAAAGATCAAGTGTCCTTCTTGCAATTGATTCTGTGCAAACGGACCAATTGACACCATCTGGGGTTGCACAGGCAGTCTGTATATCTGTAATAATTGTAAAGCTGAAGCTTCATGATGCCTGGCAAACCTTTCTCAATGTTAAGAAATTATCCCACTGAAGATGATAAGTAATTTATATATGAAATATATGAAATAAAAAAGAAATTCAGAATAAAGGTACCCTTGGTATTTAAAAATAGGAAGAGGATTTTTTGATGTTTCAGACGTAAAATTTAATTGAATTCCCCTGTGTCTGTTAGTTAACAGGTAATGTTTTGTAGTTTAAGGTGACCTGTGTTGACAGTGTGATAGTTTGGTTGGTTTGTTTTTTTTAAAAATGCATTTGTGGTTTCTGGTGTGATTTTTTTTGTGCGTGTGGTTTGCTTGTTTGTGTTGTTGTTGTTTGTATGGTTTGGTTTTGTTTTCCCCTAGCAAGTCTTACTGTATTATAAGGGTCAACAGCAAGACTCCTCTGAAAAAAATGTTTTTCTTATGTTTCTGCACAATGGCAACATCTGAAATGGGTTTCCATAGACATAAAAAAGGGATATAAAAAATATTTCTGTGACACAAGGAGTTCTTTTTTCAAGAGCTCCAGATTCAAATATGTTCTGATGGCATTTAAGATTATGAGGTGCAAGTCCCGACTCGATACCCTGAAGACAAAAAAATCATCATTGCAAGCATCACGTTCGTGTAGCACAAATCACACTGTAAGAGTCAGCGTGACTCAGTGATGGGGCTGGTGATTTCTTTTGCCGCTCTGACAGAGCCCTGCTGTGGGGACTTGAGCGAGTTATTTCTGTCCAGAATTGCAAAGGGTTTTAGCCATCTAACTCTATTTGAAATTCTGACTTTTCACCCCTGCCTGTCTTTCCTATGTTTTGTCTGCCCTTGATTGCCGTAGCCCTCTGATGTATACCTGCGGCAACCAGAGAAATGAAGTCCAGGTCTCTACAGGGCTTCACAGACAGTTCTGATTTTGCATAGGTGTGTGACTCCAGCAGAAAGTGTTCAGTCCCTGAGCAGCAGCTCAGTCCTTGAAAATCTCCCCATGGAGTTGTTCTAATGTATGCCTCCTACCTCGATACTGGTGGGTAAATCCAGGTAGATACACATAACCCATTAGCTTGCCTCAGGATCTGCACTGGGTGAGTTCCTGAGCTGGCGTGTGCATATGTGCACCTAAGCTAGGCACGGACAGAGTATGTGTCTCAGCAGCACGAGTACATCCTTTGCTCAGTAGTATTTACACTACAGTAGCAGCTGGAGGCCTCTTCAAGCCCAGAGTCCCATGGGGCTAAATGCTGCTCAAACGCAAGAGAAGCATTGATATGGACATGAGACCTTCATCCTGAAGCACTGGTGCCATGTCCACTGGCCTGTTTGATATTGTCTGGAGATACTTGAGCTAGCTTGCATACAGGTAGGACTGTAGCTGGGATGACACTGATAAACTTCAACTCTTGCAGCAAAGCTCTACTACATTGCCTCTCCTGGCTGCACACATTGCAGAGTGATTCCCAGCCTGCTGGCAGACCCAGCAGAGCCTCAGTTGCTCTAGCCGAGCTCAAAGGGCTTTTGAAGTAAGATACTGGACTGCCATCTGGGATATTAAATACATAGATAACCATTCTGTTTTGTTGACTCTGCTGTGGGGTAGTAATCGTCAAGGCAGGGGCAACTGGCATAGGTAAAGGCAAGAAAGTCTTAAATTGCCCTGGCAAGACTCATCCAGATAACATCTGCTGGCTTCCCTATATTCCTTGACCCTTACAAAGGATTTTTAACATAAGCAGAGAGCTACAGCCACATGCTCAGAAGTTGGGTGGGTGTGATACAGCACTACAGATGTGATACTACATTATATAATGTACACGCACCTACTTATCCATACTGTGGGTAGTCAAGTGAACTGTATAGCAAAGCTAAGAGTATGCTATGCAGACCTTTGCATAGGATTGCAAGAAACCCCTTCCCTGTCACCCACTTCACTGAGTACGTGATAGGCAGCATATATTCAGTAGAAAGGAAAATGCATTTATATAGTTTACTTGGAAGTAGAGTATTCTTTCACTCTTTAAAACAGTTCCCAGGGCTTTGAAAGTTCAGCTGGGAAGAGGACATTTGTAAAATACAGAGTTTCAGAAGAAAGACTAAAAAGCTTCTTCTACATCTTGATAAGGCTGAATTTTCAGGATGTACACAGGTTAGTAGTAAGTATTTTAATGAATGTGGGTTGTTTTGGTTCTTTTTTCCAGGGTAATAAAACTACTGTTTGTAGCCATACATAATCATAAGGTATGGCACCCAAAACACCCAATGGCACAGAAAAGTCTGTATTCCAAACCTTGCATCCCAAAGCACTGAAATTTTAGAGGAACTGCAGTGCTTAGGGGGATGATGGAAATATGTTTCTAGCTGTTTGTTTTGTTTCCTAAAGGGTTAGGTACCTCAGTGTGAATTCTAGTTGCGCCACGTTGAGCAGTGCTCAGGAAAGCTTCTCTACAATACACAGTTCACACAGTTCACATTATAGATGTCATTACTGCCATCATATATAGGTTGTACACCCAAGCACGTATGTATGTGTTTTGAAAGAGGTAAATATGAATTTGTGTATATTCTGGTCTGTCTGTGACATGAGGATAGCTTTACTATCTTTTTGGGTAACGATCGGACTTGATTTACTTTGAAATCAACTGTGGGTGAATCAGATTGTATAAACGTATCTACATTTATACAGCATATATGAAATGGTAAACACAAACATAATTTGTCTGAGTATGTGGTATAGCTTTAGAGCATAAATGGCAATCTTGGGCACAATAGTCAGCATGTGATGGCATTTTTCTGCATTACTTTCTGTAGCAAAATCATGCTGTTCTTAGTGTAAAACCGTGGGCGCTAGTGAAACTGTGCTTAGGTCCCAAGAGGCAGTGTTTTCTGACTGAATTTATAAACAGAACCTGGGCTTCTATGAATAAATAAATGAAAAGCTACATAAAAGAATCATTATTGACCCACCCAGAAGGGTTTGACACCAAAATGCTTTTGGTGCGCGAGCTCTTATTTTCAAGCGATATGTGCCACTTAGAATTCAGCGTGGTTAAATTTTAATGATGCACACACCAAAAGGCAGGGTGTTAAACCATTCAGACGTTCTGCCTTATTTATAGCACCTATCCATCCTTTTTGCCCCCCTTACCCCTCCTTTCTTACAGTTAATAGAAAGATTCATGATTCTTCATGGATGTCTATCTAGCGTCTGACAGTACCGACTACCCTGCTAAAGCAAGTCACTATCTATAATTGATATCCTTCTATGGAATAGGGTGCCGGCTGCAATTGAAGGGTTTTGCTGAAAGCTCTTAAATCCTGACAAGTTCTGCCCTTGTTCTGGTTCAGTCGCTGAGCTACACTGCTGGGATCCCAGGGTTATTTGAAGTTGGTGCAAAAGGGTTGCGCTTGTTGCACATTAGCAAATCACAAACTTGGAGAGCCTTGCTAGAGCCACCGCTGCTCTCTCCTGCCAGGTATTCTTATTTACAGTGCTTTGCACTCCTGAAAGGATTGCTTATGTTACTATTTGAACATGTGCATTATAGGTTTCTTTCTTTCCCTTCTTCTTCTTAAAGAAAAAAAGAGTCTTATTTATTTTAAAGCCTCAGTTTGCTGCTGGGGTCTTTATCATTCAGCTGTTTAATTAATTTCTCTGCCCAGCGAGATATTATAATTGGGCTTAGCTGAGCTCGAGTTTGTTTTAAATATGTGATAAATGCACTCAAGCACCCAGAAGCTAGTAAGATATTGTATATTTTTATAAATCTGCTTTTTGTTGCAGTTTGTCTTTTTTTTTTCCCCAGAAATCAGTGTAAGAATAAAATACTGCAGAATGGTTAGACACTAAAGATAAAAGTTTGTTTAAGAAAATTATCCTTCAAGGAAATGACTGAAGTTATTGTTAAATATTAATACAATGGCAATCAGAAAAACATAGTGCTGCCTGTTTCTCATCCCCCTTGCTGTGTAGCCTTGATGATAATTATTTTTTTATCCAAAAACACTCTTGAAGAACTGTGGAGCTATTTTTCGTTAGTGTTTTCTCCTTAATTGTACAGCAATAAAATTCTCTCATTGTTGTTAGGTTTGATTAGATGAGATCAAAAAGCCCTAAACTGACAGCAGTGGCTCACATGCAGGATTTCAGTTGCTGAAGTCTTCTTGCCCATTTGATGGCCCTGGGTTCACCAAAGCCCCGGTGACTGGACCTCTCCCCCTGGCAATCCCTAGGGCAGCTGCTCTTATTTTCCACCATGCTGTTTATTGCACCAGAGGGAGATTTCTTGTGTTTCTCAGGTTCCCGTGTGTTCCCAAGGTAATCATGGTGCACTGAGGATACCCAGAAGAACCATTATGTGGAGTTCCCTGACTTGAGTTGTGTCATGTTTTTGACCTTTGCTCCTTCAGCTCTGAATGACAGAAGTTGGCCAGTGATCCATGGAGACCTGCACTGTATCTGTGCTGTTCCCACAGCCTGCCTTGGCTTAGGTTTTGCAGCATCTATCTTGATATGAATTGCCTTAATCAGTGATGTACACCTTGTAGCACTTAAGAACATGGCTGATCAGGAGGCAAGAAGCACACCAGTCTACAGGACTAGACCTCCTTGGAGTGGGTCATTTTGGATGCCCTGAAATGAGGATTCAAAGTAGATAGACTTGAAAATCTCCATCTCCCCTGCTACCATGTTGCCTTGGCCTGTGGCTTCTTCCTCAGTTCCTCTACTGTAGGAGAGCAGTAGGTAAGGACTGGAGAGAGCTTTACCTCTCTTTTCTAACAAAAAGTTCCAGCTGCAATAAGGGAATAATCCAGATTAGAGCAGTTCCCCTTAGTAACAGCTTCAGTGGCTAAACTGTAAATGACCCCGAGAGTCACACTTGGCCCATCTCTTGCAGGAGGAGGAGCTGCCACATGCATACACAGCCCCCACCTGCCAAAGGTGCTCCTTTTAGCTGTGCAGGCAGACACCTACACCTGAAAGGAAGCACTTACACACAGCTTCCCCCAGAGGCAAATTTTCTTTGTGCATTAGGGATTTGTTTTCTCTGGGCACTGGAGATGTGTTTTCAGCCTGGTCATGATACAGGTGAACTCCCAGCTGCATGAAGGAAGTCCCTTCACAGCCCCAAAGGGGTGTAATTACACATCTCAGTCTGCATGTGTCTCCACATATATACAGGGATTTATTTAATTTTTAATTCTTCTTTGCACAGACTGTTTTCAGTGCATTTTCAGTTTTATTTGGCTCGGCACAGGTGCACAGAGAGGCTTCAGACTGTTTGCAGGCTTATTGTGCATGGTAGTGACAGCTACTGCCCTGAAAGGTTCAGAAGTATTTCCTTTAAATTGAAAAGAGTAAGGAATATATAAGAACGTGAAATCCATTATAGTAATTTTCTTTTTTTTCCCTGACAAAAGGAGAATGTTTTATGTATAAAAGTAAAGGTTTTTTTGTTGGTGGTTTTATTCTAGTTCACCTTTATTTTTTACACACTGGAGTTTGGACCCTAATCCATATTTGGAGGAGCAACACTGTGGACAAAAGAAATTATTCTTCACATGAGACAAACCCAGGGCTTGGGCTGAAGGTTGGGACAACATGGAACAGGCAGAGAGTTGTTTCAGAGGCGAGTGCTATGGAAAGGTTTTTTCCAGTTTGTGCATCCCCTCAGTATATTCGACCTTTGTAGATGTGAAGAAACACGAGGGAGGAGAGATTATAGCAAAAAATCAGGAGAAACATCCATCCAGAAGTTTTTCAGATTTTGAGAGATCTCTTCCTTGCTGCCTGTTTAAAGGCTGAGTTATAATTAAGACACCACCATACTGTGCTGGATTATAGGCTGCTGAACCCATAGTTTTGAACTGTGCCAGAATGGTGGAAATTTATGACACAGCATAGGAAAGCTGGCAAGCAGATCTGTGCCCCTAGGTGCATGTTCATCTCAGTTTCAATACGAGTACCTAACGCTGAGTTATTCAAATGAAGCAAGTCTTTAACCCCCATCAAAGATAACCATGTAAGTGCTGTTGGCTTTTAAGGTTAAATAACCACAGATGGATCTCACTGCTGCTCTGTAGCCTCGGTAGCCCTTGGAGTCTGGCATCGTCCCTGTTTGTCTTCCCAGCACATCCTTGCTCTGTGCCAGCCACTGCTGGCCTCTGCCCCAGCAGTGTTAAAAGTCAGCCCTGCTGCCTTGTGAAGAGCTCTGATTCTGGGCTTGACCCAAAGGCCAGCTGTGCTTTGGCTCAGGTCCTCTTAAGCACTCCTCTACACAAGCTCATCAGCGGTTCCCCTACCTAGAGTCTGGCTTTTGATGAATCACAGAGGAGAAGGGGAAAAAAAATAAAACAAAGTGGGGATTTCCTTTTTTGATAGAGAAAGGTTTACAAAAAAATAAATCCACCCTAATCTGTGAAGTATTAAGAGGGGATTTAGAGAGAGAAATGTAATCATTTTTTAATTTTAATTCCTCTCTAATTAGCATTTCTTTCACAGCATTAGGAAAACTTGTTGTTAGTCTGCTGCTGCTATGGCTGCTGTTCATACGAGTTGCCTAAGTCATTGTCTTTGAATTGGTGTCCCTGAAAGAGGTTGCTAAACTATAGGATCACAAAATTATTGAGGCTGGAAAAGACGTCTGAGATCGAGTCCAGCCTATGACCTAACACCACATCATCAGCTAAATCTTAAACACCTCCAGGGATGGTGACTCCACCACCTCCCTGGGCAGTCCATTCCAGTGTTCTATCACCCTTTCCAGGAGGAAGTGCTTCCTAAGATCCTGGAGCAGATTCAGGCCATGCCCTTTCATGCTGTCACTAGTTGCCTGGGACAAGAGTCCGACCCCCACCTGACTACAACTTTCACCCCCCGAGTCCTCTCTTCTCCAGGCTGAACTACCCCAGCTCCCTCAGCCTCTCCTGATAAGACTTTCCCTCCAGTCCCTTCCCCAGCCTTGTTGCTCTCCTCTGGACCTGCTTCAGCACCTCAATATCCTTCTGAAAGTGAGGGGCCCAGGACTGCACATGGTACTCGAGGTGAGGCCTCACCAGTGCCAAGTACAGGGGGAGAATTACATCCCTAGACCTTCTGGCCACACGATTCCTGATAGAGGCCAAGATGCCTTTTGCCTTCCATGCCACCTGAGCATATTGCTGGGTCATGTTCAGCCAGCATGACATCCTTTAAATAGCATTTCTTTTTTCACTGTTGTGGGTAGGGATGAACAGAGCTCCTCCTGTGCCCCCACAAGTTACTCCAGTCATTTAGATTGAAATTTTAACAAGTGGACACTTGAGTGGAAAGGGCTGTGCAGAGTGGGAAGCAGGGTTTGGCCTCTGTCCGTACTTGCAATCACAAACTGCTATTTAGGAGTTTTGTGGATATATGTACTTACTTGAAGTGTTTATTTTGTCTGAGAGTTGAGCTAGTGAACTCTTCCAGGTTAGTGGTAGGTGACTTCCAGTTTTGGGAAGAAGTGTAGAATAAGAAGCTGCCAGCTATGTCCCAGGGGAGCTGCAGACTGAGTTGCCTCGTGGGCTTCTGACTCTATTTGGCATATCATGTAGAAGAGCAAAAAGGGAAGTCCCTGTCTGTTTTCTTTTACTGCCTCTGAGCCGCAAGAAAGGTTGGGCTTGTGAGTTGACTCCAGGTACCTTTTAGTCCTGACTAGAGGGCCGGGACAAAGCACATTCAGTGGGACAGAGCTGTGATTTCTCTGCAGCTTTTCCCTACCTTGCTACTGCTTATCAAGTGATGTGGTGTTATGTAGACTGTGTTATTATGGTGAAACTGTGGAAGACCTACCTCAAACCTTCTGCAGTCCCCTGTTGAGTGTGGTGTGTCTCTGTACTGCTTTTGTCATCTCCAAATGAATAGGATTTTATCCATAATGCAGCCCATCTTCATATCTTTCTCACAAGTACCACATTCTCCCTCATAGCTGCCCATATTCTACACCCAAAAGTTTTGCCCATAGAAACCCAATGCCTGTAATAACACGGATCTGTGAATGCTGGCCCAGCTATTGCATGGGGAAGTGCTTTTTCTCAGAGAAAGTGTCAGATCAGCATGCATGACCTGAGGCAGAAGTAGGCAAGCTAAATACAGGTGCAAATTCAGGTTCTGCATTTGGTTTTGAGAGGACCAGGCTGCCTGGATTAATTTTTGCAGTTTCTTTTGTTTGTGTAACCTCTTAATAGAAGGCGGGAGGGGGGGGAGCAGATGAGCCTTTTATCATGGTGAAACAAATTTAGTGTTTTCCAGTGTTTAAACTTTTGTGTGAGCGTGACTTTTTTTCAAGATGTTGGGTACCTAATCTATAAAATGAATGGGTGGTGGTTTTGTCAGGAGTGGGTCCTCTGGTGGCTTGCACTGTAGGTATGAGGTCTGCGTATACCATTCTTACGTGTATCACAGGGCTGAGATGCTGCAGTTCTCCGTGAGATAAAGTAGTCAAGCTGAAAATGAAACAAAGCTCTAACTGTATCCCTCCTTGTGTTTAGCAGAGATAAACTACAGTGGAGTCTCAGTGCTGCTCCGTTTGGCTTCTGGCAGCAGCTTTAATTGGTAAAATGCAGATTTTTTTTTTGATCAAGAGAGGATTATTCTTGTTATCAGTCTGGAGCATCTTATTTCAAGATGAAAAGGCTTCGCTGAATTACAGATGCCAACGTTTTTACAAAGCACTTTGGCGATTGACATCTCAAAGAGAAAGTATGATTTATTAGCCTATAATGGCTAACACTGAGCACTGGGCTAGGTCCCACTGATTTGTGAAATTGCTTAATATGAATTGCCTTTTTGTGTAATTCAATCCCCAGGTTTTTCAAATAAACTTAGAATATAAAGTGTATGAAACATTACATACCTGGAAAGGGAAAAGGGTAATGGGGCTGTGTAGCTAAAAAGAAAGACAAATGAAGAAAGGGAGAAAGAGAAAAAAAAAGAGAGTGAGAGAAAGAGAGTGAGAGAAGGAAAGAGACACAGAGAGAAAGGAAGGGAGGGAAAAGGGGAGAAAGAAGAGAGAAAGAGTGAGACACAGAAAGGCAGGAAGGGGAGGGAGAAAGGAAAAAGAAAGAAAAGGAAAAGGAAAGGAAAGAAGGAAAGGAAAGGAAAGAAAAGGAGAAAAAAAGAGAAAAGAAAAAATAAAAAATAAAAGATCTACTTCTAAATCCATCTTGATAGTGCTTTTTTACAGTAGTTTGGTTGATATGTTGGCAGGGTAGAGATTAATAACAAGCCTTGTCGCTATCAGTACCTGCTTGTCGATTCTCTGTAACAGGGCTGTCTGTTCAGCATGGAAATTATTGATTAAATAAAAATTGCTATTAGATTGTGATGTGATCCATAATCACAAACAATGGTGGACATTCCTCTTTCAGATCCCAAGCCATGCATCAAGTTTTTCCTTGCAGTAATTTATATTGTGCTGACACTCGCACCCATTAGGCTTTTATCCTCTCCTACATGTGTCAAGAAAGCACTAAAAGAAAGAACAGCAGCAGCACAGCAGCAGGTAGGTACTCACTAAATTTTCAAAGAGAAGGACAACACAGCTAAGGCCATCCTTTGCTTCCCGTTAGCATGTTACCCCAGCAGTGATTTCTGCCAGATAAGGGCACACCCCTTTTATCCAGGGCTCTCTTTCAGAGTTTTTCCACTGACAGCAAGAGCTTGCTCCACAAGTATTCATACCTAAAATGCTCACTGTCTCTCTTTCCCATGCAACTGTAGCAAAAATGCTTGCTATCCTTTTTTTCTTCTGTTATTCCCTTGGCACTGGTTTTATTAATGATTCTTGTTTCAGGTATGCCCATGGGTAGGCCCTCCATGTCAGGACAGTGTGGAAAGGGATGCATCCAGGCAGATCCAGGATGGTTTTGAAGGGTTGGCGTTCTAACATTCTGGAATATGAAGGACAAGTGGCTTTCCTGTATTAATTTAGCTCTGATGCTTCCTAATGTGAAGAATCCAGGATTGGAGCACTTCAGTTAAAAGTCCATCACTTTAGTATGAGTTAATTAAAAAGGTAGTATCTTACTCTTTACAGCGTATGTGAGCATGGTACCAACCTTCTTCCTTCTGTTAGAGCCTTTGCCTAAAACAAAAGAAAACTTAGTCAAAACAGTTTTGACTTACGCTTACAGGAATTATGCCCACACAGTTTCTCCCTCTGTCTTAAACAATATAAATATAAACTATATATATATTTATAAACTATATATATGGCAAAACTGTTCACCTGGGCTGGCTGCTAGCTCTGGACTGTGCATTGTCAATTGTTTTGCTAGTTACCAGCACTAGGCAGGATTACTACAAGAGTTTTGTACCTCTGTACAAGAGCTGAGAACATAGAAGCTTACTACGCTATGGGTATGCAGTGATTTTTATTTTGGTTAATATATATTTTTACTGGAAGTTAGTAAAATGAAGGCTTTATCCTTGAAACTGTTACCTGTGCTAATTATTGTACAGTGTATAGTTCCATGTCCCACTACCAATGGGATAGTTTTTGCACATCTTTCTTGTGCGTAAACTAATATTACCACAGATAACCAAGAAAACCCTACCTGCAGTATTTGACCATTTGCCACATTGCACTCAGCTTAAAAAGTGTTTTAGCAACGAGCTCAGCTCACTTCATTTTGCAGGGCAAATAAGAAGCTTTCAGGCTTGGCCGCTGTCATTTATATCAAGAGACCACTTCATTTTGCAAAGCCAGAGCATGTGCCTTACACACCTCTCTCTGGTGCAGCCACCTTCTTTGCATGGATCAGAGCCAAGGGATTACCAGACAGGAAATTAATTGCCAAGGGGATTCCAACACTTAGAGTTAGTAAAAAAAAGCCTGAACAAAGAAGTGTGGTTTATGTCACATTCTGGAGGCTCAAGGCTCCATCTTTAATAGTTTTGAATGAGAGAAAGTTGCAAAGACCCAGGACTGCCTTTTGGTTTACTCCAGCAGGCTTCTGGGGTTGACTACCAGCACAAGTCTCTCCTGTTCAGGTGGTGCCACAATGGAATATAGGAGAAGAGAGGAATCTTTGAGATAAACCAGACTATTTTGGATTGATTTTTTTAGTTACCAGAAGCTGTAAATTTACTGCAAGTCAGTTAGAGTTAATATATGGGATGCAGGGCAGAAAAATAATTGGCCTTGGGCTCTTTTTTCAGTGTTTTAGGTAATACTTCCATGTTCTACTAAGAGACCCTGCAAAGTTTTCATTACAACAACTCAAACATATGTCCATAGTCTAGCTACAACCTAAGATTGTCTATGGCATATATGAGAGAAAAGAAAATATTTTCCCATGGCAAGAGAGAAATGAAAGAAGGTGTCTCTGCTGCTCCCTGGAGCATCAAGGGTTACTAACTTTTAGCATGTGACAGAGACCTTTGCTAGCATCAGGCTTGTGACAGCCAAGCCTAGCACACATGTGAAAGGTAACTTCTAAATGGACATCCAGTAGAAAAAAGCCCAGAGATTTCAGAGGAGCAGGAAATACATGCTGAAGCTTGTTAGAAATGTTTTGTAGTGATGCTAGGAAGGAAGCACTCAAAATGCTTTCTCCAGTTCAGTTGTAATGTCATGGTTTTAACACACTGCTGCTTTGGTCACCCACCACTGTTGGATTAATTCTGCCAGGATCTCCTCTGTGATGAAAAAAAAATGTTAAAATGTGTTTCACCTAGTAAAGATTTTGGTAGCGCTTATCATTGCCATCATTTTTCTTTATAGTTTCTGAGCAAAGTGTTGTGCATTTTTAAGTCACTACATTCTCATCTTTCTTTGAGGTTTTTTTTGTGCGTTTCATTACAAAAAGTGGATCAGGCTTTATCTCCTAATCTGAACTGCATCTTTTGTGGATTATGTATAAAGAGACACAAAGTGCACTTACTGAAAAAAAATCCTGCTCTTGAACAGTCTCTTTCTGCAGACAAAGCATTGGTGTTTTTATGTGTCCATGCAGTAAGCACAGGACTCTGAAAAAATGCAGAAGACTTACTAATTGGTTTACACAGGAAGGTCCTGCTGAGGAATATCTTTTCTTTCATTTGAAGTGGATCTGTGGTACCTGTGCTGTAATGATTAGCAAAGTACTAAAAGCAGAAGAAAGTGCATGATTTTACAAAATCTGGTCCAAGAACTAAAGGAAGTGCATGTTTTTTAGCAAGTGTTAGTTTTTCAGCATGCTTAGTGGCCGTATGCTTAATGCGTTCTGAAGAGCAAATCCTGTTTAATTGTCTGATGTTTACTTTGCTATTTTTCCCCATTAGTAGCACAGAATTTCAGTAAAAGAAGATAGTGGTTTAACTTTTTTGTGAGGGATCAAGTATTTTGCTAATCCTTCTGCATAGATAGATGATCCCATTGTACCAGTCTGAGAGTTTAGAAGACTTCAAAATCTTGTTAAAATGGTACATTTTAGTTTTTCCTTATTCCATCTTACTACAGCCTTTCATAGATTTACAAATCGGCTCACAGGATTGAGCGGTTTGTTTGTGCTAATATGATATGATATAAAGCTGCTGTAATAGATAGTTACATTTTAACTCAAAGAGCCTGTTGGTACTAACCTGCTTGCAATGTAACTCCAAACTGAAAAGCAATGCAGATTTTCTTCATTAAAGCCATACAATTTTTATAAACACAGCTCTGGCTTTATATATGTGGTTCACCACAGTTCTTGGGACTGTTCACGGGGTACTTTTTTGCTTCCATTTTTTTTCTGTCCTAGGCATTTTCTGTTGAGCATTTATTTCTTGGCTCCACCAGTCTGGTCTGTGCTGTGGACTGTAAAGATTAGAAATCTCTTCCCATTTTATTTTTTTGTGAGCATACCCTTTTTAAAGGGAAATATTATTATTCTGAGAGTAGTTTGGACTCACAGCTCAGTAAGCAACTCTAAGAGCTGCTAAAGCCCCACTCCTGCGGAGAGCTCAGTACGTGTGGACCCAATCGAATTTAACGAGCTCTGGGCTGCTATAAGAGCCTGTGTGAGCAGAGTAGCTCACAGAACGAAGATCTGTACATCTCAGATGAGAGAAATGGCTGGAATTTTTCAAACCCAAACAATATTGGAGGGAGAATAGTTAATTTCAGGTTTAATATATACAGAAAGTCTGATTTCCATTGAAGTCGGATGAGTTATGGTGGAGGAAGGAGGCCTATAGATTTTTGTGTTCTTCAGCAATTTGGGAAAACATCCAAAGTATTTAGTTCTTCTGCCTCATGTGTGCTGGTGTGCTTCTTTTCATTCCTCATACTATTTGCAAATAAGATTAAATACCTTTTTGTAATGCCTCTTTATGATGACTTCCTTCTCAAGTGTGCTGGCAGGAGTCCTCTGTGGTCTTTTTTGCAAGTGAGGAAAATCCAGATATAGAATATACACTTTTAACTAACATCTGTAGGAGTGCTAAGTGCCAGGCTGTTCATATTTTGGTTTGGTTATTTATTTTTTTTTTAAGCTAAGGCCTGTTTGTCACGTATGTTTTTGTTAAGGATTGTACATGTATGGGAGTTCAGATCTGCAAAGAAGGAAGTCGGCCATTGCTCACATTGAGCACTGGTACTGCCTGTGAGGGAGTTTTAATGGGTTTTAACTTGGTTTTCTTGGAAATTCTGTAGCAGTTGCATGTAAAATCAATTTTTATCCTTAAATGCAAAGATCATGAAGCAGAAAATTTTTAAGTTGAGCCTCAGGTGGTTTTTTTTCTCCTTCCCAATTCAGTCACTCCTAGAAAGTATCAGACAGTTCATTTTTTAAGCAACATTCACTGGTAATCTCAGACCTAGTGAAGGGCAGATGTTTGGTTTCTGGCCAGTCTTTACCCCCTTCTCCATCCAGCTGTAGGATAAACTCTGCCCTTGTTTTGCTCTGTTGCTTTGACTAGGATGAGAGAGGACTGTGTAACAGTTCTGTGGGGAATGTGGAGCTCTTTGCAATGAGCGTCTCCTCTCCTGTGAGCTTATTGCAGGAGTAGGCATTGCACCTCCTTGCAGTCACACCATAGAGCAGTTTCCTGAAGGCAGTAATCCTTCCTGCATCTCAAGCTGTAGCACACTTGCCCATAGAGAACTTGTGTCTGTATGATGGAGAAAGAAGGTTGGAAAGCAGGCAGAACAGGCAGAAGATCATCAGTGCAGGGCTAGTGTATAGGATTTGGGAGAAGACCGCCTTCAGTTGCTATTGCACTGTAAAGGCCATCATCGTGGTTTCAGCACTTAGTCAGCAGTGGGTCTTACAGCTTTTGTTCAGTCTCATTTTCCAGCCCTGGCCTTGTGAGCCACGTTTGAATTCTCCATCACTGGTTCACGCATTGCCTGGCTTCTTTCTCCCTCTGCTCTTCTGCTTGCTAGTCTGTCCTAGGTTTTTTGGTTTAAGCTGCAGGCACCAAATTAACCTAAAGTTTTCCCATATGACCTTTACACAGAAGGTAGGTAAAATGTGGATGGAATATGAGGACATAAATGTGAAGAGCATAAAAAAAAAAAAAGTGAAAGGGAGCCAAAGACAGCTGTGTAAGATTATTTTTCTAAAAGTGATTTCTGTGTATGGCTGAAGCTTTGGTGAAGTTAAAAGTTGTAATGGGGTTCTTCTACCTGTCAGCTGGCCTTTCCCAGAAGGGACTACCCTCCAGCAGAAGGCTCTCTTGCTGTTAGCATAGCAGTTACACACTCAGTGCAGCTCTCACACTGTGTGTCTGAACACACACAATTTACACCCAGAAAGTGGCTGGAGTGAGTGGAAGTTGGAGGAGAGTTTACCAGTGTCCATGCAGCGGTGCAGAGCACGTGACACAACCAGCAGGAGTTGTGCCCAGGAGCGCGCGGCGGCAGAGGCAGCCAGAAGGGCAGCCAGAGCAGGGAGGTCCTGCAGACACAGGCGGGTGGGAGAAAGTGGGTGGGATAATGCCAGGAGTGGTCAGCTTGCAGGTGTCCCCTTGTACTCTTTCAGGAGTAGTGAGGGGGCACTTCTTTCCTATGGGCTTCTGCATCCCGGTGTCCAAAGAACTTGTTATTCTCATCGTAAGCCTGTTGCATCTTTCTCTGCGTCAGCATTTCTCAGGAGAGCAGGGCAAACCTTTGGAGGGCAGAGACACAGCCAAAACAGCCCCATTTTGATAACAGTCAACTTGAGCATCTGGATCATGGTTTCCACTTTCAGTTCCTTCATTTCTTTGCTGCAGCTCCCTCTCACAAATGCTATTAGCCCTGTCCTTGGGCAGGTCACAGATTCACGTGGTTGAAGAGACAGGTGGAGGTTTTTGTTTGTTTGATAACATCACAAAATATGGAAGCAGTGATGCTTTTCTTGAACTAAGGGAAATGGAATACAGAGCATCATCAATGCTGGAGGAACTGGCAAAGCCCAGTTATCACAGCAGCATGCATTGAAAAATGATTTCCATACACTTGGAAAAGAAAAAGAGTAAAGAAAGCCAGAATTCCTGTAACACACAAGCTTCACCTATTAACCTCCCAGCTAGTAATACAAGAATGCAACCTTGAAGAAAGAGATGGCACTTGATATTAGGCAGAGTTACAGAGGAGAACATCAGAGGAGAAACAAAGCTGAGAGTTATCAAAGCATCTTTCCTAGTAGTGTAAAAGTGGAATGATTAATGTCCACAACATTTATGCTGATGTTCTGGCAGAATCTCATTTATTAGATCTTCAGGTTTAGGAAATAAAATGCAATTCCTTCTCATTGCTTTATAGCTGCATGCTCTTACACAGGAAATCAAGAGAGAGCTGTAAAACATTGCTCTTGATGGAGCTGCATTTTTCTGCTAACAGATTTAACTGTACTATATACGTGAATATACATATATTAAATGAAACAAGAACAAGATGTGATCTTATTGGGAAAGAATCCCTGCAATATCCCATAAGTTACATTCTCTCCACAGAATACCTCAAAGCCTACTGAAAAGCTGTCCAAAACCTGGAAACACAGATACAGGCAGAGGGAGGCAGTTCCCAGCCTTACGAGCAAGCTGTGTTTGCCCTGTTGGTATTATATCACATCCATACTGGATAACTACTATATCAGAGATTAAAAGAAGGTCATGCTGTATTATGAACCACTGTCTTTATTTTTAGGATTAGATAACTTTTCTCTTTTTTTCCCCCCACTGATTCTCTTTATGTCCTAAGGGCAGATCCTTTCTCTTGGGTCAGGAATGTAATAAGGCAGGTTTTCCTCTCTCCAGGATATTGTGTCTGTCTCACTGTGTTTAAATTGCCACAGAAAGCTCTTCTGAGCAAAATACACTATTATCTTTGTACAAGAGCCAACGATTGACGTATCCTTGGGGACTTCTCTGTCTTTAGCATTTAAACATACAAGTTGGCCATGTTTAACCTATTGATAGGCAACAAAGACAACTACAAAATTTATTGCAAGAGAACAAAAGGAGAAGCAGAAAGAAAACATCTTTTTTAATGTGGGGATTGAGAATTTTTATTGCTGTTGTTAGTGCGGAGAGATGAAAAGAAAATAATCAGACCTGTATTTTCGGCTGAAACAGGGAAGTGAATAGAAAACAAGCCTGCTGTGTTGTGTCCTTTCAATTGACATATTCCTGCTTATTAGTAATACAGTCTCATGTTTAGAGAACGGGACTTCTTCAAGCCCAGATGCAAAAAATCATTTCATTTGCCATGGCTTGGTTAAACAGCGTTTGGGGCAAAAAGTTGACTCTTGCTGAGGCTTATGGTAACTCCCACAACACGCAAATGTTCATTAATTATTGTTAGTTTGACTAACTAACTTGGTCTTTGTGCATTCTTCACTTAGTAACTTGTATGCCCCATGAGATGAGAACAGTCTCTTTCCATGTGTTGCACTGACCACAGATCTTTAATACGTTTTTAAATGAGTATAAACCTGGTCTTCTCCCAGTGGCAGCTGTGCTGGCCCAAGACAGCTGTTGACCCCAAGTGTTTGTTACAACATCTGTGAAGTTCCTCTCAGTCTGCCCTTCACATGGGAATGCTCCCTTGGATGCTGGAGTCAAACCAGCCAGATTAACTCAAGGCCTTCAGACTAAGGCAGGTGAATAGGCAGTTTGTGAGCTACTGGGACAGCTGTACTAGAAGTACAGCAGCATCTTTCCAAGAAAAGGTGATTGGCTGTTGCGGGGCAGAACCATGCAGTGTCTCAGCACAGCCAGAACATTATGTGATCCCCCCACCTGCCACTTTCCTCCTTTCTTACTATTTCTATTCTCCCTTACAGCCATTGGTTTCCATCCTGCTGTTTCTTGTGCCTGTCATCCCTGTCCATCTACTTCTACAGTCTGTCTCAAGTTATAAATCGATCATTATTTTTCAGTTGACTTGGGCTTCTAATTTTGATCCCTCCCTTTCTTCAATGACTGTTACTGCCAGTTCTCAAGGGACAGAGATGGGAATCCAGAATGGCACAGTAATAAATGAGCTTCAAGCCTGAATTCAGCTGGAGTGCTGGCTGAAGTCTAATTTTTTTTCATATAATTAAGTATTAACAGTCATGGACACAGAGTTCGTATCTTAAATTTGTAAAATAATAAGTTTTATTTCTTCTTTTCCACATATTTCACTCCTTTTTGAAATAACTGTCTTTCTGACCAAAACTGTCTTTATTTAGTGATCTGGTTTTTCTTCACAAGTAAAACTTTTTTAGTCACACTAGAATTATAAACTTTGCAATACAAGTTTTTAAAAATTTGTTTAAGACTCTCTCTCACATGTAACCCCACAATATCTGATTACTGATACGTGGTATGGCACTAGTCCTCATAAAGGTTTACAGTCATAACCATATCTAAGGGGAGCAGGGGGCTTCATTTGTTAATAGTGGAAAACTTTGAAAATTAATTGTTGAGATTGAATGACAAGATCAAACACCATGAGGTGAGGAGGGCGATGTGCAGACAGAGTATTTAGCACATTCATTATACACAGAGGAAATTGTCATGTGGTGCTTTTAAGATCCAGCCGATTTTAACTGTGGGTATTCCGTTTCAGCAAAGGTGTCGAGACTGTCGAGGCACTGACCTGATTTGGGCCAGATCAGCAGATTGTGTAAATTGTTGTGTTGATAATCAGCGTTAGCTCTGTCACAACAGCATTTCTTAAATCTTCCATAAAGTATGCAAGACAGCCGCAAGAACTCCAACAGAATAACAATAAATGCATCCAAAGGAAAGGAAGCAGGAGTGGAGATAGTTATCTGAGCCTCTCCACAGGCCTGTGCCTGTGCAGAAGTGCAGAGTTCTTCATGTATAGCTATAGCTTCGACTTGGCTTTAGGAACTGCAACCAGTTTAAGCATTTATGCTACTGTAAGGGTTTAAAGCAGCTTAAGTGCTTCTTCAGTCTCAGGAACTAAAAATGGCTTAAGTACTTATGCCATCCTAAGGACACGAGGTCAAAAGCATACTCTTGACTTTTGCAGCAGGGAGGAGACATTTTTCTCTTGTGGTTGTTTAGCCTGGTTGTGCCTTCAAATGATCTTTAGTAGGGAGAGGACAGATGGGATCATACCTATTTACCAGCAGATAAGAGGAAATTAAAATGCATGCATTGGTCTAACAGAGAGGCACAGAGGTTAAAGAGAAGCTCAGTTGCAGTGATTGGAATGTGTCTGAAAAGTCTGCTGGGAATTTCACTCCATGGAAATTTTATTTTTTTTACCTCCTCACAATGGGATTTCTATTGTCACAGGATATTTCCCGTCTCTCCAGGACCTCCTTTGCATCCTGACTTCTTTACAAAGCTTTTGTCAGTCCATCTTGCTCTGGATCATAGAGTTAATCTTTACCATGATGTTAATGAGATGGTAGGGAGGCCTGCCTGATGTCATCTCTTAGTTGCCCAACTACCTAAAATGGTAGCGAGGAGCAGTGATGAGCCGTGGATTGCATCCCTGGAGAGCAGGCAAGCATGGGGACTTGCTTAAGTGCTGTTCTGTCACTTTTCTGCATGCTTTACTCTTTTTACAATCACTTGGATGTCTCAGGAAGCTGAGAGACTTAAATACTTGTATGCATGTGGGCTTTAGCTTACCTGGGCCTTAAGTCTCCACCTTTACCCTGGCCTTAGGAGGAGGTGCTATTTCCCAGTGTTTGTTGTTAGGAGGGGTACATTCAGAAGCTATGGGGTACTTGGATGCTTTGGTAATGGTCTCAGGTTCAAAGCAAAGGAGAGAGCTGTGATTAAACCTCAGCAGGGGTAGGGAAGTTTGAATTCTGTTATGCTAAGTCTGGCAAGTTCTGGTGTACTTTGTACTGTTCTGTTGGAGAATGCTGAAGTTGTTAGTACAAGAACGGGTGAACAGGATTGAGAGGGCCACTGAGGAGGGATGGACTAACACAGTCCTGGAAGTGGCAATCAGAAGCCTGGGAACAAAATAACAGGAAACAGGGGCTTTCACACATTAAGCTAAAGCAGGGTAAGAGGAGAAATGAAGACTTGGTCATTTTAGACAAGACCAGAAGAAACCATGTTATTTAATCCAGCACATGAAGGCAGATAGGAGAGTGCTGTCTTGTCAGTTAGCTGGGGATGGGGATGGAGAGAAATAAACACCACAGAGGAAAGCAGAGCTGTTCAAGCTAAATGATAGTGTTGGCACAAGAACAAATGAATATAAATTGGCTGTGAATAAATCAAAGCTAGAAATTAGTTGCTAACCATCAGAGGAGTGAGTTCCTAGAAGAGTCTTTCACTGTGAGCAGAGGGAGTAGATCACCAACATACTCAGAAGATGAAGCTGGCTCCATTCATGGCTGGGATTATGTGTAGCAGGGCTTGCCACAGTGAGGAATGGGCCTTATGACCAGAAACCTTCCTTCTGTTTCTAACTGTATGTGGTCTTAAGGACAAATCTACATCCCCTGTGCAAAACACATAAATAAGTTTTCCGTACAGACATGCAGGTCAGGGACGGCTAATCCCCTTCCAGCCCAGCCTCAGAGCTATCCCATCTGTTACTGCTGGACACAGTCTCTGCACATTTCCTCTCTGCAGCCCATGGGCTCCACGACTGCCTCATGCAGCTGCGGGATGAGCTGTGTTTATCAGCCGTTCCACTGCGATGCCTCTTTGCTGTTCACGCTTCATCCCCTATGCAGCAAATGCAGTGGCTCTGCTGGTTTGAGGGACTTTCTGTGGCAGTGGAGTCCAAGGGGAGATTTGTGCTAGAAGATGGCTTAAATGCTGCTTCTGCTTGATGTCAGTAGTGAGATTTAGTAAGAAGTTATTTTGCACCTCCTCTTATTTATTTTTTTAAATACAAGGAAATAACTGTGAAAAGGTAAAAATCTGAATTTCCCATGGTGTAATAGAAATAAAACCAATTTTTGGCAATGGTGATACGCCTTCTGCTCTGCCTTACCACAACACAGCATGGTCTCTTCCCAGTTTTCTCCTAGCATAAGCTAGGGTAGTTTGTCTGGGTTAGAAAGCAGAATCAGGAGATTTTCCCAACGTTTTCTGCTTTATCCACCAAATAACACTTTGCATTCAGATGCAATCCCTGTTTCAGGTGACAGTCATTTTTGTGTTGTTCCAACTTACTCCACTGGTATGAAGAGGCTTTCCTCCTGCTGTTTCACTGTGAGAGCACATTCAGCCTTTGTTTATGTCTTGAATAACTAACGGGTACCAAGCAGTCAGCTAGGATATACTTACATACTGCTGGAGGAGGGAAATGGAACACTTAGGATTATTGCAGATCCTACTTCCAGTGTCACCTCGTATTATCTGCTACAATCTGGAGTAGCATGTACAGTGTGCATGGACTATACGAGAATGTATGTGGTTTAAGGTATTCCCTTTTAAAATAGTATTTCTTGCCATGTAAGCATTTATGCTTCCAGGATGCTGCAGGTTGTGCTCCCTGTTACCTCTGTTTATTGAGCTTTCCCAGCAGAGACGCCATGCCAACTTCAGCCTCGATTTTAATGAATTTGGCAACTTTTTTTTTTTTCTGTGGAATTGAAATCTATCTCAGAACTAACTTCTTCAAAGCCAGGGCATTCTGAGACCAGAATCAATATTTAGGTCAGCTCCTTCTACTCATTTTATAGTATTTTGGAGGCAAGTGATAATAGCAACATTTTTTGAAGAAAAGAAGCCAGGACAGACTGATCTTTGGTAATGAGGATTGAAGTGGCATGAAAGTGACTGGTATTCTGCAAATGACCCCTGTTTAGCAGCTTTTTGGAGCTGTGTGCAATGGGAGATAGTTGTTAGAATTCCAGCATTTAATGGGTTGGGGGTTTTTTCAGGTTGGAGCTGGTGCTTCAGAGCCTCATGTTCACAAACCTGACGCTAGGGAGTAGTGCCATTGGCTTTCATGCGCCTATTTACTGTAATAAGGATTACCAATGTAAGTAAAACTTGCAGGGTTTTGGGCCTTCAAAATTAAATGAAAAGCCTTTTCACACCCTGAAACTGCATCAAAATTCAATTTCACCAGGAAAAAAAAAAATCCTTCTGATCTAGTCCCTGGAATGTGACATTTCATGGGTGTAATAAGGTTACAAACAGATTATAAATTGAAACCCTATAAATCCTTATTGTACTCTAGGAAAGCTTCTGCTTTGCATAATACTCTTACTCCTGACTGTTCTTTGTTTTACAAGCTCAAAACTATTCATTCCCTTTCATAGTAGAGACCAGGGAGCCAAAAACACCATGCAAAATCCAAAGGTAATTATCTGAGTCAAAGAACCTGAATGCCAGAGTTCACAAACTTCTGAACTTTTCTAATTGCCGTTGTTTGCACAGTGAGACCTCCCTCTTCCTTTAAACGTTGCAAATATTGCATATTGTTTCTGCCAAATGATAATGATAAAAAAATCAGGGTGCAGATTTGGTTCCTGTTTTATATTTGTATAGTTCTGCCTATGTGTCAGTGGCTGATGGCTGATCAGTTTTCAGATCATAACCTGAGGGAGTGAGGGCGTTTTCATCTGGCCCTGCGTGGTCAGGATTACAAGCACTGTGAATCTCCTTACCTGAGAGCATTGTTGTTTCTGCTGTTGGCCTCTTGCACTGATTGAAAGTCTAACAAGCATATTCTTCCAGACCAGTATTCCTTCCAGTATTTGGGCATATATATAGGTCTGATAAAGTATCTCTTCTCTGCAAAAAGAAGTTCAGCAGCTCACCTGAGAGCTAAAGAAATGACCCAGATTAGCGGACATTGTCATAGCTCATTTCTTTTAGGTTTTACCTGAAGGTGTAAGATCTGCAGAAGGCTTGAATGAGAATGAGATGGCTTTGCAGGTGAGCTCTCAGAGGCCAGTTGGAGCCATCAGAGCCATGAGGAAAACAGTGCAAAGAGGGGTTTTGATTGTAGGAACAGAATGTGGAATAGGAAAGGAGTGACAGGATAACAGCAGGCAAGATAAGTATGGAGGTACACAGTTGTGCAGTAACCTGAGGTTGATGACAAGATACTTGACAAATGGTCAGTGGTGACAGAAAGAGGCAAATGATCTGGTGGTCAATGTCCTGAGCAAGCTTTATCAGCTGCTGCAGTGAGCCTTGTCTGGGAAGGGAGTTTTACACCCAAGAGAAAGGCCAGTTTTGGAGGATGCTCGTGCTGATAAAGACTAGAGATCTGGAGAGCAAGGAGCAAGCTCATTTGCAGGGACAAAGAAAAAAAAGTGTCCTATGGAGAATCTCTCTGTAAGATCATCCATGGTGCTTGAGTGTCCACACAGCAGGAGGTATAGGGAGGTGCTGTTGTGATTGAGCCAGCCTTGAAGTTTTTATATCAAATGGAAAGCCTGTGTCACACTCTCAGTTTTCATTTCCCTCTTGGCTGTTTAGGTTTAGCCAAATGGCTTACAGCCTGTAAAGTTTACAGAAAGATTTGGCCAAGAATTACTTCAATGCGTTGAGTTTTGTCCCTTTACTTCTTTCTCTTTGAGGGAAGGGCATTAACCTCATTGTACTCTTCTGATGCTGGTTCCCAGTGCAGGCCATCTGTAGACTTTCGGTGCAGGCGTGTGTAGTACAAATGGACTAGAGATCTGCACTTGAAACACAAAATCCTCCTGCAGATTACATGTTGTACATTCTCCAGCACATCTGCGCTCTGCACCCCATCACAATGTTTAAGAAATGGCAGTAAAGTTTCAGAAAGAGAGCAGTCATCTTTTATAGGCAGTACACATCTGTTTGCCATGGCGATGCCGCATAATTGTGAACATAAGTGATTTTATTTGGTTTTCTGATTGTTTTCAGGACTTTAGAAAAGATCGGGATTATCTTCTTTGTGTTCCAGTATGAACTACTGCATTTCTGTACAGCTGGCTTTTTATGTGAGCTGCTTACGGAGTAGATACAGATTTCATCCCTGTGCTGTGATCAAATACAAACTCTGTAAGGATTTTGTCTAGTACCTTAACGGAAATAATCGCATTTGCTGAGAAATGTGGCCATCTAGTGGCACAGCTCGCAAGCTGTGATAGAAAGTACAGCAATGGGGAAGTCTTTGAGGCAGGGTTTTGCCAAGACAGTCCAAGAGGATGAGTCAGGTATCTCCTGCTGAAATCCCATCTTTGAAAGTCCAGGTGTAGGGTGCTTTCTTTGTTTGCCAAATCTGTGCAAGATACTCCGACAGCTAAACCTTGAAAAAGCAAACAGATCTTGAGACTGGCCCTGATTCAGCTGTCCATTTCTGCTCAGAAACAGAATCGGTGAGAATTAAAACCATGTTATAATCTATATTTAAATGCTCTGGATCTTAGGGAAGGGAACAGAGAAAGCTGTTCCTGGAGGAGCAGAAGGTACACAGTCCTGGCCTGTCTCTGGATATGCTCACACAGATGTCACTGACAACAGCAAGACACGTGCATGTTTGTCAACAGGCCTGGGGGGCAGGTTTTGCTCCCAGGGACTTTCAGTCAGAGCTGTATTTGGCAGTGCCAAAAGCTGGCTTGATGCATTCTTCCATGCTTGGAGGTTTTTGTCATTACAGTGTGTGGGGTTTTGTTTCCCCCACCAAAACACATACCCTAACCCAATACATTTACAGAAAGAAAATACGGGTAGTACCAAGCGAGTTTAAAGGTTTTGGTGGAAGCTTGATTTAGCAGTTGTGTGGCTCTTTCAGGTTGGAGGATGTGTTTTTAAACACCTGGTTTTGGAAACCTTGTCTGTGTTTCATGGGCACTTAAGTAAGGCCTCCCTCATCCAAGAAAGCATTACTCAATGTGAGTCACACAAGTGGTGCCATGCTTGAGATTATCCAGGATCCATTTAACAGCCTGGATCACCAAGGCCTGTTCCAAAGCCTGGTGATGTCCATGGAAACAAATTCATGGGCCTTAGTGGACTTCAGTGAGATCTGTAATTTGAACCCCATGATCGCTTTGGACCAGACAGCCTCCTTACTCTGCTAGTACCACAGGATCCCACCCAAGCCAAGCCTCTGGTGCTGTTCCAATGTGAAGTTACAGTAAGGCTGGTGACAAAGTTACATTTCTGCTAAACTGTAATCTCTCTTCTTCCTGAACAGCACATAAACAATGACCATATACATGGTGAGAAGAAAGAGTTTGTGTGCCGATGGCTGGACTGTTCCCGGGAGCAGAAACCATTCAAAGCCCAGTATATGCTGGTGGTCCACATGAGGAGACATACAGGGGAGAAGCCACACAAATGCACTGTGAGTAAAGGGGGCTGAGCTCCAGGCTCAGGCAGGGGAGCTGAGGCTGTGCGGGGAATGGTAGCACAGATGCTGCATTCCCTGGTCTTTTGTCTTCTCCAACACATTTGTTGGAGAAGAGACTACCATGTCATCTTAATCCAGCTTGCCCAGGTGACAAGAGGTTTAGGAGGGGGGAATTGACTGGATAATTTGGCCCACTTCCTCAAGTTTAAAGGTCAAAGAAGCCCCAAAAGGCATTATTAAATAGGGCTCAGTTTGCTTAATTATTTAAAAGCACTTTCTTTTACAGAACTAGTACAAAGCTCCTAATGGCTTTGCAGTTAATTTCGTAGATGAGGTACACAAATACTGTGCTCTCCTGTAACAGAAGATTTACATAATGCTGGAAGCATTTTAACTTGAGCTGTGATGGGGTTTGTCTGGGTAAAATTAAAATCCAACAAATAAAATTTTTAAAAAGATTACATTGGGCAAGGTTATGAAGGGTTGGAAAGTTTCTAAACTTTTATGGGTCAGCTTTTACTGTTTCCTGCAAATCCAAAGATTAAAATTAATCCAGACTTACTCCTTGTCTGCAGTTTGAAGGTTGTACAAAGGCCTATTCCAGACTAGAAAACTTGAAAACACACTTGAGATCTCACACTGGAGAGAAACCATATGTGTGTGAACATGAAGGCTGCAACAAAGCTTTCTCCAACGCGTCTGACAGGGCCAAGCACCAAAACAGGACTCATTCCAATGAGGTAAGTAAGCACAGCTTCAAAAAAATAATAAAATTTGGCGTCAGACAGACTTACAATGTGGTTGCAGCAATTTATTACGGAGGACAGGCACTGAAACCCTCAGCTGCCTGAAAGCAATCTAAGTTCCAGACGACTTTTCCCAGCACAATCATTCCCAAGTCGTATGGAGCTAGAGGGGCTGCGGGTCATTTTATTCAGTGTACAAGAGATTTGAAGGGCGGGGGGGGGGTTGTCTAACGCCAACATACACATTGACCAGGCACGGCTCCTGGTTTCCCTGGAAAGCTGGGAGCATTTTTCCCTCTGGAGCTGAGGGGCTGGACCAGGGCCCATCACACTTCTCCTCACCCGGGTCGGTGGTGACACCTGGCGGCAGCCAAGCCAGAGCTCACCTCATATCATAGCCTCCTTTTTGGATGCTGGGGACAGCTATAGAGATCACAGAATTTCTGAGGCTGGAATAGACCTCCAAGATCGTCAAGTCCAGCCTATGACCCAACACCATGACATCAGCTGGACCATGTTGCTAATNAACCTAACCCCCCCTGGCACAGCTTCAGGCCATGCCCTCTCATCCTGTCACTAGTTGACTGGGAAAAGAGCCCGACCCCCACCTGACTACAGCTTCCTTTCTGGTAGTTGCAGAGAGCAATAAGGTCTCCAGGGTTGGGAAAATTTGGATTGCCCCATAGTTCTGAGTATGCTTTTTCCTTCTTTTCTGGGATATTTCAGTCTTTCCATCCTGAACAGACTTGATGGAGTAGGGATGCAGCAGAGGGAATTTGATCTTTCTCTAACAAAACAGTGACAGCCATTTCCAGAATTCTCAGTGTAACACCTCTTTATTACTGTATGTTTTCTGTTACTGCTGCCCCCTCTTTAAGGAATCACACCATCTTCATACCTTGTCCCTGTTTTATTGCCTCTTTTCAGTTTATACAGGGAGTCACATCATCTCAGTCTCCTATCCTGGAGCTCATTCTCTCATCCTTGACCTGTCCTATACTCCTCCACCTCTAGCCTAAACCTGGAAGTACCTGAAGGGCAGGACACACCAGCATGATGACTGTATGGTGTGGAAACCATAGCAGCTATATCCATTTCCACGGGGCTTGTATCCTTCCATAGCTGCCTGTCAGACCTGTCGCAGGCATTCACTAGGGCTGGCAGAATCTCCTGGGAGGATTCATCTTCTTCCAGTCCTCCAGTTCCTGCAGCATTTCCTGAGTCACAGGGAAAGCAGAGAGCATTGCACATCTCTGAGTCTGTCCTGTCCCTGCAGTGTGTGCTTTCAGCAGCGCAGCTAACAACTGCACTGAAGCCCAGCAGCAGTTTTGTGAACTGTCACAAAGGTAGAAGGAAGTTCACCAAGTCTCATTAACAGCTAACTGAGCTTTTTTTAATTTCACTGCCTGAACCAAGTTGTTTGTTGCCTAGCTGATGAGTAAACTCTTCTCAAAATTAAAATACATGACCTGTACTGCCTGTGTCTTAAGATTAGGATTTCATGTCTAACAGTAAGACATCATGAAAAAATTTCTGCTGTGCATCATTTCTGGTAGTTGTGGCAGCAAGGGCAAATAAAAAATTTCCTTCACCATTATTTCACACTGAGACAGGCAAATATCCTTAGACAATGTATACTGATGAGTGCCAGGGATACTGGGGGAAGTGCAGACCCAATTCAGCACTTCTTCGTGGTGCCATTTTGCTTATAAGTAGGTAAACTATAGATAGATATAAATACAGCTGACAGATCTTAATGTGTTTATGCCCTCACACATGTAGAAGAGAGCTACCTGGCTTGTATGTCCATAGCATCTTGAGAAAACCTGCCTTGGTAGCTCAGCATCAACTTTAAATTGCTCATGATCAACATTATTGCTTCTATTGAAGTCAATGGGAGTCTTTTTCCACTGCCATCAGTGGGTGTAGGCTGAGGCCTTAGATAGTTACGAAGAAGCTGCATTCATCAAAGGCTTCAGTGCCATGTGTGAGCAGAGGGAGGACTCCTCTGAGGTACTCTGCATGACGGTATCTTTTTTTGTCTGGAAGACTAGGATAAATGACTTTAAAATAGTAGGTTTTTTTGGCATCAATTCAATAATAAAAGTGAGTGAATGATATTTTGTTTCCTGAGCCAAAGCGTTTAGGGCTTAACTCCTCATTCTAATCCTCTCATAATACAAGAACAAAGTATTTGTTAAATTATAAGACAGAAAATGTATTGTACATTGCTTAGTGAACTAGAGAAATTCACAAAGGACCGGTTTTTTCAAAAGGCCATTAGTTATGAGAGTAGCACTAATGGTACTAATGCCTGTATCGCTGCAATGTGAAAATTGTGCCCGAATGAATGTCCCAGCCTGTTTTGAGGGGGGGTTGTTTGCCTCTGAATGTCAAGGAGGAGGTACTGGCCCCACTAGAAACAGGGTATCAAACTGTTGTGGGATAGGTCAGTCTTCATAAATTGCTGTAGCTCTGGTGGCTCTTCTGTTACGATAAATCAAAGCTGTGCCAGTTCTTGTCATGAGATTCTCTTCCCTCTGTAAACAGTGCAGCATTAATGAGTACCTTCAAAACCAAGGGAAATTAGTGGGTTTGACTAGGTGCAGTCACTGTAGAGACCGTGAATTCAATAACAGATTCACTGTGAAAGCATGTAACTCTCACACCAGCTGTTCTCCAAGGAGCTATTCAGGAGTCCCACATGGAATTAAATCTAATTTACTTGTTTTTCTTGTCATGGCAGAAACCGTATGTTTGCAAGATACCGGGCTGCACAAAGCGCTACACAGACCCCAGTTCTCTCCGGAAACACGTGAAGACTGTGCATGGCCCGGAGGCACATGTCACCAAGAAGCAGCGGGGAGATATCCACCCGAGGCCTCCGCCACCGAGAGACCCAGGCAGCCACTCTCAGACCCGGTCACCAGGCCATCAGACTCAGGGTGCAATTGGTGAGCAGAAGGACCTCAGCAACACTACCTCAAAGCGTGAAGAATGCCTCCAAGTGAAAGCGGTCAAGTCAGAAAAACCAATGGTATGCAATACACCACGCTGCTCCCTTTGTCCTTTTTCTTCTTGCAACCAGTTCATAATCCCTTTATGAAATGCTCAAACCCCTAAACTCTAGCTCAGAAGATTAGGTTGTCTTTTTTGTTTACATTGGAAAATGTTTTTAAAGCCTAAGAAATAGCAAATAAAAAGATTACATCTAGTCTGTGCGATATGCAGTAAGTGCAGTGTTGGCAACTCTCACGATAATTGTTTCTCTTAAAGCTCCATCACTTGGAATCAACATATTATGAGAAAATTACATTTTTCATTTTTAAAAAGAAATTTTTTTTCTAGTCTCCTGTTTACAGAAGGAAGTTAAAGAATGTGAATCCTGCAGGCTTGAAGCCAAAATGTGGAAAAAACCCAAAACAAGTCCAAAAGACTAGAATGATGATACTGATGATGATAATTTTTGGAGAACGTGGAGAAACAATCCAATTTTAGGGCTTGAGGCTTTTGGGTCATGGACCAAACTGAAGCAGGATAAACTGACTATTCTTAAACAGCAGGAGGAGATCTTTTGATAACATTTGATCTCTATTATGATGTGACCTCTTATATTAATCTTATATCTAATTTAACTTGACCAAGTTAACCTCATTCCAGTTTAACTAAATTGAGCTGAATTAAGAGACTTTGCAGGTCTTTCACTGGTTTACCTAAATGTGTTGCATTAAACCAGTATAGCCTTGAATGATGAAAGGACCTTATTCCATTTTTTGACATGCTATCTTAAATAAAGAAGTTATTTCATTTGTCTATACTTCATGTGCCATCCACCCTCTCCACAGTGGTTAAAAGAAGCAAAGGCAGGCACTCTGTCCTCTTCCACGTCTGGGTCTACGATTCATCTGGACTCAGTCCTTGGGGACTACAAATATGAGCTCTCCAAATTCTGCTCATACTGTTAATCATGCTGCAATTCAAAGTGATTACCTTTGAGTTAATGAGAGTTAGCGCTACATTGTGCCTAAGGCTTATGCCTAAAGTGTAGAGTATTAACCCTGAATTTAGAAATTTTCAAGAGCCCAGAGTTGACTCCCACTGAAGTCTAAAGGAGGTCTTTTGCTGCCTTTGGTGATAAGTACCTTAGATTACAAAGGATCAAACCCCATTCCCCTCTTGCTTAACTAGGTAATTTTGTAGCATTATTGAGGCATATTGAGTGTAGATGTTTTTAACATAAAATTTGCAGGAGAATGGAATTAATGCTGATTACTTACACAGTATTAAGTATTTATCACTGAAAAAGAACTTCTAAAAAAATTATTTATTTCCTGCTTTTCATTGCTTGTATAAATTAAGATGTATTTTCTGTTTTTCAACTAATCCAATGTCTTTTCTGTCTAATGCTCTTAAATGTCTTGTTCTAACTTCCTAAGGACAGTGGGTAATAAGGTGAGGGCATTTTAACTTTTCTGCTGTTTTTCTTATTGCAACATTATTTATGTCTTTATTTTAGCCTTCTGTATGTTGTCCAATCATTCCTCTGTTTAGTAACATGCAATCCATAAAACTCACTCGCAAATGTAATGTTCTATGAGAATTTTGCCACACTTGACATATGAAAAATCTGGTGGAATGTCTTCAGAAATCTCTCTGTTACCTTCCCTTCCAGACGAGACATACATTATCTTCTGTATAGCGCGTTTAGAAATATATGTTCCCCATAATACAGTTCGTAGTCCTGTAACCTACCTCACTGTGCTCTTGAAATGTGGCTACAAGAACAGGCTTCTGACCATTATTGCTCTTCTTCAATATGGAAGCATGGAACTATTGTCCACAATTACAAACTCTCTTCTGTATAATAACTGTTATTTCTGTTCTTGTCACCAAATCTGCTATGGCCAGGATTTGGAAATGAAATTGCCCAGTGTGGCCTCATAAATTCTAAGTATCATTGTACAAGTTAGACATAATAAAATAGTTATTGCATCTTAATGGACTCCTCAGGGGCATATGAAACTACAGCAGTGCCTTGAATCTGTGTCTGCATTCACTAATGTTAAAAGTGAGAGCCATCACCACTACCTCAGAAACTGTAAGCTAACATTTGTCAATAAAATGTGTGTAAAAACCACAGGCTGTCTAACAAAAAAAACCACCAACAAAACACAAAAAAAACCCAAAACAAACAAACAAACAAACAAACAAACAAACAAAAAAAAAACCAAAAAAAAAAAAAAAAAAAAAAAAAAAAAAAAAAAAAAAAAAAAAAAAAACCACAAAAAAAACCAAACCCACAGCAGAAACCCCAAAAGTGAAATACTTACATGAAACTGTTCTTGGGAGCAAAGTGATACTGCATGCTCCACTGGTTTGTGATCATACTGATACACCCTACAGTGAGATACTATGTCCAGAGACTTCTTGTCTGTGTTGCCGTCTGTTTTGTCTGTCAGTCTGTCTGTCTGAATGTTGCAGTTTGTTAGAGAAATTTTCCCATTCTTTTGCAAGAACTTTATGAGTGTAGAAAATAAATCAAGCCCATGTTTCCCCACAGCAAGAATTCCACTAGAGCAGCAGGGAACACTGCCTGCTAAGCAAGAAGAAACTATTGCAATGGGTATATCAATGCACTGGGTACTTAAATTCTTAAATTGAAAATCTGAAATTCTAATGAAGCAAAGGATTTGATTCAGCAGAACATTGCCTTCCTGATTCAGAGCAAAGGTGGTATAAGTTAGGTACAAGCGAAGGTATAAGTTAGATCCTAGTGCTGCTGGGGTGACAGGATGCTGATAATATGATAGAGTATTTTTTGCACTGATGCTTTGTCCCTGTTTTATCACATGCCAGAGTTTCAGGCCAACCGCTGCTTGTAACAATGAGCCTTAAGCTTGGAAAATACGTACATTCTTTAGCCACAAGTCTAATTAAAACAAAAACCAAATTCCAGTGTTGTTGTAGTCCTATTTGTTTGCTTGCTTGCTGCAAGCCTAGCAGTGTAAATTAGACCTTGTGACATGGCTGAAGTATAATTTGGTTTATTGAGCTTCATCTTCAGTTGGGAACAGCACGTTCCAAAGAGTGTCTATCCGTACATGCTCACAAATGACATGAAGTGATAGAAGCAATTATGGGAGTAACTGAAATAAATGTCTCATGTAGATATAATATATGCTATCAACAAGATATTAAAGTGGATTTTAAAGTCGAGGTTTACACTGACATGGACTGCAGTTAAAATCAGTATCTAGAAAGCCTCTTCATGAATGATCATTCTCATCATTTAATGCTAAACTTTTCTTTACATATGGTTTTCTTTGACTTCATTTAGACCTGCATTTCCTGCAAGTGGTCTTGTTAACATTGTTTGCTTAATCCTCACTTTCTTTTGTTTTTTACTTCACTCCAACAGACATCTCAGCCAAGCCCTGGTGGTCAGTCTACATGCAGCAGCGAACAGTCCCCCATCAGCAACTATTCCAACAATGGGATCGAGCTTACTCTGACTGGTGGTGGTAGTGTAGGAGACCTCAGTGTCATTGATGAAACCCCAATCATGGACTCTACCATTTCCACAGCCACCACAGCACTTGGCTTACAGGCCAGGAGGAATGTGACAGGGACCAAATGGATGGAGCAAGTGAAATTAGAAAGGTTGAAACAAGTTAATGGAATGCTTCCAAGACTGAACCCCGTTCCACCTTCCAAAGCCCCAACCTTGCCGCCTCTCATAGGAAATGGTGAGATACACATAACAGCACCTGTAACCCCTTTTGTCCTTCAATTCCTTGCTTGCTAGCTCTATCTTGTAAGCTTTGCAAAAGAGAATAGAACTCAACAGCTGTGAGAATGGCTTATAAATTGATCACTTTCTATTTATCCCCTCATTACAAGTCCTACTGCCCACCCTGAGAGAAGTCTGGTAGTCCCATGTGTTACAGAACAGAGGCCAGCAAGGGTGCCACGCATCACCTTATAAATAGTCCCTACAGTTAAAGCTTTGGACCCAAATATCATCATAATCCTGTCTTGTTTTGAGGTGAGGCAGATGAAATAAACACTTTCCAGTTTAACGTTTGGGTGTCTTTCAGATGAGGCCTTAGCAAAGCACCCTTTGCACAGATGCATTGGGCTGCCCTTTAAATAAACTGTTTCCACACATACAAATAATCATATGTACAGATGCCCATTAATGGGATCAAGGTGAGCCTGAACTCTGAAGGTCCATAATTGTCATACAGGGAGCTGCTCATTGCCAAGATCTATGTCCTGCTGCCTCTGCATTGCCCACAGCATGCCTGTAGGTCTCTGCACTCCACCCAACCAGTAACAGCCCAGGTTTTCTGGAACTCATTCAACAGAAAGAAACTATGTAAAATTAAGAAATGTCTTTTGTTTACTTCAGAACAAAACAAAACAAGGAAACCAGCAAAGATGTTTTGCAGTTGTTATTTCAAGAATATTTCAAGAAGTCTTAGAAATGACCTTGAATAGCCTCCCATTTGTATATTTTGCCATTCCATGCAAGTGCCTGTCCAATCATATTTTGCTTATAAAAAGCTCCCTTACGAATGTGTCCTTCTGGCACATCAGCCAGCATAGCTGCACTGCAGGCTGGAGCACTACACCAGCTGATGACAGTTTGTGGCTATGGCCTATAAATTTCATGCTGGGATTCACACTGAAGTGTTACCCTTGAGGCCCTGAATTAGCTTTTAACCTAAGGACACAGCTTTTATCCCTACTTTTTTCAAGAAAGAGCACTACTGTGATTATTCAGTCTCTTCCTCTATACTCCCCTTCCTTCACTGGATGTTTTCTGAGTGATGCCCTTTTGTTTAACTGTGAATTTTACCTTCAGGTACCCAGTCGAACAGCAGCTGCAGTGTAGGAGGATCCATGACTATTCTGCCAAACAGGAATGAACTTTCAAGTACGGACATCACTATATTGAACATGCTGAACAGGAGGGACAGCAATACTAGCACAATCAGTTCAGCCTACTTGAGCAGCCGCAGGTCCTCTGGAATCTCACCTTGCTTCTCCAGCCGGAGGTCCAGCGATGCCTCCCAGGGAGAGGGAAGACTGCAGAATGTGAGCGTTGCAGACTCATACGACCCTATCTCGACGGACGCCTCCAGGCGCTCCAGTGAAGTGAGCCAGTGTGATGACCTGCCAAGTCTTCTCAGCCTCACTCCAGCCCAGCAATACAGGCTGAAAGCTAAATACGCAGCAGCTACTGGTGGACCCCCACCAACTCCACTGCCTAACATGGAGAGGATGAGCCTCAAAACAAGGATGGCACTCTTGGGTGACTGCAGGGAGTCCGGAGTATCTCCACTGCCTCCAGTGAATGTCCCTCGAAGAAGTAGTGATGGAGGGGCAAATGGTTACAGCAGGAGGCATTTTCTGTCTCACGATGCTATAGGAAATGGGACAAGGAGAGCTAGTGATCCAGTAAGAATGGCTTCTGACAACCTCTCTGTCCCTAGAGTCCAGCGTTTCAACAGTCTTAATAGCTTCAATCCTCCTGCTTTGCCTCCATCCATGGAAAAGCGCAACCTCATTCTTCAGAACTATACCCGTTCTGAGGGCAGCGTCTTCCGCGGCTTCGGCTCCCCCTGTCCTCCGAGCATCAGCGAGAATGTCGCCCTGGAGGCCGCTACAATGGAAGTGGGTGGCAGTCTGAATGATGAGGATCTCCTGCCAGATGACGTGGTTCAGTATCTGAATTCCCAGAACCAGGGTATGTACGACCACTTGCTGAACAATGCCCTAGACAACAACAAAATGCATCACAGCTCAGTGTTAGGAAGCAACAACCCCAGCAGCTTTGACCAAGCCCCTCCTCCAAGCAGTCAGCAGGTAGGTTCCGAGGCAAACAAGAGTGACTTGCCCATTCAGTGGAATGAAGTAAGCTCAGGAAGTTCTGACTTATCTCCTTTGAAACTGAAATGCGGTCAGCGCTCAGCCATGCAGCACACTCGGGCCTTCGGACTGTATAACAACATGATGGTTCAGCAGCAGACCCTGGAGAGAAGCAACATGGCTCAGCAGAATGGCTATCAGAACCTGGTGGAGAACAACAGTTCCTACAGTTTACAGCAAAACGGTGTTCTTGGCAGCGGAGCTGGTAATTCTTTCAGTGTGCAGCCCAACAAGCCATACAGTGAAAGCACTGTCAGGCAAGCGATGATGTCTGGGGCGATGGACAGTTCCTGTGGTGTGGCAGTTCAAGGGCAGAAGCTGAGAAGCGGCAACATGCCAGTGAGTGGGAACCAGCAAAATTTCAGCCATCCCATGGCACCCAGTGATCAACCCACCAGTATGGCAAATGGATTGCAGAACAGGAATATGATGGAACAGGAATTTTTGCAAAACCAGCCAGTTGGAGACAGTGTTCATTACCAGGGAGTTGATCAATCCAGTCAAATGATGCTAGGGCAGGTTAGTCCTACCTCACAAAGCAGCCCCTATCAAGGGCTGCAGAGTTGTCCACCAGTGTCTCACACCATTGGTAACCAGCCTTCAGGTTTGTTGGTGGCCAAGAGTTACCAGCCATGTTCTAATTACAGTGGTAACAGGCGACAAAACTTGCTGAGAAACAACCTGGCACAACAGCAAGGACACGTAAGTGATGTCAACCAGACATACAGGGTAAACACCATTAAGATGGAGATGCAAGGTCAATCACAGCAGTTCTGCTCTAATGTGCAGAATTACTCTGGTCAGTTGTATGACCAAACCACGGGCTTTAGCCACCAAGCTATGAAAACAGGTTCCTTCTTTGGTTCGGAAGCTAACTGCCTGCTGCAGGGGACTGCAACTGCAAACTCATCTGAGCTTCTTTCCCCAGGGGCTAACCAAGTGTCGAGCACGGTTGACAACATTGACAGCAACAGCCTAGAGGGTGTGCAGATTGATTTTGATGCTATCATAGATGATGGGGATCATGTCAGCTTAATTTCAGGAGCCCTGAGCCCAAGTATCATCCAGAATCTCTCCCGCAATTCCTCACGCCTCACCACTCCCCGAGCGTCTCTTACATTCCCAGCTATGCCCGTAAGCACAACCAACATGGCTATTGGGGACATGAGCTCTTTGTTGACCTCACTTGCAGAAGAAAGCAAGTTTCTTGCTGTTATGCAATAGACATTAAAAACAAAACCTAAAAAAACCCCAACAACAAAAACAAAACAATGACAACAACAACAAAACCCAACAACAGAAACCCCCTTAGGAGATAATGGATGAAAAAAAAAAAGACTCATATTTTTTAGTTGTGTATGTATTTTAGCAATCTCATCTCACCTAAATGGGATGTGTTTCAAGTATATTCCTTTTATGGAATAAGGACTCTGAAAACCCTAAAGTGTTCTAGGGAGAAACTGTCTTCCATTTCAGTTTTGAATCAGTATTGCTATACCCATTCCCCTCCTCTCTCTCTTTTCTCTCTCTCTTTTCCCCTTTCTGAATGTCTGTATGGTTCCTTTTTTTTTTTTTTTTTTAAGTGTAAACCAATATAAATGTGTGAAGTGCATGTTTTTGTTTTGTTTTGGGTTGGTTTCTTTTTAAAGAAAGGTCTGATGAAGTGACTTTGTTACTCAAAGGAAACTCGGCCTTATAAAACTGTTGCAACTTTTCCCCCTAAACATATAGGCACAAAATAAACAGGCACAATGTGAAGTGGGCATACAGTGATGAAATCCTCTTTGGATGTACTAAATACATCACACTGAGGTGGACAAACCCCTTTAGAAATTCACTGCCGTGGTATCCCTAGGCTGTAGCATGTAGAGCCATGGAGCACAGAATTTAGGAGATTGAAGCAAATGAGAAATGTAAAGCCATCAGTCCTTTGATCCCTACCAAGTGTTGAAGGTTTTTGTAAACACACAGAGATAACTGTCACAGCCTTGCGTAATGCTGCTGAGATAGTGTCAGGTTTAGCCCATTTCAGAGGAGGGAGAAGAGCAGAAATCCATCCTCATTTCAACTCTCTTATTTGGCAATAGCTGCTATTCTGATTTTCAGCCTTCTTTTTTTACATGACTGAATAGTAAAATTTTGGGCATGTTTGGTGATTTGAACAGTTGTCCGCAAGGAGCTGGTGTTAGAGTAAACATACAATGAGAATGGGAAGTGTGGTCAGTTTTGAAGTACAGATAAACTTTAGCCCAGTCAAAAGTAGGAGTAGCACCAGAAGGTGACGTCTACAGGTTAGAAGGACATAGCCCTCCCTCCCCGCCCCCCCCCATAAAAAAAGGTGAAATACCAGCTGATTCAGGGCATGGCGTTTGAGGAATGTGTAGGAATGCAGCATCAGTGAAGCTGTTGGATAACACTGATATATTAGCAGCTGTTAGAATCAGAGGAAGAAGCTGTAAATCAGTAGGAAGACAGGAATGTGGTGCTGGGGCCATATCTGGGCTTATCACAGCACATACCAAGTGAATTGCACCGCAAGCTGAAATGTCAGAAATCAAGACAAATGTAAATATTCTACAGCTTTTGTCATCATCCCGCTCCTGTCCTTCTCCATATCTTTTGCAAGCATTTCTTCCTTCCTCTATCTCATGCACACATATTCCCCTGCCCTTTGCCAGTTCCCCTCCCAAACTCCATGCCCATGCCCAACTATCACAGCCCTTCTGCAGTGGTCTCTGGGCTGCGCAGGGAACTGAGCACAGGTCACCATGGCAAATGGTCGGTTTGATATTGCAACGTGGCAAAGCTGATCTCCTTTCTACTCTCATTGCCCAGAGGCAACCCTTGTGGAAACCCACTGCCTGGACACAGCCCTTGCCCCTGCCCTGCTACCCAGGTGAGGAGGGACATCTGCAGCCAGGCAGGTCACCAGGACAGGAAGGATGCTGTAGTGGCCACACTGTACATTGCAGCCCTGTGATACATCTCACGCCCCTGCAGAGAAACAGCAGCATATGCACGAGGAAAGGCTCTGCTGGAGATGTTTCAGATGGTTCTCAGTAACCAATCACTGGCTGTTTATTAAGCCATCATTTACATGTTTATAAACAATTTCAACAGGGAGACTTATGACCAGCTTGGGAGTAGGTGGCTTGGGAGAGAAGCCTTTTATTGTTATAGAACCCATACATTAAAAAAAAAAAAATCCAACCAAACTATTTTTTTAAACTCAATTTTCCAGTTCATAATTGTATTTGCTGGTCAAATTGAAGCTGGGAAGCTATTAACAGATGTGATCCATCAGAGCTTAGAAGGAGCCATTCATATTGCTCAAGGCTAAAAGGGACTGTTTTGAGTAGCTAATTTGCCTTCCTGGATTTGACAAACCTTTGTCAGTCACTTACCCCTGTCTTGGGCCAGCAGCGTGTCTTGGACAAAACCACATACTCCAGAAAGGCATCCCATTTTGATTTGGTGAAGTTGCAGAACCAGAGACTCCACCGTAGCCCCAGGGAGTTTGTGCAGATGGTTTATCTTTTTCATCATTAAGCTTATGTGCCACTTAATGTTCATGTGCCACTTCTCAGCTTTTATTATCTTCTCATGCTTTTTGGGTTTATGCTAAAGAGCCTGATTTGGTACCTGTGAGGGCATCAATGCATGGTAGCCCAGCCATATTGAGTTTTGGGTTTGTTTTGGTAAGGTAGACTGGGCTTTCTGAGCATGGCACTGTTAGGCTGGACACCAGCTTTCACTTAACCTCCTCAATGTGTGGCAGTCTGGGGAAAGTGCCACTAACATTGCTCACGTTTACTGGCACCCCTCTACTCCTGCTTTTTCAGTTCCAGAGCCAAAGTTTGATTTTGTGTATCTGGCGCATCAGTTGCATTGCCATAGCACTTGGAAACCTACTGCCCACCCTAGATAACTAGAAAAATGCAGAAAAGATTTTGAATTCCCTGTTTTTAAAGCACTGCAGCCTGAGTCAAAATCACCTTTTCTTCTGATGGCTCAGTAGGGGCCTTCCAAATGTGTTACTGTTGACCTTGGGTGCATCAACCTTGCTCAGCCTGTGTGAAGGATCTTTTTCCAGGCAGCTTTACTTTCCATGAAGTAGGAGTCACCAGGGAGAGTTCATCCCTGAGGTGGAGGAAAGGTGGTTTTGCAGAGAAGTCGGGCCTTGCTGGTGAGTACAATGGCCCCATGCATCCATGTGGCAGATGAAGTTAGTCTTTTCTTGGAGGACAGCCCCAAACGGTACGTGCATTAAGATGCCAACTGGCTCACTCTCTTCCAGTCATTGCTTCCCCCCAGCCCCTCCATGGTGAAATGGCCGGTCGGTTTGCCCACGCCTCTTGTGCAATGGCTCATCGTTCTGAACAGCAGTGTTTATATTCTCACAATGTATGTGCCTTATTTTGTGTTGATCCTATAAAAGAGAGGGACCAAGATGTGTTGGCAAATTTTCCCCATGAAGCTGTACTCTCCATTTTCAGTCAGCTAACAGCACATACCACTGTTAATAGTGTCTAAAACGTCTTGTAAACCTCTGGTATTCACGTATTAATTGTCCTTGAATTGGTGGAATGTCTCCTATGAACAGTTACTGTTGTCAGTCCTGCAGATGTGTAAGATAAAAATGTGTTGGGTTTTTTTGTCCTTTTTTTTTTAGTTTTTTTTATACAGCTTGTAATCTTTTTTTTTTAAAGAAAGAAAATGTGTAAATACATTTACATACGGTAGGAATAGTGTTCGGCTCTAATGAGCCTTAGTGGTCTTCATTTGATAAACTGCAGTTATGATCTGATGTTTCTCGAGCCTTAGGTTGATCTGAAGGGTCTGTAGCACTGTGTACATATAAACTGTACTTCTGCTCTCAGAACCACTTAGCTCTTTTGTAACAAAGAAGAAAAAAAATGTTTCTTACAATGTCAATAAAAACACAAAAGCCTTTGTACTTAAGTTCTTAGCTTTCAGCTTTTAAAATACCTCCTTGGGGGAGGGAGTTACTCTTTCATTCAGCTGGGGAGCCTGGTTGCAATCAGCGCGGGTACCGCTTCCTCTCACGGGCACTCGCTTGTCTTTTTCTGCTTCCCAGCCCATTGCTTCATTTCATTCACATTTTAAAAACCATCAAGGCAGCAAAACAGGGTGTTCATCTTCTCTCTAAAGAAAAATGGCTGTGGAGTGGTGGGTGGAGGAATAAATGAAAATGCAGCATCACATAGATAAAATGTTTGAGAAGAAGAGAGAGCCCAACCTGGTTAACTGCTGCAAGAGCAGTCTCTTCAGAGGTCAAAGCTAAGGTGTGCTGGACTCTGGGCTGTAATGCAGGGGCTGCGTTTCCACATCTCACTTACCAAGGGTCTCTTGGAAAAGCTCAGCCCCCCCCATGAAGAAGCATGGGAAGGAGGAAGAAAAGCTCTTCTGGCTGGGCTGCTCTGTAGGTGTTCACTTTGGTGGGTTCCACAAAAGAACCAGGTGCAGTCTTCTTCAACGCTGAACATAGCGAGTGTAGCTCTTGAGTGTAACAGTCATGGGTTATGTCAAGTTAGTTGTTGCAGACAGTATAGAAGAAGCTGTAGCACTGATTAGTTTTAAGGTGACTGAGCCGTTCTCATTTTAAGACCTTTTGTTTTCATTTTGTACCTCAGCAAGACCCAGACCACTTTGCTGAGTGTCGCGGTTTAGGGACAGGTGAGCCATTTCCAAGGCCAAGGGAGGTAACTTTTCACTATTATTTGCCCATCTTGGTTTGGTTGGGTTTTTTTTGTTGTTGTTTTTGTTTTTGTTTGTTTGTTGTTTTTTTTTTCCCTGGGGGGCGGGATTCACTCTTCAGCTATTATTAAGATTTTGTCAGCAGAGAACTAAATGGTTTGGGAGGAACACAGGGCAGCAGGGAGAGGTATAGCATGCCCAGCTGAGAAGCTAGAGAGGCTTGGGAGTGGGCTGGTAGGGGTGTAGGAGACTGCAGTGGGACTGGGGGCTTGATGGTGTCCACTGTGCCTTATCTCATGTGCTGCAGCTCCTTCCAGAGTCTGGCAGTGCTCTATCATCATCTCACTTTGCAGCAGGTGGGGGTGTGTAGCAGTGGTTTCTCCCCAGCTTACTCCACCAACAGGAGGTTGGCAGCAGGGTTGAGAACATGACAGAGTAATGGGGAAATGAGCAGGCCTGTGGAGATGAGGGTGCCAGTAGCTGCATCTGTGCTGACCACAGTGCACATCTGTCAGGGGCTCTTAGGTGAACATGGTGTTTCTAAGCTTTACCAGCTGCCTGTGGGCACTGAGAGACAGGGGACTCCCAGCTCCGAAATGCTAACACAATAGGGAGATCATAGAATCATAGAAATGTCTGGGTTGGAAGGGACCTCTAGAGGTCATCTAGTCCAAACCCCTGCTGAGATCAGGGACATCCTCAAGTAGAGCAGGTTGCTCAGAGCCTTGTCAAGCCTCAACTTGAATGTCTTCAGGGATGGGGCCCTCAACCAACCCCCTGGGCAACCTGTTCCAGTGTTCTACCACCCTCATGGTAAAGAACTTCTTCCCTCTCCACTCAGGCATGTGTGCAGAGCATCACTGTAAACACACATCATGCTATAGAAGCATCAATAGCATTGCTTCAATAAGGGAGCCCATGCAGCTGGACTGCCAGCCCTCTCCCTGTTCCTTGAGCCCTGCTGTCATGCCATGACCTTTAACCATCCCTGTGCATGCTCGTTTTTCAGTTGTAGCTCCTCCACCAGCTGGATCTATCTCAGGCTGAATGTCAGGAGGGCAGGAGATGATGTAGGGACCCCTCTCCTGTTTGTCACCATGGTTGTTTGCTGTGTTGAGGGTGCAGATGCAGTTGCTGCCAGGCAGTGCCAGGTCAGGCACCAGGGCCAGAACATTTGCAGAGATGAGCATTGCCAGGGGAAGGGCTGGGGCTCTGGGGCATATTTCTGGTCCTCCAGCCTGACTTGAGCTGGGCCGATGAAGAGCTGTATGTGTGAAGCTGCATCCGGGAGGGCAAGAGGACCTGTGTTTCCATATGGTAAAACTCAACAATGATGCCAAGTCCTCAGGAAAACAAAAAACAGCAGGGCAGTCATGGTTTGTACAATCTAAAATTAGGGGATGCTGTTGATCTTTAGTCTGTTCTTTAGTACCAAGGCGGTAAATTAATTAATAAAATTCATTAAATTGGTTTCTTACTTCAGAAGGGTGTGTACCTGGGAGAATTGCACTTCCCAAAGCCTGAAAAAACATGGAGATACACAGCAGAGCTCAGCAAGGCAGGAGAATCCCCACCACAGCCCCTCCACTATACTAAGCGGGTGATGTGATGTTACTACACCCAGACCCAAAGGCAGCACAAAAACTGCCAATAAGACTGAGGCCAGACCTGCTGGGGTTGGGGATGAAGCAGAAGATCCACAGGGGAAGAGCAGGAGATGTTTGCCTAAGGTGCTGATGGCATTACTGGGCTGCTTGGATGTAAGCGATGGCATTTTTTTCCTTTCCCACTTTTGTGGGCTTGACTGTGCAATCCTTGTACTGTTTTTTCAGAGAGGGGATAATGGGAAGGAGACGACTTATTCTCTGCAGGCTGAAACACAAGCTATTTGTTAGGAACACGGCTTTGTTACATGATTAGTGCAATGGGAGCCCCTAGGCACCACTTCCCAGTACAAACAACTAATATTAATAACTCATGCTAAAATTGCCTGCTGTTTAATAACCTGGACCGCTTTCCACCCTGAGAAACACAGAACCGCTTTGTGTTCCCCCCTTCATGTTCCTGCCATCTCCACCCATCATCCCTTCCTGGCTTCAGACTGGCTCTCTGCATCTCCCGGGAAAAAAAAGCAGCAGCTTTGGACAAGGAAGAAAGGAGCACTGATGGTGTTTATAACAGGAGCCCCTGCACCTCATGCCTGCTTGCACACATAGCTCCTTGACTGCCCCTCTTGTGGGGTGCAGCCCCTGTCATCTGATGCAAGGCTGCTCACAGCTGTCACATCTTGCACCCTCGGTCCCCTGTTTCACCCACGTCCCGAGGGTGGAGTGACCTATTTCATGCCTCGACAGGGAAGCAACCACCCTCCCTCCGAGCTGTCCCAGCTGGCTGCAACATGATAGATCAACACTGTTACTCATGGCTGGGACGCCCATGTGAGTACATGTCCCTTCACAGCCACATGCAGGGTGGCTGCAGCAGGGGAGCGGGGAGCAAGTGGGCTGGGCTCCATCTTCCCGCCTGGCTCAGTACGGCTGAGCATGGCGGCAGCACAGTTGGGCCCAGGCGGGAGCAAGAAGCAGTGGGTAGATCAGATGATGATGAAACATAAACAGGACCATTTCCCAGGGGCTGGCTGAGCTGCTCCAGCCCTTGCCAGCAGCGCTAGGATGGCTGTCAGGTCTGCGAGGCGGTCTCTAAGCCACCCTGCTCTTCAGAAAAACATTACTAATGTTCCCACGACCAGAGCAAGACAGCAGAGACAAATAACTTGGATAGCAACATGAAACAGTGGCAAAAATCTGGAAGACAGCAGAGAGAGAAAAAACAGAAGAGGGTGGAAAGCTCTATAATGACTGAAAAGAGCTGCAGATGGATACAAAACAGGAAAAGGCCAGAGTCAGAAATAGTAGCAATAATTAGCTGAGATGAGTGACCCCACGCCTGCTGTACCTGAGCATCCTCCACCGTTGTCAGAGCCCCGGTGCTGCCAGTCCCACATTAGTGAGAGGGAGTGGGAGCAGAGAGCTGCTCAGACCTGGATGCACAGAAGTACTTAAGTTCCTATAGCAGCCCGTAGTGAAAACCCCAAAGCAGAGGCATCTATAGTGCTGATCAGAGAAAGATGTATGGATCCAGGCAGCAGTTCCTGAAGGAGCACCATGGGAAACATGTATTTCCCAATCCTGAACATGGTTCATGCTGCACCTTTGATACTGGAAGACTTCCCATTTCTGTGACACGAGCAACCAGCCCTCCCAAGCCATAGGAAAAACTCAGAGTGCTTATCTTGCCTTGAGGCAGTTCTGCTTTGAAGACCACATCCTGCAGTATCAATGGGTTGTGGCAACGTTTTCACTGCACAAATTCTTTTGCTGGAAAGGGCAGATATATCAATGTCTCATTTGTGGCATACATGATCACTTAAGCCATCCAGTCCACTGTTTTCAGTAAACTCCTTCAGCGTTGGCTGTTGGACCCTACACCATGGCATTGCCTGAATATGGCTTTCTGGATGGAATGTCAATGAAAAAGAAATGGTCGGGGCATCCCTATCTCAAATCCTGCTACAAGAGCTGAAACTGAGCTCTCACCAAAGGGTTACAGAGATTTAA
>VWZY01006109.1:641934-665492 GCA_013399075.1 Chloroceryle aenea | reverse complement strand
GCATTAGCAGTTCAGTGCTGCCCCGCTGTGGGAGTCCCGGCTCACTGGCTGCGAAGTAGGGCTGCCGACCAGCGTGTGCATCCTGCTTCCAGCCTGCGGGCTCTGCTCGGGATCTCTGTCCCCATGTGGAGCGAGACCCTCCGTAAACCGTCTGGGGCTGTANCAGCCATGTAGCCGCTTCTTGCAAATGCTCTAAACAGCATTTGGGGATGGCAAGGAAGGAAACCAAAGTTTTGCCATGGAAGGGCCAGGGGAGATAGGCTGAGTGCAGTTACCTGAACTAACTGATAACCAGCAAAGGAGGCAATTAATAGTGACTGCTGTGTGTAAAGCAATCCATTTTCCACCTGCTTCCCAACCAGCCCAATGGTGCCATTGCTACTGGGATGGAGGGCTCACAGCTGGAGGACCAGCACCACTCACAGCAATGCCTGCAGCATGGTTTGCAGCCTCTCGCTGAGCTGCACAGCACTGCCCTCAAAGGCAAACCACCAGCCGTGGACAGCTTGGCTTGGGAAAGCTGATGGGCTAGCAGCCCAAAGCAGTGTGGAGTTTTCCATGGTCAGTTATTGTGCTGGCTTGGCCGGGAGCTGCTAGTATTAGATTGCATATGAATCACCCGTGGGATGGCAGTTAGCAGCCTCAGCCTGAGATGGGCTAGATGCTTATCAGAAAAGCCCCATTTACAGCCCAGATGGGAGCCAAAAGTGAGCAGGGCTTGGGGAAACTCTGCCCAGCTCCTGCTTTGGCCCTGACTGCTGCATCTTCCAGCCAAGTGGAAGCAGCGGTGCTGGGGGTCTCACATGGCCCTGATGGTGTGACTGGGGGAATGAAGGAAAAGGAAAACTACAGCCCTGCTCATGCATTGCCAACTGCATGCAAAACAACACAAGAGAAAAACCTACAGGGTCTGAAAGCTTACCTGATGGGTTTGGCTAAAAGGTCGCAGCAGGACAAAATGTGTTTGAATGAAAAACAAAGGAAAACACTGAGCTTAGAAGAGTTAAAGCTTAAAGGCCCATGTGCCATCAGGGTGAGGGGGAATCCCATGTCTCAAAGCTGGTGCAAAGGAACCATTTTGGGCTATGTGGATGAGGAATGCATTAAGGGAGGTTTGCTTATGGCTGCCATGTCTGTGCCATGGAAAAGTGACACCAACATGCAACAAAAGCAGCTGATGAGCAGAGTAACAGGGTTGTGCAGCTGCAGGGACAAAACTGGTAGATTACCAGGAACTTGATGGGTGCAGAGCAAAAGAGAGAAAGGAGGGAGCTGGAAACACACTTGCTTTTCTGGATGGGAAAACACTGATGCCCTTTAATTCATGTTTTGACTCATTTAAACCTGGAACTGCAAGAAAACAGCCCAGTAACACACCTTGTAGGAATTGCAGCTGCTCAAATTCTCCCCCACATTCCTCACTAGAAATTTCCCTTATGGTTTTCCTCATTTACCCTGTTGCAGATGAGAGGAAGTCCAGTCCTCAGGTCCTCTTGTATGATTGTGAATCAAATGCATCAACAACAATATTAAATTATCAGAGCTGTGCTATGATCTTTGCACTTTTCTACTGAAAATAAAATAATCCACTATGTCATCTTTTCTTGGACTGGAAATACGATTTTATATACATTGCAAAGTCACACCAAGGCACCTTGTGAAGAGCAGCGGTGTACACACCATTTCTTACAGCCCAACAAAGGAGCCTTTATTTAATAATGAGCTATTACAGCACAATACAAAGATTTGCTTTGTTCAGTGACTAGAAATTGTTTGCAGATTTTTTAGCCACTGGGAGTTGACAGTTCACTTAGGAAATCAATTCTTAAAGCGAGAGTGCCTACATGACTGCTTGGCTCTCGGAGTGCTGCAAGCCCAGAGCTCCACGGGGTCCAATCCAGCTCTATTTTTCAGTGGACAGAAAGAGTGAAACATTTCTGGATGTATTTTTTAGGAGGAAGCAGAGCCACAGTTTCAGCTGTTGCTCCTCACCACCTTCAGGAAAGCTTCAAGCTTTTTAGCTGAACTACTGAATCCAAGGGACAAGACAATGCACCTTGGAGCAAATTTGTGAGGGTTGGTCACTTCATCATGAGGCAAACATGCTGCTCAGGTGCCACAGAGGGCTGAGTTGCATGGGTTTGACTCAGCTTGCTGAAGCTAAAAAAACTCCAAACCTATATCCTAGTATAGGTGATAGACAGAAAGAAAGGTGTACAACGACTGAAGTGATACACAGCAGTAAGCTCACAGCATGGGGCAGACTTTTTGCCCAAGCAGTATAAGGCACTGTCAGGAAAAAGCTGTGATTTTTTTTTCTTTCCCTCCTAGTCCCTTCCTCTGTTTCTATTAATAGGCATTGGTATCAATCCAGCCATGGAGAGCAGGCACATGGGGGCCCTGAGGAATCCCACCCCATGCACTTGTACTTCCAGCGAGGGAGGTGATTATCTGGGCCAGATTGTTTCAAGGCAGGTCAGACTGTGCCACTTGGCTCAAACACACAAATCCCACAGCCAGGGTGTTAATGAATGAGCAGCAAAGGTGTTATTTTCTGGAGAGGGACTGTGGCTGGAGGGAGGGAACAAGAACCAGCAGGCACCCAGGACTGTACCTCTATACCTGTGACCCAAAACCACCCCATGCTGAGGGTAATACAATTACTGGGCTGTTTTCTCACCACAAACCCTTAACCATTTGGTTTGTCCCAGGGAGATGTTTGTAGCCGGGTGAAGGAGAGGGAGTCTGCTTGGCCCTTTAACTCCAAGTGAGGGCACTTAATGAACGTGCCTCTACTTACGTCCCAGCTGGCTTTCCCAGAAATATCCAAGCACAGAGCAAGGAGCTGCCTTGGTAGAAAATCCTTTGGCTGCTTTAAAGGCACCGTAACTCCACTTCTGCTTAGCAGCTAGAGAAAGTGTGTGACTGAAAAGTCCCAGTACAAAATTGTCCATCAGCATGCTTTTGAGGGTGAGGAACCCAAGTCCTGAGTTCAGGAGAGGTCCTGAATTCCCACCTTAGCTTCTGAGAACTTCCACTCCTTAGGTCTTTCCAGAATACATTACGTGTGTGTGCAAACATATCCGTATACACACATGGGTTTGTTTATTTGTTTTTAAGCAAATTAAGTCACTTTTCTGATTTTGCTGTGTCAGAAATTAAGGGCCCCTACAGCATCAGCCCCTCTCTGTCGGTCAACGACCTGCAGCAAGGAGCTGGAAATTTGGCATTTGGCTTGGGCATCAGGCTCAGGTTAGCACTGAGCAGAACCAGTAGATCTGAAAAGTCTCATCTCTGAGCCTGCTTTGCACTGCTGGGCTCTGCTGTGACTTCTGCAAGTGCCACCTCTGGTGAATGCAAAGACAGCATCAGTAAATGGGCTTGTTGTGTACTGGAACACAGCGGTAAGAAATTTGCCAAATGCTTTGCCCCATGACATCACTTGAGATTTTGTTTTGTCTCAATAGTGAGAAAGGAAAAGAAAAAAAGTGGGGGGAGGGATTACACTTGGAGCAGCTCCCTCTAACCATTTATTTACCTTGTGTATATGCTTCATGCTCTTACTCATGGGTTACGGTCATGAGTCTCGAGAGTCCTCAGCAGTAATCCTTCGACAGACAAGCTGGCTCATGGCACGCTCAAAGAATTTTTGCTTCATTACTTTTCTCATCAGATAACAACATAAAGAAACTTTGTTGGTGCTTCTGGCAATCGCAGCACTTCCTTTCCCCACACATCCCTGACATACACAAAGCACGGGAAATGCTCCTCTGTTTCCACACACAGATCAGCACTAGGCCAGACACCCGGGCAGAGGACGTGGACAGAGCTGAGCCATCAGGAGCTACAGCACAGGACACAGACAGCCAATGTCCCACTGGAAGATGCCCAAGTGTCCATGGCACCTGGAAGTGCCCTAGACTCACAGCTCTGGCAATGCTGGTGAACATCATTTGTTCCAGGCCTGCCTGGGGGTCTGAGCATTCAGGAGCATCCCAAGGAGGGATGTGAAGATGAGCCTCCTGTATTGAAGTCTGGAAAGGAGAGGTGGAAAGAAAGAGAGGCCAGGAGTGGAGAAGTAACTCATCACACAGCAAGCTGCAGTGGTGTCAGGAAGGTAGTAATTCTATCCGGCAAACAGAAAAGCAGAGGTGCCTGCTCTGGTTCAAAACAAGCATAGTCTTGGCACTATGGTGACATCCCACAGTGACTTTTACGGGCATTTTTTTGTAGTCCATTTCCTCTCCAGCACTGCACTCCTTGCGTCTTGTCCCACAGTGAAATAAGCTCCAGTTGAGCCAATTTAACCCACTCTGCGGTAGTTACTCAGCATTTGCTGGCAGTACCCTCATGACAGCTTGGCCCTTTGGTCCCAGATCTACTCATTTGGTTTGGACACCATCCTTTATGGATGAGCTTCATTTAAATTTACAGTGCTACACTTGGCCTCTTCATTGCAGCTCCTTTTACACGCAGAGAAGAGAAATGGGCAAGATTTGCCTGACCTGTTTTAGACACTGACCTGGGGAGGGGATGACTCATAGCGGTGCCTGTGTTCCCCATATTGTCCTCCATAAAGGGAGCCTAGCGTGACTAGCTCAGATGGAGACATCTATGTTTAGTCAGATGAATCCCACCCGAAGTGGCTGCAGCTGCTGGAGGAAAGTGAGCTTTCTCATAATTACTTCCCTTCCCCATAGTTTTGGGGCAGAGAGAATTACTTGGGCTGATGAGTCCTTGAAGAATTCCTTGAAAATTGCACCAAATGCACTCGGAAGGATGTGTGTCTGCTTGCATCAGGCCTCAGGGTGGTTCAGCAGGCTGTGAAGGTCCCAGGCAATAGGGCATTCAGAGGACAGCTCAATACTGGTGTTACCATGCTCCCTGACAGCAGGCGGACAGAAAATGGAAAAAGCAAAGACAGTTACAGAAGGAGAATGCAAGACATCTCCTGTAGTTTGGACAGCTACTAAATTGGCGACATCCCAAGAGAAACAACTCCCGCTCTGTCCCCTGGCTCCCACCCTTACCTCCGCTTTCCTCCTTTCCCTCTGCTTTCTTCAGTCATTTCCCTCCTGAATAGAAACTTTTGGGAAACTTATTTCCTTGCACCTGTTTCAGCTGTGATGTAACTGTGGTAATAACTCAACCACTGTTGGATGGAAGGTTGCAGTTTTTTCTTGATTTTTTATTTTTATTATTATTATTATTTTATTGCATTCTGGTTATATTTAGAGATGGGCTCGGATCAGAACTGTGCAAGAGGAGCACTCCCATGGTTTGGGAAGGTCTGGAGCAGGAGTCAGACCCCTTCATCTCAGCTAGCCTTCCTCTACCTAAAGTGCTGATCCAAAACCCAATGTTCAAAGCTGGAAAAGTTCAAATGTAAGTTGTAGTGCAAACTCTAGACGAGGCTACTCTGCCGCTGTGGTGGGACAAAGCAAGGTGAAAAGAGTTAAATTGTGCCAAAGCATGAAATATCTTTCTGTGCTTCTTGATGGGAAAGAAATATTAAGGAAGTTTGGGAAAGTAAGCTCCTGCCTTGCTTCCCAGACACAGTAAATGAGACAACACAGAGATCAAAGTTAACGGCAGTACCGCAGGACTCTGTCCCGGGAATATTGCCTAGGTGGCCTTAATCCCTCTCAGCACATTTTAAGATCTCATGTCCTTTAGTCACAGAGAAAAAACACATTTTTTTTGACCTGTTGTTTGGTATGACTAGAATGTTTCTTCGAAGTCACATTTCGACCTCCCATCTTTCAGCCTTGAAGATGAGCTTGTTATGATCCACTGATGGGAGCTCCTGTGCTGAACAGGCTGGTCAGCAGTGCTGATATTGGTCCTGAAGGCTTCACTATAGACCAAGGCAGCACAGTCCTCTGAAAGCAAAGCTGCTCCATGCCACAGATAAGGACCAGAAGAGACCAAAGCAGAGAACTGGCTCATGCAATGTGCCCAGGTGATTCAGATGCCAAGCTGCAGGGTGAGGCAGGTGTCCCCTGAGCTCAGCAAGTCCTCAGGGAGGTGCAGTCACAGGCAGGACCCAAGGATAGAGAGATGTACTGCACCAGCTCACACCTCCCAAAGCATATACCACATCTATTTCCAGTTCTTCAGGAGAAGGTGAAAAAAACCCAAGTGATACCCTACAACATAGTGCCTGTTTTGTACTGGCGATGAAAAATCTTTGGCCTGTTGTGGCCCAAATCCTGGAAGATTAAGGCTTGTGACTGTCACTGTCTCGGTGCAGAGCTGCAGCAAGAAGCAAATTGAAGGAAACACTTTTTTTTTTTTTTATCACCATGACAGAAAGAGACAGGAATGAGAATTCAGATGTAATAATCCCAATCAGACTTTACATACTCGTGCTGGAGAGTTTCTCTCCTATGATAGACTCAGGCATATCCATTAAAGTAACCCCCTGAGGTGATTTTACCATCTCCTGAATGGTCAGTGTTACCCGTTGTTAAGAAGGTCTCATGTCACAGTTGAACAACTTCAGCATCCCCTCACTGCAGTGTTGTCATCCAGTGTCACAAAGACATCCCCAACCTTACTTTAGAAAAGCTGACTGGGTTGCAAACTTTAACCCTTCCTTGACAAGATTATTTTCCCATCCAGTGGTCCTCCCCAGTGTTTTCACATTCTCACTAAGATGTGGACATCCAGTGAGACCACCACCTGGTGCTGCAGCCCAAGGATGCTCCTGCTGATGCTTCTGCCATCCCCGAGTTCCACTGTTTGCTCCTAGGTTCCCAGAGTCAGCTGAGCTCTCTTAGCCCCATTGAACCAGCAGCTATTGTGGAAGTGGTTACCACAATGACCCTGTAATCCTGTTTTCCGAGGCAGAGCCTCCTGTCCTGTAGGTACTGCCTGAACTCTTTGTTCCCAGATGTATTACTTTTCATTTAGCTAAATTAAAACACATTTTCTTGGATTGTGACCACTCAGCCACGCAATTCCGATCCCTCTGTAACAGTAAACTATCCTTGTCATTATTTACTGGGCTGCAGGTGGACAGACTGAAACACTAGCTCTGCACGGGCTGCCCCCATTTAACTCAATGGACTGTAGATGCTGTACAATAATGACAACTACTATGGTGTCTGGGGAAAGGATTATTTCATAGCTGACTCTTTCAGCTGAAATATTTAGCTCTTCTGAGATTTGGGAGCACATTTGGGATCGCTGAAGGAGTAGCATCTTTTTATCCACAGCCTGTCTCATTGCTGCATGATAACAACCTCTCACTGCATCCCCCTCTCCATTTCCTCTGTATGTGGAAAATCACAGATAAGAAAGAGAGAAGAAAGAAAACAGATTTACTTCATGAGTTTATGCTCCGAGTCATGCAATGACAGAGCCGCTGAACTGACATCAACCTCTTCCCTCTCCACCCCACCACAGCTGCATCCTACCCTGGGCCATGTAATGTGGCCAAACAGGGAAACTAAGGCACTAGAAAGATGAAAAATCAAACTGCCACTTTCTGTGGTAGCACACATGAACTGCTATGGTGAGGTTTCCTTTGCAATATAACAGCTCCTGGTACCATGCAGGTGGGCAGACGCCTGGAAAACCATTCCATGGCAATTTTAATGCCCTAAAGCAATTGCAGACAAATTAGGCACATTCCTGGGTTGTGGGCTTTTTTTGCCTCCACTCTTTATATCCACAGCATCTCCAGTATGACAACAGGATAAATGCTCTTCTCATGCAGCTCCAGTAAGGGCAGTAAACTAATCCTAGGAATGTTTGACTTCATGTGGGGGCAGAAACCATGACTGCTCACAGTGCTGGCTCAAGTGTGCAGGAGCACCAGCTCTTTTATCCTGCATGGCATGAAAGCATTGCAGCCTGTAGAAGAGGTGATGTGGCTTTTCACATCTTCTCCTGAGTTACAGCATGGAGGAGCTGTACAGACCAGGGCAATAAAACAAACTGAAGTGATCTGCCAAAGGTCAGACCCCATTCCTGTTCCCGGGATAGGATAAGCCACTGGGTCAGGGAGCTCACCCTGTTTGTGACAGCACGTTAAGCAATTTTCCAGGAAACTCGCTTCGCTGTGACCACATCTAAACCATAGTGTTAGTAAGAAACATGCAGACTTATAGAATGGGCTTTAAAATCAGACCACACTGCACTCGCTCAGCTACAGAGATGCATCATAAACATGGTGTGTGTGGCTTACCACCTAGTCTCTTATCCCTCCATTTATTGAATCAGAGGATGGTGTCGTCATAGCACATGCTGCAAGGGCCACTGGGCCACACACATGTACCTTTCTTGTGCACGTTGCCTAAATCCCATTGATCAATGACTTCCTGCATGGTTACTGGAATGCTGTGGGAAGAGGCAAATAAAATTCCCTGCTCTCATTTAGCCCTCCTGTCAAAGCTAGAGAAGTCCTGGCCCAACTTCAGCTACAAAAACATATGAAATATATCAGCTGAGGCTGAATGGAATAGAAACCGTTGGCCAGTCCGGATATTGCTGCTATTTTGCTGAGAAGGTTTACTGCCGAAGCCAGGGTGGATGATTCATTCGAGAGCCCAGGTGCTCATGCAATCACCAGGTACTATGGTAAAGGGAGCCAAAGCCAGGCTAAAGGTAAATCACTATACATCCACTATCTATAGATATAGCTGGCCAATGGCTAAAGCACCACAGGAACAATGAAAAGTGCAATTCATTTTCTAGCATTTGTACTTTTGTCGTCACAGCTTCATCTTGGGCACTTGTGATAAAGTAACCAGAGAAATGCACAAGGAGTAGAAGCCCTGTCCTGCAAAGGATTTCCACATTTTGATATCTGGCTTCATTTCAAATAAGAACTGAAACCAAAAAAGTTCACATGCTTCTACTGGGGGCCTGATTGAAAACAAAATAGCAGTGGAATGACTAATAGTTATTGATTGCTTCAGCTCTATGGGACTTGAAACATTTTAAAGCAGCCCAAGTGCAAGAATTAAATGGTTAATCTTCAGAAAATCAGGTTCTTTATACCACACAAACCTGAGTGCACAAAATGGGGACTTGAAAAACCCTTAGTCACAAAAAAAATGCAGCCCTCACTAGAAACACAATTTTGAGAGATGGCTGATGAAACTGTCATAGAATCAGATTCCACAAGCAACATATTTTCTTGTTTCTCTTTCTAAACAATTTTAAAGTTGGTGTTTTCTGTTCACATTGAGCATCGTCTGCATGGAGACAACTGCATGGAGCTGCTAACTAGTAAAAGAAAAAAATCAACAACCATCTCAGTTGTGACTGTGAAATACAAATAATGATACCTACATAGATCTAAAAATCAGTAAAATACTTGGTTATGCTATTTTTTAAGAACAACATGTATGCTTTTTTTCCTTTCACTTATAAACTCATGAGATTAAGTTATAGTCTTATTTGGCTAGAAATATTTGTTAAAAAATAAACGCAAGACAAAATCAGATTCCAAAGCTGAATGAGTTTGCTCATGCGTATTGCTGCAGCACGTGCACCACTATGCTAGGAAGAAGCCTAGTCTGAAACCCCAAGTCTGTAGGGCTGGATTTTGTTTTTGAAAGGTGGTGCTCACTGGAACTTTCATAACAGCTTAGAAGCTCCATGTTAGAAGCTATTAGTTCAGAAATACATTTTAATAAACCATTTCCTTTTGCCAGCCAGCACCATAGCTATTTAAGTTCCCTAGGCAGGTAAAAAACATAACTAACCAAACCAAAAACAAACCAAAAACAAACCAGGAGAAAAGCTTAAAAACCTTTCATTTGTGGGCTTTTTTTTTTAAACAAAGCATTGTAACTATTTGTGTAAATGTATCTTCTGCATATAGAAGTGTGCAGGAATACCAGAGTGGGGATGACAAAGGAAAGTATTCAAGCATTAGTGACAAATTTGGCATGACAAAAATCAGTCAAGCTGATCTGATAGAGAACTCACAGGATGAACCATTTTTTTCAGATGTTTGCATATTAATTCTGAATTAGGGTGGATTCTTTCATAGAGAAAACTCAAGAGGAAATACAGGGAGCTCTCAAGCTTGGCCAAGGAAAAGAAAAGGCTGATTTATCTCTTCAGCGTATGTCTTTTACACGGGAAAGAAGAAAAGTGTGTTGGTTGTCATAGGTGATTTGAGTTTGAGAAAAGTATTTTTGAGGTCCCATTGCTACAGTGGTGAAACACTTCAGAGTTTTTTAAAACTAGCAGATAATACTCACACAGAAATTGGACACAGAAGTAGATGAGTTTACCATGGACCTCATTAAGGCAGATAACACCTGACTGATTCCTAAGCTGGAAGTTGCTGGTTGCAACGAGACTGTTAATGGTGGTGTCATTAAATTCTGTATGGGCAAAGCAAGGAGATTTGCAAGTAGTGATTAGTATACCCAATTGCTGTAGCAAAGACTTTCCACAAAATTTCTAAAAGCTACAGGCCAAACTAGTCAGGATACAAAATCTAAATACAATAAGTTGTTATGCAAATTGCACAGGCATAAAAAAAATAAAAGTGAAATAGTCAATCCCCCTTCTTCCACAATCAAGCTTGGTGCTTAGCCTAAAAACTTATCCAAATTCAACAGCAGCTAAACAAACAGGTGAAAAAAAAGGGAGGAATAAATAAAGAATATTGATGACATCGTGACATGCAGAAGTGTAGTGAGGGAATCTGGGGGCCTTGATGGAAACAGTCCTTCAGCGGGGAACCTATTTAGGGTCCCCATATTTAGAAAGACCAAGGAGTTTAAAAAATACATTAAGAACAGAAACTAATCCTAACTATGATAGGCAAAAGTTGCAAAACTGATAATGTTGAAGTAGAAAAGGCTGAAATAGTTACCTGTTCCTTCTGTATTGGAAAGGAGTGTCAAGGAGTTTATTTTACATGAGAATGCAAATTTTCTCCCAGTCCATTAGGAAATGGGTAAATTTTAAAATTCAGCAGCATCTTCTTCTGCCTGAGAGCTGTGCCAAAGGGGTCTCAAGAGGTATTCTGCAAAGAGTTCTGCTTCAGAAATACCAGTCTGTAATACAAGGTTGGGCTGTAGGTAAGCATAAAACCCCTGGGATGATATCACTCTGCCCTCGGCTGGGAGTGAGAGGTGGGATGAAGGAGATGGGGAGGGCTGGAGGAGAAGCAGGGCACTGCAGCCTTGTTTTCTGACCCTGGAGCACTGGCTGTGGCTGCAAGCCATGACTGCCAAAGGAGTGTTAAAAACCTGCCAAAAAGCCACACACTAAATGGCAAAACTCTATCTGAGTAAGAGACTTGTGGAGAGGCGGTTATTTTTGTCATCACAAAGAAGATTCGGAAGCTCCTTGATTTCTGCATGAAGGACAGAAATGGTCCTTACTAAATCTTTCTTCGTCTAGCAGAGAAAGCCATCCCAGAAGTTCAAGAAGGAGAACTCAGACCAGATCTAATAAGAGAGCTGGCACCAAGTGTTAAGAATGAGGGCAAATAAATTACTTAGAGAGGTCACGGATGGCTCTGTTTCCTGATGTTTTCATTGGCTTGGGTGAGGAGAGATTTCACACCACCAATTGCAGTCAGCCAAGTCACTCAGCCACTCTCTCTAGCCTCTCCCCGGTCCAGGAGAAAGATAAAAACTCCCACAGGGATGATTCAGTTTACCTAAATTAAGTTTCTGGTTTGAATTGCCCTCAGGAGGGCCCATCTCACCTTCTCTTCCCCTGCCATGATTATTCAGGGATCCTAGGGAGTCCAGGTGTGTGCCAGGTAAGCACAAAGTCCTACCTACCTTCTACAGATGAATCACTGCAACAGGCTCTCTCTCAAGGTGAGGATTCACAGACAGCTGCAAATGATGCTTGTGGCCATTAGTGCAGATCCAGCAATGACCTATAAATTCAAGCCCTGAATAGAGCACATGCCCCAAACAGGACACAAAAAAAGCACAGGCTTGAATCCATTTATCAAGTACTGGTTCAGTATTACAAACAGTCAACTAACTGACTTCCACAGTTTGCTTCTGGCTCACAAATGGCTCAGTCAAAGAGGAAGTGAAGTCATAAAACAATCGATACCCACAGTAAATAGGTAAACCCAGCCTTGTAAGCACTGTAGAAGAAAAAAATATTGCACCAAAAATCTTGAGTTGGCCTGTCAAACAAGGTCTAATTGCATTTATTTATATTCAGGTGAGAAAATCTGGCCATTGGATTTGTCTGTGTTTTGTTTTGCTTTCAGAAGTGATGTGAAAGACAGGTTTGGGTTTTTTTGTTAGCTTTCCACCAGGATCGGTCATTTTTTCTCCATCTCTGCAAACACCTATATTTCTTCCTTTACAGAGAGTTTGCAGATACCTTTTAATTTATTCCATCTGACTCCTGTTAAAGTGCCATTTATCAGCTGACTTCAAAACTGCTTCCTAGGGATGGGTTTCTCTTCATCACTGAAGTTGATGAAGAAGTCAAGTGAGCAGCTTTCCAGCTACCAGCTGCCCAGGTACAACATGAAAACCTCAGCAAGCCCACCTGCAGTAGGAGCCACACTGAAGAGCCTGACATAGTGGGTGGGCTGTGGGTCTCTGTGTCTCACAAGGAGTGGATGTATGCCCTGATGCTCATACTTGCAGATCGATCTCTGTGATGAACATCTGCACATCACAGGCAGGAGGAGCCCATTTTACATGAAGCGCTTGGAAAGGTGGCCCCACTTTTTCTTCCCCAGCCTACACTCACTGCTTCTAAACCTTGTTTTTCTTGAGTTGCAGTTTAGTAGGATGAAGCATGCAGCTAGTCAAGGCTAAGGACTTTGTCTTCACGCTAACAATTTCAGTGATTTTACTGTGATCCATTTCTAAACTGCTTCAGTTAAACCTCTGAAAACTCCAGTGGGAACACATCTTCTTTGGCTTGTTTTTGGTTTGTTTTTGGTTAGCCCATCCGGATTCCCAGATGATTAAAGCTGCGCTGAAAGAAGAATGGTGTAAATCTGTGCTAAGAGGATGCAACTGGAGATTGCTTTCCTTCAATTAAAGTGGCTTACTAGACTAGAGTTGTTCATTCATGGAAAAAAAAGAATAAAAACGCAACATATTCCTACATACATGCAAAGTGGAGAGCTGCATAAACATTCTGTCTCTCTCATCCTTAGTCTCTCATTAAAGGCTACACATTGATTATTTATTTATATCCAATTTAGCAACAGCAGTAACACAAATTGCCTCTTTGACCTGAGGTAGTTGCCAAATGTTTAGTTCAGAACCAATTTCAGTGCTACTGTAATCCCCTGAACTGGAGAGCTGGAGCAGAGGTAAAGCTGAGCCAACCTGAAACTATAGCTGTGCGAATGGCGCCAATCTAATTAAGTTATGAAAAACTGTCCCTCTGGAGATGAGTCTCCTGCAGCTCACAAGCAGAAAGGTGGAGAACATGTGAATCTGGCCACAAGCCTCAGCTGTTGACAACCCAACTTACAAAGCATCTGTACACATGCCCTTTGGGAAGAAAGATAAGTTGTACTCGAGGGAACCACACATTTGTTTAACTCTTTGTTCCATACTCATCCAGGCAAGGAGAAAATGTTTCATATTATGCTGAATACCATCTCAGATTCTGGCAGGATTACTTGTCAATATTATTACAGCCTCTTCAGTTACAGCGCTTCAGCAATAAAGTAGTTAGACAGGCTTTGAAATACAGAAATTCAGGCAATACAATCGCACTATGAAAGAGTGCTCATTAGCCTTTGGCTGACCTTGAAAAATCGCGTTTCTCTCCAATTCTTCCACAAATTGCCTTTAAGGAGACCTCCTTAGTTCTAGTAAGTCACAAGGTTCGACTGTGTGACTCATGTTTTTTAGGCACTCTCTCACGATCACAAGGCATGCTTGCCTTTTACATGCACCCACAATTGCTACAAGGAGGATAAGTAAAAATGCACCAACGGCCTTATTAATAGTGGCATGTTCTTATTTGTTTGGGATTTTTTTTTCCCAACCTCAAAAGTTTCATAATGAAACAGTTGGTCTTATAAAAAGTGTTGCTCATTCATCCACATTTTATGACTAGGTCACTCTAAGGACGTTGTCAGATTGTGACTGGGCACGATAAAATTTCATAGCTGTGAAAGCTGAATTAAGTGTAATCAGACACTTCTCGGGGCATGAGCGGGCTCTCAAAGGGATGTGTTCTTTTGTTTGAGACAGATAGCACCACTCCATGTTTCCTTCAAGATCAGACTGTTGCTGGAAACATGCCACCAAATATGTTGCATCAGCAGGATGATTCGTATCCTGAATCTATGCCTGCCCTAACAACAGCCTTTGCAGCTGTGGAGGAGCCCTCCAGAAAAGCACTTGAACAAGGGAGGAGAGCTTGGCTCAAGGTGCGCCTTGCCCCAGTGTAACCAGGTTTTGATGCCTCAGTGGTGAGGGCCTCAGACATACTGTTTTCCACAGAACTTGGCACCATTGTGCAACAACTGAAATAATTACCTGCCGGTGGCAAGGCCAGAGCCAAAAGCTGCTCAGCCATTTTTCTGTTCCTTTTGCACAGCAGATAACGGACCAGAGTTGTGCTGGACATGGGGAAAAGCAGTTCCTGAAGAACTGCAGCTTCGGTGGCTGGGCTCACCCAAGGAGCCTGAGCCTGTCTGAGGACCCTGACACAGCTGGCTCAGAGCATGCAGGCAGACTGACGTGTCACAGCTGTAATGCTACAGTTAACCAGCACCCTTGCTGAGTAGAGCCTCCCTGCACTGGCACCCCGCTGCTCAGCTCTCCCCATGGGAGCATTGCTGCCAGCATCGCTGCAGGACTGGTCCCTCTTCCATGCACCCAGGAGATGCAGGAGCGTGTGCTCGTGGACGAAGCAGATGCACAGGTCTAATTCCACCCAAAAGAGGGCAGTGGTGCTTGTGGACACACAGCCATGCAGGCAAGACAGTAGTTTACTTTCCAGCTGCTCGACTTTCCCAACCAGCTGACAGAAATTCTCCCTGCCTCTTGGCACAGGCAGAGCAGTCCACAGAGCTCTCTCACACACTCTTTGTTAGCCTCTGGTCTCACTTCCTCCCTTTGAGTCATTAGCTGTTTTACCATCATTTCTCTTGAAATTCAATGGAAGAAATCACATGAATCCACCCATGCCAGTACTGAGTGCTCTGAACCAGGTGCCTCTGTGTCACCTCCATCTATCAGTTATTAGCTGCCAGCCAGTACACAACTTCTGCAGAAGCAGCTTTTCAGATGAGCTGTGGCTTGGGCGTAGCCAGGAATGGAAAATTGGATGGACCACAGTTTATGGCAATCAGGCGATGTTCAGAAGCTTGATGTCACAGGAAACCACTGATGTTACGAATAATTCAGAGCAATTAAAAAAATCCCGAGCACACCAACTGTTTTTTTCCCTTGTTCCAGTGACTATGTGTTTTCAAGTAGTCTGTTTGTCCAAAGCCTACTCTCTCACCTTCAGCAGGTGTTGTTTACAAAACAACATAATCAAACTCAAGCACCGGCCATTCAGCACTGGTGCTTACCATGGTCATCACTCAGCCACGGGGCTCTGTGGGTTTTCATGGTTGAAAGCCAACACAGGTCACAGCCTTGAAGCGGGGAGACACGCTCTTTGTGTTTCCCAGCATCAGAGGGTTTCTTAACCTGGCAACCTCTTCTATTTTGGCTCCCACGCTAAAAACACTAGACATAATAGCAGCAGCCAAGGTATTAACAACAAAAACAGCAGCAAAGACAATAGCAATACAAGTGTAGCTCTTGAGCTGAGCTTTGTTTAATGGTACAGGATCTGCACAGCCTCTGGGAGCTGGATCCAGAGCAAAAAACACAGCCAACTTTCCCTCCTCTACTGCTCTTGGCAGCTGGGAATGACCCCCCTCCAGACTAGCACAGCCTTTTACTCCTGGCTGAAATGAAACATGGCCCCAGCATGCTGCGGCAAACACAGGCCTGCAGGTGTGATTTCTTACACAAACACATTTGTGCAGCATTTTGTGCCATAGGTGTGATGCAGCCTTTACACAGGCTGGAGTGATAGCATCCCATAGCAGTCCCCCCGAATGACCCTCCTCTGCCTTCACATGGCACTAGGTCCCCTCACCAGGTTTCCAAACAGGAGGAGATGACTCTGCCACTGCCCGCACTGACACCTTCCTGGGTGCAAGAAGCCTGATTAGGGGATAGGGCAAGCTTGAGTGTGAGTGGTGGGGTAACACCTGCACTGCTCCTGATCACCCTCTAGCAAGACAACACCTTCAGAAAGTCACTTCTGGGTAGCAGTGTCACTCCTTTACTGACAAATGTCAGATGCTGTCCCTTAAGACTGTTTTTTTGAACTGACAATAGAGCAGGGTCAGGTCATTAAATCACAGAACTGCCTGCTCTGATTGTACTGCATGTAACCCACTCATTTCTTCAATACCTAGGCAATGCCTTTGCGGTGTGAAATCCTTGTCAGTCTAGCTGCTTTAGCATCGACATCTGGCACTGCTGGGGTATCTGGGCAGGATCTCAGGCATCAGCTTGGGGCTGGAACATGCCCTCTGCTGGCACTTAGAAGGATGTCCTAGGAAATTTAAAATGTGACTCTATTCTTGCATCTGAGCTAGACTGTCATCCAAGTAAAGTGCAAAGTCTGTCACACTTCCTGCATCCCCTTCTTCCCTGAGGCTGCCTGGACACAATTCCTTCTAAGCAAAAAACTAAAAAATTATTATGTCTCTTCAGGGGGAAAATCCTACTTGCAGCCTCTGAGCAAGACCTATTGCCTTTATACTGGTGCCTGGTGGAGACAAATGAGCTGGTACATCTGCTCAGCATGGATCCATGTGGAGACACTAGTGTGACTCTTGGAAGAAAAGAGAGGTTATTAGTACTGCACTCAAGACAAGAATTCCTGAGTCCCGGCCCCCAGTGGCTCTGTAGCACACCTGGCTTTGTAGCTGGTGGTGAAGTCAATAACTGAGGTATCCATTGCACAACGGTCATCTGCTCTCCAGTTCGTGTTTTAGTTGGTGGCACTTACCAATAGACAACTGCAGGCAGAACTTCAACTTGGCCTGCAGCTTTATCAGTGTCATAGGCAAAAAACCAGTGTTTTCATTTATTTCTATTTTTTAAGACCATATGGTTAGATGAGCTTGGTCTCCACTTATTCTCCACTTCACTGAAGAGGTGATAGAACCAGGACAAGGACCCTCATAGACCGTATGATGCAATATAGAAAATTTGACCCTTTTCTCTAGAGACAGACAGAAAAGTTATTGCTATTCAGCATTAGGAGAAGATGAGAAATGTCAGATTACTGCATTTGGGAAAATGCAAATATGAAATTCTTTCCCAGTGAATAGTGACAGTCCCGTGCTATGTAGAAATGTGGGGAATTAGGCAGTGTCATCCCATGTGATTTGTACATACTTAAGAGGGAATGAAATCCTTGTGAACCTATCCAGCTTTACAGATGTTGAGGCCTGATTTGGTTTGCTGATGTGCCCGTTTTACATGGAGGTGACTCCACTGAAACCTGTGGAGTCATTAAACGCTGACAGAAGAAAGCAGAGACTCAAATGCTGCCACCCTTGATTACCATGCCAAGAAACAGTGTGCATTTTCCAAACACTTCATTCATTGAGCAACAGCAGCAGCAAGGTCTCTCATGATCTGCTTTGCCCATCACTGTACCCACCAGTCCAGGGAGACTACCTCCAGGAGTAAGAGGTCAGCAGTTTATTTGGACCCGTTCTGGTTTGGGCCTTCCTACAGTATTACAAGGATGTCAAATGTTTGCCATTTGCACATCATCACAGCTCACAGGCTTTAACGGGTCCTTTGCTGTATCATTTGGTGCCCAGATTTCCTTTTCCTCCTAAATTACTGTCATATACTGCAACCACTTTAATGCTGGAGCTAATGCAGCACCCTCTCTGCCGAAAGACTCCATTTCCCGTACTCTAACTGCAATATACCCCACTGTAATCATTATCACCCCCATTGAGGGACTTCCCACCACATACTGGGCCGTATGTTCTGGTTTACAGTGGTGCTACACCTCCTCACCTTCCTCCTTATTTACACTGGCAAAAGAAAAGTCAAGGGCAAAAGAACACTTTTTAAGTAGGCCTTGCTGAAGATGGAGGGACTGGTGCCACAGGGCTGTGAGCCCTCCCAGCTGTGCGCTGGAAGGATTGCTGCATCATGTGGAAGAAGCCAGGCATGTAAACTATGCTGTATGGAAACCATGTCGATCACAAAGACCAGACTTTGAGCAGGCGTCAGTCTGAACATCTATGTTCTGTCCCCATCCATGAAGGAAGGGTGGAGCAGGCTAGACTGGGATGGGAATGTGATCTGTATCAGGCTACTGCAGGACTTACATGACTACTGATTTTACTCATGCAACCACATTGGGTCTCCTCACCTCCTCACCATCAATTAACTTCCAGCGGAAGAGTGAGCGTAAGGATGCAAACGATGCCATCCGAGTGCAGAGAGCTGAGGGTGTGTGCTCAGGCTTCGCTCAGCTTTCACCCTGCTCCCTGGGAGCAATTTGGCAGCCCTGCAGCCATGCAGCCTGGTGTCCATGCTCGCCCTTGCAAATGCAGCCTTGCAGTCTTTTTCCTCTCTTGGTCCTGGAATCAAGCCATGGGTGCTGGGAGAAAGGATTTGGTTTCCTTTTTGTTGTTTTGATATTTTCCTATGAACCCACCCGATTTTGCAACATTGCAAAATGAAAGCTTTACCCGTTGGTTGTTTTTTTTTTTTTTCTGTCCTGCTGAGGGGAGAGACAGAAAGAACTGGGTGAGATAAAACAATGGAAATTAGAGTGGAATGGAAGAGTGTCAAAAACAAAGAGGTTGAGGTTGTGAAAAGCAGGACGAGACTTGGGAGAGAAAAGCCCTTTTATGTATTTAGACATTGTCTTATAGCTGTGTGACACATGCAATATACCAAATATCAACCCAGTAGGTACAGAAAGCACAGACAGGTTTAGAGCTGCTAACAGAGTTTTTGTATGCTACTATTCAGCCTAAGGGACAAACTGGGTGACCTTGCCTTCAGCCAAAATCTATTAAATATGTATAGGCATATGTGCAAATTGACTTCCCTTAAAAGAAAGAAAAAAAAAAGAGAGAGAGAAAAAAAGCAACCATTGGCTTCAAAATGACAGCAAAATCACATCAGGTAATCCTCTGGAGTCTGGCAAACTCTACAACTGCTTTGAGTTACTCCTGACCCTGGCAGTTCCCCATCCCGTGTGTGGTCCTTGGCCGGGGCGGCTGTGCCACTGATCTCAGTGCTGCCAGGCCTCCGGCTCACTTGCCTGCTCTCCCCCGTCGCGATCTCTTTCATTAGCATGGGGTAATACGGAGTAGTGGTTGGAGTTTAGCAAAAAACAAAATCAGAGACTTTAATGTTTGACAGCCCTGCCTGGGCCTGACTCTCAGGGGGTGACAAGTACCTCGTCTTTATGAATTTTGTGCATGACAGGCTCCTGAGAATCCCATGGGGTGCCCATCTCCTTCTTCAGCACCCAAATCCATTTTAAAACACAGCTCTCATTTTCTTGTTTTCATAACACCTCATTTGCTGGCATGTGATTAGACCTAATTAATGCTTGCAATCAATGAATGCCTAATTGCTGCTGGTGAAAAACGCTGGATAAATGCAAAGCACTGCTTGATTGAGTGCTCTTTGATTGGCTAATGGATCCCTCTATTACTCTTTCAGATTCTGCTTAAGCAGGCAAAATATCTGAGCTGGTGTAAAACGATCCTGCATTGATCTCTCCAGCCAAGTGGGGTCTTTCCAGTAATTAGAAGGGTGGTGACAGGAACAGACTTGGCTGTCTGGAGGACTTGGGGGACTGCAAAGAGGATTTTTTGTTGTTGTTTTTGTTTAGTTTTGTTGTTGTTGTTTGGTTTGTTTGCTTTTTTTTTTTTTGTGGTTGGTTGTTTGTGTTTTGTTTCATTTTTGTTTTGTTGGTTGGTTGGTTTGGGTTTTTATTTTTATTTTTGTTGTTGTTGTTCTGTTTATTGTTTAATTTGAAAACCATGCCACAAATAGAAAGGAGAAGATCTTTTGACTTTTATCTGTAAAAAAATAATCTAACATTCCCTGATAAGCCTCTTGATTTAAACAGAAAAGCAATTTCTGCTCCCTGGGAGTTCCATTTGAGTAAGTCTGGCTCCAAAACTTCACAGGCTCAAATCTCTGGAACCAAATTCCAGGAAACATTCATATGTGGATGATGCATCTGTAACAGATACAAAGGGGAGAGGGGAAGCATTTGGCAATTAGGAGCTGGAATCATTTATAACTCCAGCTGGTACTTCTCTTTTTTCAGGTGAAATGTCTCGAAGGGAGGAGGAGAACCTGTCAGTAGCATGTTTAGCACTATATCTTGCCTTTTTTCTATATTAAACCTTTCCCCCATGAACTCTTCCAAATGAGGCCCATTTCATGAGCGCAGAGAACCAGCACTAGATCATGCTCTGCTCTCCAACATCCTGCACAAAGGCTACTGAGGACCGTCCTCACTGCATTTCCCTGGATTTCACACTAGTGTGCATGAGAGCAAACTGTGAGCCACAATTGGCGTACCAGATGTGGGTCCTATTTCCTTGTCCAACTGTGCCTTTCTGGGTCTTGAGAGTGCAGGACCATTCAGCGCTATGTACCCACAGGGTACAGATCCCCGCAGGTCTGGAGAGGGAGCAGAGGACCACAGGGATCCCCTGGTATCCTGCAGGCTCACTTCCACTGTGATGATGTTGCTGACAGTCTGTGTAGATCAGTAGCAAATCTTTCCTATAGGAAGAAAAGGGCATTAAGAAAAGCAACAACGATGTTTGCTATGAAAGCCAGATGAGCTCTGTGGCAAGCAGATCTCATCTAGTGCTTATTTGCAAGGCTGAGCACCTACAAAAGCAATGGCATCAGCACCCCTTATGGGTGCAAGTAGTGCAAGTGCAAGTTGTGCAAGTGAGGTTTCCGCAACCTAGCTCATTGTGCCTTTAATTTCACGCTCTGTTCAAAAGCTCAGGCCTGTGCTCCAACATAAATACATTGCCTGAATTTCCCTCCCCCTACATTACTCCTCTTGAGCTGTGGAAGATTATATCCAATAGATAAAAAAGTACTTGTTTCTTTGACAAATTCAAGGCTTAAAGACCACCCTCTGTTCTTGAACAAAATTAGCTTATCTTTGCCCCAAAAAATGTTGTTACTAAATATGAGCCATCATTTGTGTGTGGCCTGAATGAGACGCTCAATTCATCTTATGAGAGGTTATCCTTTGAGGAGCTTTAAAAGGAAATGCATTGTTCTTAATTATTCTTATCTCAACAGCTGTATAATTCCTGGGTTTGATTTTTTTTTTTTTTTTAAGAATATCCAAAGAAAGATTATACTGAAAGCTGGAGATGGGTCTGAACCCAGATTGCAGAGTTGAACTGCAGCTCTTAGTCTGTACTAAACTGTCTTCCTCTTTCTTCTGAGAAGGTGTGTGTCCTTTCTCTTCTCTCAAAGTTAAAACATGAATCCGTGCAGAAAATGACAGAAAATCTCAGAAGCATACATCTCGTCTCTCTTTCTGGTTTTAAACTTCTAATAATGTTCTTCTTGTTGTATCAGAAAACTGTAAGCAAGGTGAGGAAACACTACTTTCCTCTGTCATTCCTGCACCCCAAAATACCCTGAAAAAATTTGTAAATATTTTAATCAGAAAGGCCCAAACCCAGTTTCTTTTCCATTCAGTGAAAATTCTAAAAAAAAAAAAAAAAATTCAAAGCAAATTGAAATTTGGGGGAAATTTACTACCATGCTAAAAAGCTGCTTTCTGTTGGTTAAATGTTTGCACAAAAAGTGACATTTGCTGTGATGCTGTACGGTTGTCACAAGCTGCTATCCACTTTGAAGTGGAGCGGCACATAATGGATCAAATTCTCCACAGAGCTCAATGCCAGAGATTCAAGTGCTTGGCATCTCGCATTTGGTCCAGCTTCTCTGAAGTGGTCAGCATCCAGCAGCTTCTATTGTGACAGTAAGTGGCAATATGTTTTGCAAAAGGGCTTAGCTACCAAGCTGCTGAATTCTTCTGAAAAATCTGGTCCAGGATGGTATTGAAGGCAGTCTCGGCTGGTTTGATTGAACCAGCTGTTGAATCACAGCAGATTCCTTGAACTTCTTATTATAACATTCCTGTGCTGAGAAATGCTGCCCCCTCCCAACAACCAGGTAGTCTCTACAGCCTGTTTCCCTCTGGTACCATTTTATTGTCTCAGAAACACAGATGGGTTCTTCTTTTTTTCCATCCCATCTGTTCAGTCTCAGCCCCAATCCCTGTGTTTACATCTAGATGGGTTTCTTCCCATGGTCCAAGGCCGAAACCAGTAATGCTGAGATGACAATATGTCTCTCTTGTGGTTTCTTACTAAGTGACCTGTTGTAAGGCAAGCACTATTTCAAGCTGTAGGTGTTGGACTCCAGTAGAAATATTAGTCTGTGCACCCACTTCAGACTGAGATGAATGTGGAATATGTGTGTGTCATGAAAAGTCTGTGGGAAGGGCTAGAATTATGACCAAACAGGAACCTTTTACATACCAAGGAAGCGTTTTGTTGATATCTTAAATAAACAGCCCAATGGAGACGTCTCAGTTTCAAGTGGGCCATTTAGTGTTCACTGCATCTGAAAACAGACTCTTTTGGTGCCTCAACGTGGACATAGGCTCTGTTTTTCACAAGCATTTGAAATTAAAAGGAATTAGACACCCCTAACAGCAAGACTGTCGAAGCATTATTTTATCCAGTTTAGCAAAACTGGGTCTCAACTTCTTTAAAGTTCTTTAAATACCAATTTAAAGGTGTAAAATAAGTGAAGCAGCTGCCACAACTGCTAACCATGCTGCTTTCCTCTTGGCCATGATGAAGGTGGAGGATAACCTATACTGTGTTTGGCTCACCAGGCAGCTGCACATCCTGCACAGGCTCCTTTCAGTCAGGAAGCTGCGCAGTGCATGCATCCCTTTCCAGTATGTTCCTGGTGCTTTATCCAGGAGGATTTGATCAGTTAGACACAGGCATTCAGCAGTCTTCTTCCCTCAACCAGATGTTTGAATGTTTCCAAGGATTGGGCATCTGCCACCTCTGTGGGCAACCTCTTCCAGTGTTTCCCCACCCTCAATGCAAAAAAAAATATTCTTTATATCTAGTCTACATTTACCCACTTTCAGTTTAAAGCCATTATCCCTTGTCTTGTCACAACAGGCCCTGCTTTAAATCATCCCCATCTTTCTTATAGGCCCCTCTTTAAAAACTTGAAAGGTGTCCCTGGAGCCTTCTCTTCCTCAGGCTGAACAACCCCAACTCACTCAGCCTTTCTTCACAGCAAAAGGTTCCAGCCCTCTGATTGTTTCTGTGGCATCTTTTAGAGGAGCTCCAACAGGTCCATGTCTTTCCTGTACTGATGACTCCAGAGCTAGTTCCAGTACTCCAGGTGGGTTCTCACCAGGGTGGAGTAGAGGGGAAGGAACATCTACCTCAACTTGCTGGCCACACTGCTTTTGATGCA
>VWZY01006109.1:615334-641734 GCA_013399075.1 Chloroceryle aenea | reverse complement strand
GAGCGCACATTGCCAGCTCACGTTGAGCTTTTCATCAACCAGTACCTCCAGGTCCTCCTCCACAGACCTTCTCCACTCCCCATCCTATACTGATACTGGGGATTGCCCCAACCCACGTGCAGGACCTTGCACTTGTTTAAACTCATGAGGTTCACATGGGTCCGCTACTCATGCTTGTCCAGGTCCCTTCGAATGGCATCCTGTCCCTCAAGTGTGTCAACCAAACCAGTCAGCTTGGCGTCAGGTGCAAATTTTGCTGACTGTGTGCTCGATCCCTCTGTCACAGATGAAGATATTAAACAGTACTGGTTCCAATATGGACCCCTGAGGCACACCCACTTGTCCCTGATCTCCAACCAGACATTGAGCCATTGACCACTCTGGATGTGACTATCCAGACAATTCCTTAATCACCTTGCATTCATAAAATTCATGTCTCTCCAGTTTAGAGGGAAGGATGTTGTGGGGGACTGTGCCAAAGGCACAGAAATCCATCCGCAGTGCTTCCCTGGTCCACTGATGTAGTTACTCCATCACAGAAAGACACTATGTTGATCTGTTTCCCATAGCACATTCAAAAGTTCACAGATGTGCTGAGAAAGGAAAGTCTAAAAGGTATCTTGCAAAGTGTTGCTGTTAAAGAGGCCACACAGGACAACTGGAGTACAATGCATGTTACATGACTTGTGACATGGTCCAGTGGCTAGGAATCAGAATGTACCTTACCCAGTTTCTCCTAAGGACCTCAGGGTGAAACAGCTTCCCAGTTTGTGTGATGCATCACTACTGCACACACAATAGGCTTGTTAGGCATCCAGGGCACTCAATTTCCTCCCACAAAGCACATGGTAAATAGAATCACAGAATCATTTCTGTTGAAAGAAACCTTTAACATCATAAAGTTCATACACTAATCTAGCACAACATAGTCCACCATTAAACCATGTCCCTCACCGCCACATCTTTTAAATAACTCCAGGGATGGTGACTCCACCACTTCCCTGGGCAGCCTGTTCTAACCCTTGACAATTTGTTTGGTGAAGAAGTTTTTCCTCATGTCCAGTGTAAACCTCCTCTGGTGCTACTTGAGGCCATTTCCTCTTGTCCTATTGCTTGTAATGTGGGAGAAGAGACCAAAAAAATCCCCACTTAACTACAAGCTCCTTTCAGGTAGTTGTAGNCTACCATCTAATTTGATGTCATTGCAAACATACTGAGGGTGCCCTCGATCCCCTCATCTAGATCATTGATAAAGATTAAACAGAACTGGCTCCAATACTGAGCTCTGGGGAACACAACTTGTGATTGACTGCCAATTGGAGGTAACTCCACTTGCCACCACTCTTTTCATTCATGCAGCTTTTTATGCAGTGAAGCATACAACTGTCCAAGCCATAAGCAGACAGTTTTTCCTGGAGAATGCTGTGGGAAATGGTGTCAAAGACTTTACTGAACTCTAGGTAGACAACATCACTAGAATATCCTGACTGCCTGCTGTCTTTCTTATGTGGCATTTTCCAAAGAGCTAATCTTGAACTGAACATGCTTTGAAGAACTTCTGTAGATATCCCTGTAGATACACTGCCACCTTAATGGCACCTCTGGCAGGTAGGAGCAAGTGACCGCTGTCCAAACATTGTTAGTATAGAGCAGCACAGAGAACAGTGTTTANGACCCCTCTGCAAAACCCCCCTGCACTCAAGCAGATCAACACTACCATCTAATTTGATGTCATTGCAAACATACTGAGGGTGCCCTCGATCCCCTCATCTAGATCATTGATAAAGATTAAACAGAACTGGCTCCAATACTGAGCTCTGGGGAACACAACTTGTGATTGACTGCCAATTGGAGGTAACTCCACTTGCCACCACTCTTTTCATTCATGCAGCTTTTTATGCAGTGAAGCATACAACTGTCCAAGCCATAAGCAGACAGTTTTTCCTGGAGAATGCTGTGGGAAATGGTGTCAAAGACTTTACTGAACTCTAGGTAGACAACATCACTAGAATATCCTGACTGCCTGCTGTCTTTCTTATGTGGCATTTTCCAAAGAGCTAATCTTGAACTGAACATGCTTTGAAGAACTTCTGTAGATATCCCTGTAGATACACTGCCACCTTAATGGCACCTCTGGCAGGTAGGAGCAAGTGACCGCTGTCCAAACATTGTTAGTATAGAGCAGCACAGAGAACAGTGTTTATGTTTCATGTATATTTTGGGGTTTGGAAGGTATATTTTCCATCCAGTAGATCTTAAATTTTCAAGCAAGTATAAAACATCATGTTTGTAAATATCTAAATCATAACATTTTTTGTTGTTGCAATCATTCCTTGGTGTGCTAGTGCATAGTGATAATGGACAGGATAATAAACCAGCCTGTGATGGGAGCTCTCTACTGGCATTCATAAACCAGCCTGTGATGGGAGGTCTCTACTGGCATTCACAGAGTTGTGATCAGGCTCTGGCTGCTGGTAGTATCAGCAAGGGTTGGTTATTTTGTACACACACCACCCACAGCCCACCTACCTTAATATGAACATGCATGTGAAGGTCACCTCCCGTCCAAAGCACAGCAACTACTGAAAGCACATAGGCACTATTTCTCTGCAAAAGATGCTACTAGTTAAATGGTGTTAGATCAGAAGACCAAGCGTCATCTCAGAAGATGCATTTGTGTCTTCCTCCCCAGGTGGCACAGTCTCCATTTCTAATGCCCAAACAGCGATGTTTGTGCTATTATTCCTCATTAGTGAAAGGCTGCAGGAGTGCGAGATTAATGACTGCAGCACAGCCTCACTCAGTACCTACAGCAACAGCAGCTGTTACCTCATACGAAACAACATTTCTCTTCCTGGTATTCATTCTACCTACATCAGCAACAGAGATAAAGACATTTAGTTTACCAAATTCCTTAGCTGTATTTCTAGACATTCTTAGTGAATGTATAAAGCACCACTACTAGGCATGTAACAGAGAGAGAAAATCCCCCAAATTCCACAAAGCTTAAAGATGAACGACAGCCAAATTCACAAGAAACAGTGAGGGGGGTATGGCAATAGGCCATCTCTTCCAAAACCAGCACTGACTCCTATCCAGACATATGCTTCAAAAAGAGTGAGACTGCCAAACAGGTATCAATAACAGAAGAATTATTTGAAAATACTTATTTTCATTTAAAAAGATGAATATCTGCAGTAGAAGAGAACCTGAGTGTCACAGGAACTTTAATGCACTGTCCACACCAAAATAACCATTTGCCAGCACTGCAGAGATCAGACATGACAAAAAATAGCTTGACTCATCCAGACAGTAATTCAAAGCAGCAAAAATATATCCAATCCTACCCAAAAACCCAACATGCACTTTCCATGTGGAAAGTAGACAGCTCCCACAGAGAGTATCTTGTTGTCCTAAGCACTTCTGAAGTTGCACTAGAAAAAAATATCTCTTCCACCAAGTCACACAATGTTAACGGACACATTGCTACTTATCACACACGTACGTAATTTTGTACAGCTTTGTACATTTATGCTGTTGGTAGAGATACAGTTTAGTGAGGACTGAAGCGCACACTGATTTGGGTAAGGCTTGTTCCCATGGTGTGAACAAGCAGTGTCTGGGTCAGACTTCACTCGGGATGTAATCCTGCTTCAGTATCTTGGTCTCATTTTATGACCTGAAGTGAAGCACTAGGCCAACTCTAAATGTGTGCATGTAACTCTGACTGTTATCTATCACTCAGCATCCATAAGAGATGGGAACAACTGACTTGCTCTTCATTGACCCAATATTTCCAGCAGCTAACAGACTCTGCTAACTGGAAAGGAAAGACTGTGCATTTCTGAAGCAAGAGGATCTCTCACATCATAAACATGAAGTGTGAATGTCATTTTTACCAGAGGATGCATCTCCCTTTTCTTTTAAATTAGAGATGGGTGAAATAGGTTGGAGAAAACAAAACCTGGTACAGATTTCCTCTGAAGCCTTGAGATGGACTTAGCAGAGAATTTGGTATAATGGACATGTTAAAATAATAGATCCCTTTTGAAAACATCAAAGAAACAGAAACACCACAGGCCACATTTTAAAAACTGTCTGCCTAAACAGTGAAAGGAAAACTGTGTAAGCACCACCTCATATACCAAATATGCACTGATGTGTGCGAAAAAGGATACTCATGTACTCCACCACCATTTCTCCTCAGGCAGTTGTCCATTCTCTCACAAAAACCTGGTCCTGTACAGACAGAAAGTAATCAAATCCACTTGTCGGAACACTTTGGTTATCTAATCTTGAAAACATATCCCTGAATGGTGCACTCTGCCCAAAGAGGGCAACCAGCATGCAGAGCTGTTGCCATTAGTATTCAGGATGGTTCAAATTTCCGTACAAAGCTTGGCTTTAAGTACATTAATTTCTGAGTGCCCAAATGGAAACACTGACTTTTGCAGGGCAGGTTTTCAGTACTCTCTTTTTCAAAAGAGCTCTTCGGGGTGTCTCCTGCTAGACCTCTGCCAGAAACACTGTACGTGGTTTTGGAAAGGTAAAGCATGGTCCTTAATCAAGCATTTTCTCTCTACCTTTTGTGAAGGAATCCACAGTCCTTCAGTGCTTCCTGGCAGGAGTGTCTCAGTGAAGTTTCCAGGTATTGCACAGAGTGATTAAATAAAATCTCTTGGAAAAATTTCAGTCTGACAGCATCAGGCTCTAGGCTACAGTTGTGTCCACTGCAAGGACAGAGGAGAGATACAAAAATTATTTAGTGCATCTTTATATGCTCTTTCCAAAAACATGCTCCAGGGAGCCTGAGGTGAGCTGGCTTATGCCCACTGGCCCAGTCACCCCAGCTCACAACCCTTGCAGGGCCCCTGGGGATCAGCTGCCTGCCCTGGGCATGCATCAAGGGAAAATGGGTCAGGAGGATGGGTGTGAAGCTGGCTGAGCAGCCCAGGGGCTCTGGCTCAAGATCTTGCCAGTCAGCTTTATTACAAACATTTGTGGCGTCTCAACCAGAAAACTTCAAAAACGCGAGAGTTCATACCACAGGCAATGACTACAGAGCACAGTGCTTATTTATTTATTTATTTATTGTTATTTATTAACTGAAAATGAATCTGTTTCTACACTTTTTAAATGAGTGTGTGTGTGTGTTATAAAAAAACTACTCCTTGCCCCCTGCAGTGGAAGGAGCTATTTTTCCAAAAGGGGAAAAAAGGGAGTGTGCTGAACAGGGGTGCTGCACAGCCATGGCACAAGCTCCTGCAGGCCATGTCCATCACAAGTTGACCTTTTTTAAAGCTCAGTTTTTTTAATCAGCCGGTTTTAGCACTCAAGAAAGTGAGAAGCAAGTAGCACAGATGTGTTGTCCAAGGTTCCCTGCACAGATCTGCCAGCACAGTGCATCTTAGCCATGTCCTGCAATAACCTTGTTATCCCAGTCCTTGGGAAGAGACTTTTGCAATTTTCTCATGATTTGATTCTTGTATAGACTTTTCTATAGCCTGCCTCACCAAAGCAGAGTCAGGGTCTCTAATCACTGAGCCTTTACTTCTCTCCATGATGTCTGTCAGACTGAGCTGTGGTATTATTTCAATTTTTCAGATGTAGAAAAAGGCTCCAGCATGAGCTCCAGGGTCATCCCAGGAGCTTTGACAAAACTGGGAAAAAGTGGGCTCTGGATGGAGGCAAGAGGATCCTGACACCATGTCAGGATGCACGAGGGTTGACATGGAACTGCCAAGGGCAGGGCTTCACAAAAGCCACGGGGGTGAAAGCTAGCACATCCCGAATCCTGACAAGCAGGAGAGGCAGCTCCCTTGGTTGGTCCATTTGTAAATCCTACAGACTTGAAATGTCTGACAGGTCAGTGCTCTGTAGAGGAAATATCTGGCAACATCAGCTTTCAACAACAGTGACACCTGACTGAATAATGATGTTTTGAAAGTACTAAACATCTGCAGAATTCTGTGTTTCTGCTGTTGTGTTCATCAGGCACAGGCAAAACCTTCAACATTTGTCAAATTTCTGTTCTCTTTGAATTATTGCAGTTTTCAAATACAGCGATATCATCCATGAACATACAGACAAGAAGCTAAAAATAAAGAAAATAACCCAAATATTGGGGGTCTGTGTGTGTCTTTCTGAAAACCAAGACTCCAACCCTGATCTAAACCAGATTGTTTCTCTTCTTCCCCCACACCCCTCTTGCATTTAAAGAGCATTGGAAGGGAAAAGACTCCATCAGACTCTGAGTCTGTAAACCTTTCCCCTCCCTAATATCCGAGACAAGACTTAAAGAAGAACCAGTCTGGAACAGAGCATGAAAAACCTTCTGAAAAATGACTAGAGGCCTAATGCTGTCACTGTCCCATGTTTATTTTTCTTTCTTTGATGTCTGATGTCAAAGAGAAAATAATGTCATCTGCTGGAAACTCAAACATGTTTGCATTTTGAGGTAATTAGAATTAATGTTGGAGGGCAAAACTAACACCGAGCCACTCTAGTCTTTCCCATGTGAGGAAAACATTCCGTAATGACTTACATTTAATCTAGGAGCTGGCAGGCAGTCAGGAACAGCCCGGATTTAGGCAACAGGGTAATATATCAAAAACATTTTCTTAAAAAAAAATTAAAATAAAATAAAATAATAAACTAAAATAATAAATATAAAGCTATGTATATGTGCTCTGATTTATAAGTGATGGCAGCCTGACTGTGCTGCTCCAGTTCCAGAAGGGTGTATCTCTGCTGAAAGTCAATGGCTGACAAGGGTGTAAATCAGGCAGTAATGGCAGTCCTGGTTCAAGACCACCACTGCTTCCTAAGTACTCAGCACCCACAATTGCAGCCAGATTTTCTAAAGAAGAGCTTAAGCCCCCCTCCACATCCAAACAAGGGACAGATTTTTTTAAGTGCTTAGTGCACAGTCTCTCCCCATTGTGACATTAATGGCAACATGCTGAGCTCTTTCGGGAAATTGGTCATACATGTTTGTTTTGGACCAGATCTTGTCACCCTTATACATGTTGAGTAGCATCTCACTCAGTGAAGAATCCTACTAAGCAGTGCCTCTCTGTGTGAGTGTTGCAGCAGAAGGACTCTCTCTCAAAAGACAAATGCAAGCCCTGTTGCTCAATGCCCTGCTGGACAAGTCTCAGCTACTATGGTTATTACTGAGCTATGAAAACCTAACCTGAATATTATCAAACTGAACTGAGTAGGTATGGGTTAAAGCTTGGCTCATGAGAAACTGGGTTTGATCCTCATAGGATGGAAAGGAAAAAAAGGTTATTTCTGGACTGAGGACTTTAATTTGAATTACTCAGCTGTCTTCAGGGGTTAAAAATAGAAAAGCAACCTTTTCCAATTCAAAGAAAATAAATGGCTACACTTATCTGTGTGGGTAATTAAAACCAGCTGAACTCCAAGAGCGGAAACCTTCTACGCAGCCAGTCCTTGCTGAGGAGTAGCTTCTTAGCAACATTTGGCATATTAGAAAAAATTACATTATTAAGGACTGCTCTGGGTAAGCATAATGCAGATTGCTGCTACATTAAAAAGCAGGTTATTGGTGATAGAACAGATTAAAACATTCCAGAAAGAAAAACAAAAAGGCTTTTCCTTTCACATGGACCGATTGTGACTCATTGGCTTCAACTGTAGTTGAGAGCAGAACAAATGCTGTATTTTCCCTTCTGGATCTCTGCAGAGGAGTGTGCCCTGGCCCCTGGCATTGCACAGCTGCTGTGGCAACCCAAATGACTGCAAGTATGGCTAATGCACTCACATGATGAGTCTTGTGCTACAAATCCACCTCATCGGTTCCCCAAGACCCATGGGGACTTCACTGGTTTAACGATCATTTTCCCCTTTTCATATGCTGTCTGAGAGTTTCTCATTTTCTGCCTTTTCTGACAGATCCTGTGGTTCAAGAGATACACATGAAAGAGAAATGACGCAGGGTCATTTCCGTTGGCTGGCCTGAGTCTGTCTCAGCAAACTCAGGCAGAATGACTGTGTCTGCAAAGAGGAAGAGATGGGAGTATCTCTCATGGTGCATCTTGTTCTGCTGTTTGTGGTCACATCACATCTCTCCTCAGACTCCTCATCTGTGCAGCTGAGGCCCTGGTCTTATGTGAGTGTAGTTCAGTGGAGTTACTCTTGCTCCATACCACTACTGTGTCATGGAGAGCTGTTGTGGAGGTAGGTAGGTATCACATGGTGTCATCCTGCAGTCTGCCTTTCCAGCCCCTCCATGATGCTGGTGCAGCTCATGCTTCTGTTGGCTTCTGCTTGACAGCCAGCTAGCAATTGCAAAGGCAGCAGATTAGCTGAAAGAATCGGCGATGTCTTTTTGCACAGAGGACAAGATTTCAAAGCAGATTTTTTCTTCACATTTCTTCAAAGCAGCCTATAGGAAAATGAAATCCCAAACTTTGATTATTATCCAGATCATCAGTCTTTTTAAGCCTGCAAAGCTGAAAATAGATATCTTTTATATTTGCAACATGTTTTCTTTATTTAGTTGTGTCCATAAAAAGTAAAACAATAGCATACTGCCCTTTTCAAATTTACATTGGCCCATACAGACAACTCCAAAGACAATTTGCCTAATCTGCAATTGCCTCCCAGGCCTGGACTTAACAAGGCTGTTTCCCATGTTGACAAGACAAAAACATCTCTAACAACTGTAGAAGGCATATTCCTGCGAATGTCAAGGCCATACAAATTCTTGGGCCCTGAGTGCTGCCTACACATCAGATGTGCTCCAGCCACAGCCAAGCAGGAGGCTAGAAGAGGAGGAGGGCCATGGAATTAATTTCTTGCTGTTTTCTTCAGCCCTGGCCTTCTCTGCTGCTTCCCATCCTCCCGCATTTTCCTTCCTGTCCTTCCAAATGCAGGGTTGCTCACCTGGGGCAAGTGACCTGCTGCTCAGTGTCAATTAGTACAGCTCTGGGAAGAGCCAAGTGCTGAGCAGGAGCTGAGGGGGAACTGCGTATACATGTTAAACCAAGCTGTGAGGGAGCTCATATTTTAGCAGAGCATTTGCCCACTGACTCCAGCCAGCCATTCTCAGGAAAGGCTGATGAGTAGTGGTGGGAAATGCATTGTCAGGAAGCAAGTTCTCACATAGAGGAAAGGCATCTCTATGTACTTTTTATCTGCAAAGAAATGCTTCCTTCTGCTTTCTTTTCTAGGAATGATGCTGCTATCACAGCCTGCCTGCTGCTTCTCTCTCCCTGGCTTATTACCTCCCCATCTCCATTGCCTCTCTCCTTTGTTCCCTTTCTTCTATTCCTTGTACTCTTGCTTCCCCCAGCTCTATTTCATTTACAGCAGCTGGGTTTTGCACAGCAAGGGTACAGTGAGATTAACCAGGTTTGGAAAGTTTGCCTTTGCTGTGCACACATGGTCTGTTTTCTACCCTCCACTCCCAATGAAGAAAAATGTGTCCAAAACTGCTGTGAAGTTTCTCAGTGAAGAGCTGGCACAAAGCTTCCCAGCCAGAGCACTGCCATGCCTTTGTCTTGCATAGGAACCCGCAAACAGCTAACAACAAACAGAATGGTAACTGTTAATAAGAATAAAAAACATCTTCCCACACAACATGCTAGCACTTTAGTTAAAGAAAAAAAATAAATAAATGAGAAATTAAAAAAGATATCACAGAAATCACAAGTCTTTCATTGCTTAATGTAGATATATCGTACCCAAAGCTCGTTTCACTTCATTTGGTGTGAAGCTGTGGTAAGTCCATTACAGCCGAAGGAGTTGCATCTGCCTAGAATTGGCACAAGCCAGATCGCAATCAGATCCATTACATCTACTGCTATAATATCATCACCTTCCATATGGTGCCGCAACTAGTCCGTATGCTGAACTGAGTGCTGCCTAAAACCTGTCCATCCCCAAAGCTGCATTGATCTTAGCCTCACTTAGACCAAAGAGATGAACCTCCCTCCTGACCCACAAAAGTACCAACAGTATCACAGGGGTGTTTAAAAGATCCAGTGTGTTATGGAGGATTCAAAACTCATCCTCACCTACTTCTGAACACAGATACTAAGATCAGCTTCTCTGGCAAAGAGCAGAGATGAATTTCCTTAGTAAAGTTTATGTGGCCTTGTCCCTTTGTAAACTCTACACTGCAAATATAGTCCTTCACTCTATTCCTAATTCACTTCTCACTTCCCTGAGTATTCATGTGAAGGTTACCCCTCTGAAGTAAAAAGCTTCCAGCTCCTTCCTCTGATCTATTACAAATATTCATTGTGTGGACTTTCAAGTGCTGATTAATAACAGCTATATCTAATTATGAAGTAACTATATCTGTGCCAGTATCCCACCTATTATTTCACACTTCACACTTCATTTCCTTTGGATGAGTATTCTGGTAACCCTCGACTTTACTGAATATGAGTTTCTTCCAAGTTCCTCCAACCAGAGAGTCTTCAACCTAATCATACCTTACATCCCTGTAAGCTGAGTGCTGGAAACAGGCATCTTTGAACAACAAAGGACCAACACACAAATGTATTTATGTGACCCCAAATCCTTTTTCACTGGTATTCAGCTTTCATGCAGTGTATCCAACAAGAAGCATTTATCACTGTGGACTTACACTCCTGTCCTCTCCTACATTTAGCTACTGTCATGGCCCCAGTTCATTTCTCCTTTAAACCTCATCTTCTTTGGGTGAAGTGGTTTGTTTGCTTGTTAGTCTTGTAGAGTGAGCTGCAGCAGATTATTCTTTAACCACATGCCATAACTGACCTTTTATGTCTCCCTCACTTTACTTTCCAAATGAGATCATCTCACCTGATTGTCAGGTTAAATCTCTGCTCTAAGGGGAAGGGGGATTTGCTGTTGTTTTCCTCTCATTTTTTGCCCCACTGGAATCTCCTCATATTTATTGTAATCAAGTTCCCCAGTTTTAAAATATCAAATCTAAATTGCCAGGGATCAATACCATCCAGTGGAGCACGTACGCTCACTTGTCTGTATTAACTCCTGCTTTTTCCTTAGGGGTAAACTGAACCTCCCCCAAAATATGCATCAAAACGAGTGGCTTTAAATAGCAGTCATCTGTGGTATTAATCAAGTTTCTTCTTAAAACCATCCCAGATGTGCCACTCAACCAGCTTATACTGGTTTCTGTAAGAACACCCACTGTTATTATTGTACCAACAGATTTTGCAACTTCCTTAATTTCTTTTAACACATGAAGATCTCGAGCTGAGGTCTTTTGCAGCAATGAGGGTGTGCTAACAGCAGAGGGTTGCATAAATCTGTGCAGCAGGCCAGCAGACCAAGAAGGCTGTAGGTACAGTGTGAGGGCAGGGTTACTTTAAATAGCTTGTGAGCTCTGTAATATTCATTTTGTTCAGTCTGGAAGCCACTGGAAACTGGACAGAGGAGTAGGATGTGAGCTTGGCCTTATACAGCTACACAGGCATAGGAACATAGATTGTGTGAACCCAACTGCACTTGCCTGAGTCCTTTTTTTCATTGTTTGTGGGACAGGGAGTGTGTCAGGAAACCTGTTAGAAAAGGCAAGCGGGTGGGCAGCCATCCACAGCCACTCTGTATGAAGGCGATGAGGAAAAATGATGTTTGGCAGGGGATGAGGATCCTATAAAAGAGCTCTCCGTCTGGGCCTGAGACTCTTGGGACATTCTGAGAATTTTTCTTTCCACCACCCTCAGGCAGTGGGAAATTACTACCTCTTGTGCGAGTGGAGAGAAAACAACTAGGCAGTCTCCATTTTAGCATGCAGGATGTAGGTGGGACACCCCACCAAAGGTGTGCCTTTTATTTGTATCAAGGTACAGGTATCTCCATCCTTACAATGCTTTGGGAATGTCCTGTCCACTCGGTTTCTACTCTTCATGGTCCAGAGAGGATTAGGTCAGTGCTTGGAGATTCCTCGATAAAAGCAGTCCACAAAACGCTCTCTGCAAAATGACCTGGATGTGAAAGTCTAGCTATACACTGTGATATGTTCTTGGTCTGTTTCTTATTGGTTTTGCCACTTTGTAAATTTGAAACAAACATGCAAATAAAAATGGTAAAAGCAAAGTCTGAGGAAGGGCCGGTGAAAAGACAGCATATATAGATGAAAAGTCTTTGTACTGCTGGCCTTTTTCAGGCATAGCCCTAATGTAAACATCAAACTCAGCCCTATGACATTAGAGAAATCCAATAACAGTTTCTCATGCAATGAAAACATTTTTGTAGAGGCTTACATTTTATTTGGGAACTGGCTATCTGTTACAACCAGCAATTCAAGCTGAAGCAATGGAGTAATATTTCAAAAATGATTAGAGCAAAACAAATAATCACATGAATGATATTATTTTGCAAAACATGCAATCCTCAGTAATTTGTGGTTTTTGGTCCCTGGTGCTAAAATGGTGCTGTGTCTTTAATCAAGCTAATTATGCAAAACTTTCTGAAGGTCATAAAAGGTTCAGGCAGAGGCTTTTTGATGCTGAAATGCAGACCAAACACCCATAGTATATTGTTCTGATTAGAAATGAAGCACTGCTTTCTACAGATTAATACTGTGTTTAAAATTACACTGTGAAATACCAGCATTTATACCTTACATACACCCAGACTGCTTTGCACACTGTTGCAAATACCAAATTAGCCCCTCCTGCTCTCTAATGTGGATATGGAAACAAGCCGTCTCTTTCCATCACCATGCCCTCTAAAAACATTACATTATACTTACAGCATTTATTTATTTTTGGCATCCAGCCAGAAAAAAAATTATAATCCTCTTTCAAAAATACCCCTCCCTGTGAATTGGATTATGTTGTAATCCATTCTGGATCTACCCCAGGTCTGCTTCCCTTCTGGGGTAAGATGACAACGTTTTGGACGGGCTGCAGGGCTGGGCGGAGGGGGTGGACCACCGGGAGACTATGATATAGCCCAGGTTTCTCTCCTACTCCTTAATTTTACAGCCACAAGGAAAAAACCTGTACACAGAGTGGGCTTTGTCCATCTGTCAACCACACACTCGCCCAGGTTGCTGCTGCTCATGAGGTCATGGCGCAGGACACTGTGAAATGGTTAGCAACAGGGGCAAAGCAGTGTTGCTGGTCCTGCCTGACACAACCAGCATGCGGTGGGTGCAGTGTTCTGGGGACATTTCTACCCCACTGGTACTACTATGGGCTGCCAGCTTGGACATGAATCACTGGTGCCATACCCCACTGCCATGGGGCAGTGCAGCTCACAGTGCCCCGGCAAGGTTTTACTGTGGCTCTTCTGCCCCCAGGGTTGCTGGTTATGCTGTTTTTCTGGCATTTTACATTGCTCTTCTGCAAATCACTAGCTTCCTTTATTTTCTTCTTCGTCCCGGGTGATCTTGATGGCCATTCCTCTCCATCTGACTTTGTAGTGAGTTGGGGATTGCTGGTGTGCTGGAAACCCGATCGCCTTGTCTCTGGCTGCACTGTAAGGACGAGAACTCTCTTCAACTTAAATTGAGGGCAACTCGATGACAAACTGAAGGGACTTCAGAGAGGGGAAAGAATGATCCAAGGCTTAGATGTGGGCTGAAGGAAAATGAAGGGAATGGGCTTTGCACATATCTTGGCTGAATGATATCTAATTGGGGTATGATAATTCCCCATAAGTCTTAGGAGGATATAAACACTTAAGAGGCAAAGGAATTGATTAGGACCAGAGAAGGGAGTGTAAGTGGAATTAATGAGATGAAACTGAGAGCAGGAAAATTTATGCTTTAGAATAACATTTCCTATTAACAAGATCTACTACAGTGTGGGGTAGGATTCCAAGGAGAAGCAATGGAAACCCTGTTGCTTAAGTTATTTCAGAGAAGACTGGACAAAACACTCAAGAACACACTGTAGGGAACAATTCCACAGTGACAGGAGGATGGAAAAGATGATCTAATAGTAGCTCTTTCCATTTCTAATTTATATGGTGACTTTTATATTAGAGGGTTGTTTTTTTTTTTTTGAGCTGCCAACCAGTCATCAGTAAAAGAAACATGCTAAAAAGTTCCTTCTGGTCCCATATTTCCCTGCTTCCCAAGCCCTGTCTATTACATATATACACAATAGACCTGATGATTTATAGTAGAAATGTCATCCTCCATTCATCCTGTTTTGCTGAGTTACTGCAGGGTCTCTGAACAGTGGTTATCTTGTGTGGCGTATGAGCTAAAACATCTCAGCACAGCACAGCAAATTCAGTCAGATGATTCAATATTAATTTCCTGGCTTTGAAAACTTGAAAAGTCAGATCTTCAGTGTCATTTGAAAACTATTTCTTTTTCCTATTACCTTTTCTTCACATACAGAGGCAGTTGTGTAGAATAATATTTGGAAAATCTTTGTAAATAGAGCCTTATTTGGTAAAAGGCAAAACCAGGCATTATTCAGTAAAAAGAGAGGGGAAAAAAGGTTCTTTGTACTGCAAAAGGTACAAGAGAAAGGGAATTCTTTCTGAAGACACGTTTACTTCTGTACCAATGATTTGTAATACATACCATTCCATACTGCATGAGTTCTATTTTTTGATTGCTTTACATCATATACATGGGTGACACACTCTTCTTTCAACAAGGGAGGTCAATAAAGGTTCCATTAATGTCTAACCTAATAGTATGAGTTATGAAGTGCTACAAAAGATTGGGGAGGTAAAGGATAGAAGTCACCTGTTAGAAATTATGTAGGTAAAGCCCATCCTGGTTTAGAGGAGGATAGATTAGTTGCCTGCTCAAGCTCCTTCTCAGCCATATTTTCTGGGTTTTTTAGTATCTTCCGTCGGTCTCTCTGCAATCTTTCCAGAAAACTATCTGCCAAAATATGTGCAGATGCATACAGGTCAGATAAATCAAAACACCGGTGGAGTCTAGGGTCAAGACAGATTGTTGAGTTTATCTTGTCCAGTGTTTCTGAACATTTTCCAAACCATGATCTCATATTAATACAGAATGGAATAGTGGGCCTATTTCCCTCTTCTTGACGGTAAAGGAAGGGCAGTTGAAATCATGTTGGAGGTCCCAGAACCTAAAGATTGAGAATGGACACTGTAGTTCAGCCTCTGAATAGAACTGTACACTCCAACTCGCAGTGAGGATGGGAGCACAGCTGCATGACTTCAGTGTGCAAGTAGCGATATGCACAGACGGGACACAAGGCATGCAAAGAGAGGGACCCAAAGTCTGCTGTCTGCCACATATCCCCTGAATTGCTGGTAGGAGGTGACTGATTTTCACAGACTCATATCAACGTATACTGACACTGTTCAGAGACTCATGCTAGCGTATACCACAGCTAATGGTGACTTCATTAGAGCCCTCTGGTCAATGAAAGCAATTGTGTGTTGTCTAGTGGTTGGACTAGAAGACAGGAAAGGATTTGATTCAATGCTAGCTGTGATACTGACTCATGGCTTACCCTCCAAATAAGTCATTTGACCTTTCCGTAGTTCAGTCAATCTGGCTGGAAAATTGTGCAGGAAGAAGGGAAAAGCACTATTCTTACTGAAAACCACAGACAGAATCTGAGCTGAGTTTTCCTAGGCTAAAAAAGAAAGAGACAATATCAGAACGTGAGTCAGGATCGGAACCTCCTCGGCCTTTTCCACTAAGAATGTCTGGTAGTATCATCATTATCATAGCAGAAAATAATTTACTCCAAGTCTTACTTCTAGCTCAGAAACCAAAAGGAAATACTCAGTGCCTGTGCCAGGTACACTCAGCTCCTGAATAGATTGAAGGACTATCTGAATGGATTTAATAACTTTGGACTTCTCTACATGGATCATATTTAAAAGGTATAAATAACCAGAGCAAAAACTGGAACAGAGATGGATTTATATTACTAATATTTTGCTAAAAATTTTTCTGATGGGAAAATGGAAAAAAGTAGGGACTTAAAAATACCTTTTTTTTCCTTGTGTTATGCTTTCTGTCAGATTTTGTACTATAGAGACCTAAAGAACATTTTCTGGCAAAATACCAAGCTAAATACAACGTGGTGTAAGTTCCTAATAATGGAAAGAAAGTTGTGGTGGGAAAGTGTCTAGAGGAGATTTTGTAGACAGAAGGTCCCCAAATTGGCTGCAAAACCAATTTCTTTTTCAGAATGTCTTCCTCATTTTGAAAATATAAATAGCCCTAATTAAATGCCCCAACCTTTTTCTTTTAGTATGAGTAGGAAGTGGAGTTGTAAAAGATTGATTTTGGCCAGTGCTGCCATAAAGTGGTGAAAACAATAATGACCTGTAAGGGAAACTGAAATTCAGTGGGGGCTGGATTTGTGGTTCTGGACATCTTGAAAAAAATACCTCTAATTTTTTTTTTTTTTGTGAGAAAACTCCACTAGACCCATGGAATCTGAATTCAGGAACATCTGAACTAGAGTGAAGGGCCCTCACACTGACAGATTAACCAGGCTGAGACCTACTGTACGAATGGTAATCCACCTGTACAGCACCACTCAATGTGTTGACTCTGAAGTGTGGGTCTCCGGGCGATAACTGAATTAACACCAATGAGCGCTCTGTAGTGAAGGAATTGGACACAAAATGCTGCAGGTGGGTGGGTCTGTTGGATTCAGACACTGTGAATTTTCAGTTCTGAGATGGCCCTTAATGGGCTTCCAGTTTGATATAGGGTGAAATACTGAGATGCTTTGACCTGATGGTAGAAATATCACTAGAAGTGTGGCTTTAGTACTGTATCCATCACATTCCTGATCTGCCAGTCGTTCACCAAGGGGCCTACTAAAGACCTGCTTTATGAAAAAAGGGTTAGATATTTTCCCGGAGCCAAATGTTTCACTTAGGTCTTCTGAACTTCTTTTCAGAAATCTCTAGAAGTATCTAGCTCTTTCTCAGGCAAGGCACAGGGATTATCAGGAATTTTAGGTTAGTAAGACCCAGTAACTATAATGACAGCATTGCACAATACGCATCATTAGCAGGGAAGAGCAGGAACATGGAGATGGGTTTTCTCCATCAGAAATTTTATTGTTATAAAATGTGGTACAGATAGGAACAGTTTTATGAGTCCCAGGGATACCACTTCTCCATCGGTATCATGAAAAGAAAAGAAGTCTTTCGACTTTATTCTCAATTAGGGGGTAAAACAAGACCAAGAGGCTCCTTGTGGACTCCTGCGAATTAATCACCATCACTGAACTGTTGTGTTAAAAGACATAGAGGACATAATGAACAATAGAAGCCTGTCAAGATTTCGCACTAAACAAAACTGAACTGAAACTTTAGACTTCTTTGAATTCAGACCTGACCTTGACCTAAACTGGATTTACATCCAGAAATTATTCTCTTGACTTATACACAGAAAGTCAAAGCTGTACTGCTAGACATGAATCACTGTGAACTCTGATGCTCTGTAATAGAGCCATGAATCTGTATCACCTGGAAGTTAAAAATATTTGCAAGTAGAATTTGATAGGAGTTGTCAGCGTAGGCACATCTCATCTCTTAGACTTCTGAATAGTTTCAAAAGTTTTGCTTTCAGTCTGTGAAGACGCATCATTTTTAAAATTCCCCTCTGTCACTTCTTGTGTGTAGGAGACAATTATTTCCCTAATGGCTATTTTTTTCTGATATGATGCAATCAGGAGGGGAATATTGTCTCTTTCTCATGTGCTCTTACCCTGTGAATCAATTAACTTTGTCCATTCAGATCATAGTGATATCATAACTTCAAGGAATTAACAATTTCTTCATGAAGTACAAGTGAAACATGAACACACCAGAGGAACAACATTCCTGAAGAAACCCCAAATTTGCTTATTTCTTTCAACCTCACTTTTACAGTAATAGGCCATAAATTACCTTACATTGCAACAAGCAAAAGAAACTGGTGCCAAGACCAAAGGGACAGATGCATAAAACAACTTTTCTTTTTCCCATGTGTTGAGCTGGTCAAACGCAAGCCAGCTGCACATTAGAAGCAGTGGATGCCTGGCAATTATGTGTGTGCTAAATATACCCTGAATTCTTCATGTCCAGACAGCATTAAAATGAAAAAAGTTATTTATCTGCACATAGGAAGATTTAGTCTTGCTCCCATCTTGAAGGCCAAGCATTTAAATGAAGTATTTTCCTTCAGAAGATGAAGCAGGCAGATTCACTTTCAACTCTAGCATCATACTAGTGCTGTCTAAAATACAGTGCAGTCAGAAGACCCTAAAATGGCCAGTGATACAGTGAATTTGGTGTCAAATTGTGCTCTGTCATCATGACTTGACACCTCTTATACAATAGTGTAATGGTTGTCATTCTCTTCATCTAAGGAAGACAGGAAGAGACTGCTGCTGGTTTTTGCAATTTCCTGTTTTTCTCTGTTCTCTGTATGAAAACCTTCCTACCTCTCACCAATGTAGGGTAAGGCAAGCGTTTCCAAGAAAGTTTCTTTCCCAATTCTCCTTCAGTCTGGAGCTCATCAAGATACTCTACAGGCATAAGTTTCCCTTCTGTTTGAATTTGTAGTAGTGCACCAGGTTGTCAGATATTTTTCCTAAGTCATATTTCCAGAACACTGGGGCCATTTAAGTCATGCTCCAAACCATAATGATCAATATTGTATGCTTATGTAATTATATAGATGCTATATTAGAAAGTTGGGTTTTTATTAAAGATCCTGCTTTTACAGTGAGCAAGAAATGGGCCAAAATGAGAAAGAAATGAGAAAACATGGCAAGTAAATCAGAGAGAATTAGTCTTATATGAAATTGTATACTGAATACAGATGCAACATCCAGTGGTTTATGAGATTCTAGCCCCTACTACCTAAAATTGTTTGTACAGATATCTTGGTTTATCTAGAGAAAAACTGAGTGATTTCTCTTGGCAAATTCAGGAGTGAAGCTCTTAATATTACTCTTGTGTCTATAAAATTAGTGATGGGCAGTTTGTAATAAATTCATCAACCATGCATTTCCAGAAGGTTCACTAAAAAACCCCCAACCTTCAGAAAGTGTGCCTTGCCTCTGTTCCTAAAAATGAAGCCATCCTCTACCATTTCACCATTCTCTGCCTTTCCTCAAAATGGAGAAATAGTCACCCAAAATATTGCTTTGGAGAAAAGGAGAAATCAGATTAAATCCTGATACTGGAGGGAAGTAATTTTCTGCATGACCTCAAGCACTAGGCGTGGGCAGAATAGAAAGGGGAGATTCCTGTTTTTCTACACAACTCTAACTAAACTTGGAAGGTCCCAGTAAATCAGACTGGAAAGTTGGGTTGCTTCTAGTCACAGTATCACTACAGTGGTATTTTTAGCAGCTTATTTCTCAAAAATCCCCCTAGAAGAATAAATACCAGAAAAAACCCTATTAGAGCTTTACAGGTAAACAGAGAAGAGACAATTTCCAATAATCACAGAATTGAAGAATGGTTTGGGTTAGAAGGGACCTTAAATATCATTTTGTTCCACCCCCTCTGCCATGGGAAGGGATACCTTCCACTACACCAGGTTGCTAAAAGCTCCAACCAACCTGGTCTTGAACATTTTCAGGGATGGGGCATCCACAACTTCCCTGGACAAAAATGTTCCAGTGTCTCATCACCCTCACAATAAATAATTTCTTCCTAATATCTAATCTAACCTACCCTCTTCCAGTTTGAAGGTGTTACCCCATATCCTGATGAAGAGTCCCTCCCCATCTTTCCTTAGGCCCCCTAAGGTTTAAAAAATTTGTCAGCAACACTTGTCCAGGTGGCACATCCAAAAAACCTGGTAGGATGATACAGCATAAGATATTGGTACTGATGTGGGTTAGTCTTACTTAGGAATAATCTCAAACCTGTGCCATCAAAAGATTTATCATGCAATGCCATGTCTTCTCACCCTTCCACTGACCAAAGTGAAATCAAAATTAATCAGTAAATAACTTTAACCTCAGTAGGGTTTCTCATTAATTTGTGGTTTCGCATTTCCCACATCCCCATCGCTGAATAAAACTTCCCTTTTTACAGACAGTTCACTGTTTACATGATAAACATACTCCCTACATTACCCTTCTGGACTTGAATTGCTCAAGTGTGAGAGCTTCAGTACATCCCACTTCCTTACCAGCCCCTTGAAACCTCCTTGATGACAGTACTTGGTGACCACAACAGGCAGTGAGTACTAATATTGCAGTACAGAGAATTTCCCCCCACCAATGAAGCATAACATTCAGTTTCTCCAGCTGTTCTTCTCATTCCTGGAAACCTGCTGGAAAAAGCCACTGTGGAGGTAACTGGACAATTTTGGCATGCAGGCATCACCCGCATCTCAAAAGAATTGACTGAAGAGGATGGGGCTTCTTGCCCTGAGACGGGCAGCTCCTTTTGTTGCACTGCTGGGATAGAAAAACGCTTTAAAGTCTCTGTATTATCTGGAAGCTCACCAAAGAGAAGGACATTTCTCTGGAGGTTTAGCTGGGACAATTGACTCCCTGCAAGCTTCTGGCATGGAGGGTGTGCCTGCAAGGCTTCATGGCCAGTGCTGACCCTTGCCCTGCCATCCCTGGTTCCCTGAGCCGCTGGGGATCCACAAAATGCTGGTTTGCATCTGACAGGCACAGCCCTTCCCCAAGTGGCAGCCTGCACCCCAAAGCACAGCAACAAAACAAATCTATTCATTTCTCCCACTGGCACAGGGATGTCCACCAGTGCTGGTAGAGGGTGGGTACTTCTGTCTCTCTTTCTTTCCTGCTTAACTATGTAAAACATCTCAGGCAGCAGCCTCAGAAATCAGGCTTCCAGCCTACTTGATGTAAGATATGCCACTTCACTGATTATGTTTGCTGTGGAGAACACACACACCCCAAGTCGGTTTTACTATGGAGACTTGCTAGAGATAAACCCTACTGAGATACGTATTGGCACCTGGAATGTCTCTATCCCATCAGTCCCACCTATTCAACAAAGCTTAACAGCTCATAGGTCTTTTAGCAGCATCCTTCCAGAATTACTTCTCTGAATCAACTGACAAGGGCCAGAAGAAAAACACTAAAACTTACCAGCAGCTTAGATTTTACTTGTCATTTTACACCAGCACAGGATTCAAGCTATCTATAAAACTAGAGGATTCTATACTATATTCACAATTTCCCAAGTTAATTTGTATGTTCCTCCCAATTAGTTAACCAAACAGTAAGAGCCAGGACCCAACCTCAGATCCAGGGATACCATCTGTCACAACCTCAGTCCTATTATGTAAAGTCACCAATCTGCTGTGAGTGGGCTCAATCTATGGGGTCCCACATGCTTCAAACTCATTTCTGAGGCAAATGGCCTCTCCTTGTTCTCCCTGTGGCCCTGGAGCTCCTCCAACTCCTTTCCAGGGAGGTGAACCCTGCAGGGCAGCCAGACCTCTTTTGCTGTCCAGAGCTCATGCCCATCTCCTGAAAACTCACTTGGAGCTTCAGGGGAGCATTTCCACACTTCCATTTTAACACCCCCCACCCCTGACAAGGACAACGTGATGGGAAAGCAAGGAGCCAAGTTTACACAGAAGAATGTCTGAACCACAGATATGGTACTCTTAAAAGAAATTGAAAATCACAGACTTCTGAAAAAGGGCAAAGTCCTGGCTTAGTCACCCCTTCTGTGAATGCAAGGGTTTGGATGAGCCCATCCTTGTTTTCCACACACTTTCACTTAGGACTCACCCATGTTTAGCTGCTGTCTTTTGCAGTGTTCCCAGCAGGAACCGCTGGCCCTTTCCACTTCTCTATGTGAAAAAAACAAAACAGTGTCCCTGGGAAAGGCCAGTACCTAGAAGATGATCAGCATACTTAGTCCTAATTTGCCATCACAGTGGCTTTTTACAATTAGTGTATAGAAAGGCCACTGAGCTTATTTCTGAGACAGAGACAACTCAGCAAGCTGCCTAAATGATGTCTAGGTACATGTCCAGGAAGATGCAAAATAAAGGCATGTGATCTGACCCAAATATACACTGAGCTCACCAGGAGAAGGTTCCCTGCTGGGACATTGCCGTGGGGTGTCATGTCACAGAGCAGGAAGTCATACTAGATAAGGATTCCTCTTCCAAGCTGTACAGCAATGTCCTCACAACACTCTGATTAAAGATTGGCAAGGTGAAGCCCTGGCATTACAGAGCTCAAAGGTAGATCTGACTTCCATTTTGCTAGATTCAAAGTTTCAGTCATGGGCTACAAATGGTGTGCCTACAGATAACAGTGTTTTCTGGATTGCATTCAGGGTGCTTGGTGCCTTATAAGATCAGCATGCAGATCTTCACACTGGCTTTGACATCATCTGAATTATTGCATTTATTTCTGAAACCGGCTAACTGCCTGGAAGTGTCATAGACAAAAAAGAATTAAACTAACAAAAGATGCAAAAGAATGATTTGTAATGAGAAATTAAAAGCAAGTGTCTCACCTACCCACAGAATAATATGTTCTTTAGGGAAAAGCAATGGTCTGCCTTTTAAGCTGTGTTGAATTTAAACATACTTCTGAAATGCATATATTACATATTGAGAAGGATGCAGAAAGGAACATTATGAATACTGCACAATAAACCTGTATTTTAATGTATATGCTTTTACTATATCAAGAAAAATTCACAGCTTTTACAGGTAATTGCCTAAACAATAATTATGGGCATATATGGGTATGTATGGGCACATGTGCACATTTTTTTTTAGTAATGAATTTGAAAGGTGAAAATAGTAAATATGAGGAGGGACATTTATGATAGATCAAGGAATAGTGGAGGAAAACAAACCTTCCTCAAAGTTAAGAAAAGGAATATTTATCAATGTACTCTAAATCTGAAATTAAAGATGGAAAATACAAATATAGCTAGAGAATCTGTATTTATAGAAAGCAAATGAAAATATGAAATAGATTAGAAATAATTAGGGACTTTAGGTGTCTCCACTTCAGAGTGGCAAATTTTATTCACTGGAACTTCTGAAGGTGACTTGCTTAGCATTAAAAATAGACCCTTTTTAAGTGCGTGAAGCTCAATGCCCCAAGGACATAGTTGGAAATGTTAGACGAAGGACCAGATGTGTGAATTATCTAATTTCCATTGATGTAAATGGAAGTTAAATGCCTAAAGAAGGAATGATGTGCTTCTTTGCTACAGCCTTCTGTTTTAATGGATTCAGCAGAGGCTTAAAACTTGCACCAAAGAATTAGAGCTTACAAAATTTTTCAACCAAAATCACCAACAACCAAAATAAGTAACAGCCTCTACTGTCATTCAGTAGGATACTTCTTTTTTTCATCAATATAACACTTACAGACTTTCCAAAGGTGGCTTAAGATATAGGACTTTTCTCTCATCTGCTGCCTAGGGGAGAGCTGTGTGTGCAGCGTCATGTTTTAATTTAGGCAAGGTTTGGGATTATGCTGACAGGCACAGCATGGTGGAGGGAAAGGCCTGAAGAGAAAATGTCCTTGTGGATCCTTTCTTGGTTTGGATAGGATTTGCTTTCAAGGCTGGAATGAAACTCAGATCAAAATTTAGACTGTACTTCATCAGCCCAACATGAATTTGAATATATGTCTTGTTGGGACTTTTCCCCTCTCCTGTCAGTCCAGAGGGCAACTTAGAGCGCTCCCTTCTAGACTTAGAAATACCAATCTTTTTTGCATTGCTTTTGTGGATATAAGAAAAACCAACCACATAGGTTTTGAACGCTGAAATGAAGCAGAAACCTTTTGCTGCTGGCTGCAATGCAAGTACATAGAGATGGCCTAAAGGCCAAGCAGTGATTTTTTTTTTTTTCTTTGANGAAAACATCCTGTTCAAATTTAAGATTTTCTGTGGTTAGTTGCTGTTCGTTATTATCTGTTCTCAAACCAGTAAGGATGGGAGTAATTTTTCATGGGTGACCAATAGGGAAAATAAAACAAATGAGGAGAGAAGTATGGGGAATCCTTGCATGGTGTGGTTGATGTTATGGTCTGTATTTGAATTAGAAGAGGATATGGAGGGTATACCAGTATTTCTGAGAAAATCAGCTAGATGGTCTGGAATCTGCAGGACAAATACATCCATGTGTCCTTTTTTGACTAATACTCATTACTGCGCAGTTTAAAATGTGTGTATCATGAAATAATCTGGGTAATCACACGTTCTAGTTGTTATATATGATATGCCTCATGTCTTTTTTTGAATATATCATATCGATTTTTAATTGGACATATAACAGTAATTATTTGACTCCTCCTTTAGGAAGTATTTCTACATGTGCATTTCAAGTGATCTTCCACATTTATTTTAGCAAAATGTTCTGAATCCAGTATCTAAAGTTCAGGTTTCCTAAAGTTTGCAAAAAACCCCATGGAAATTATGACTATCTACAAACCCTACACAAGTTAGTAGAAGAAGTTGGGCCTGCAGAACATTTTTGCTTTTGTTTTCTGTTTCAATAATGTTAATTTTTTGTTCTTCAGCTTATGTAGAACCCTTCAAGCTCAGAGAGGCTCACTGTACTCTGTGGAGTGTTACCACAAGAAGAATGCTAAAGGAGTTACACTGCATTGCCTTTTGGTTTTTGTACATATAAATCAACCTTAGATCATAAAACACAACCTGTAATAACAATCACCAATATTTAATAAATTTCTGACCAGTTTGAAAACCTGTTCAAATACTTTGTACCACCCACAAAAACATTTGTAATAAATTGCAAAGCAATAAAAATCACATAACACATAATTACTGGCATTATTGTATACTTTATTGTATATAAAACTTCACTTTTCTTGAGGGGGAGGAGCTGGGTAGAGAGAGGAAGAGGCTGGGTTTAAGGAAAAAGGGAACATTTTGCTTGTATTTCCTGAACTAATTCGTTATATGATTTTTTAAAAAATAATACATTTTAAGCAGTGCTAAATATGGAAAAGGGCTTTTTCAAAGAGCTCATAAGTTCTGTGACTGAATGAGTCATGACTGATTGGTAGGATTCTCTTAAGAGGGGATTTACAGCAGAATCAAAACCTGCTTCCATTGAAATCAGTGACAAACTCCCACTGACTTCAACAGAGGATTGACTCTTGAATTATTAGAGCTATGGATGGAAAAACTTGGAGAGGTGGTGGGTTTTTTAACAAAACTTCAAGGACACATCCAATTCAATTTCTACAGCTTTCGGCACATTTCATCATTCTCCTAGTGTGCATGCAGGAATGAGGTGTGAATGTGTAAATGGCTCAAATACCTACAAAATACTCAATCCACATTTATGTTTGCACTAATGTAAGCTTCTCCTCGTTTATCTGTGGCTTGTGAATTTACAATACCAAGTGGGTTACAGGTCACAATGAAGTTATTCTGTTTGTGATTCACAACAACAAAAACAAAAAAGGAAATCAACTCTATCAAACAAGGAGGAGAATGAGAAATCTCTTAATCCTAGCCCAAACCAACAGGACACCAGTTTTCAAGTGAAAATATAAGCTATTGTTCAAAGCACCAAATATGACTTAGAAACATCAATTTTTATTTTTTGTGTGTGTGTGTGTGTGTTGGGTTTTTTGTTGTTGTTGTTGTTGTTGTTCTTAAAATACCTNGAAAGGCCTGAAGAGAAAATGTCCTTGTGGATCCTTTCTTGGTTTGGATAGGATTTGCTTTCAAGGCTGGAATGAAACTCAGATCAAAATTTAGACTGTACTTCATCAGCCCAACATGAATTTGAATATATGTCTTGTTGGGACTTTTCCCCTCTCCTGTCAGTCCAGAGGGCAACTTAGAGCGCTCCCTTCTAGACTTAGAAATACCAATCTTTTTTGCATTGCTTTTGTGGATATAAGAAAAACCAACCACATAGGTTTTGAACGCTGAAATGAAGCAGAAACCTTTTGCTGCTGGCTGCAATGCAAGTACATAGAGATGGCCTAAAGGCCAAGCAGTGATTTTTTTTTTTTTCTTTGAGACCATACAATTTGAGAAACCTAGACAGTCTTGTAGCTCATTAGTTTGGTAGTCCCTCTGCTTCAACAACAGAAGCAGAGGGAGATGTGACTCATTTCCCAACCACCACTACCTCTGTCAGCTAAAGACAAAGTAGTGCCCAGTCTCTGGGCCAGCAAGTTTGTTGCCTATAAGCTCAGCCTCACCAGGCTTGTGGAGAAAAGGTGATGCCACCTCAGTACAAGCAACAGCTGTGCCCTTTTCCCTCAGGACTTTCCATCATAAAATAGGATGGAACAAATATCCAATTCTAAATTTATCAGCAATCTACAGTTTCCTACAAGCTGAAGGGAAAGAAGGGTCAGGAGAAGCTTGATGTACATAAACAGACATTACATTTGAATTTTCTTTTCTCCTTTCTCTTTTCTTCCTTCCCTTCCCTCTTCCCTTCCTCCTCTCCTCTCCTCTCCTCTCCTCTCGCATACTGCCTCT
>VWZY01006109.1:539300-614480 GCA_013399075.1 Chloroceryle aenea | reverse complement strand
GAAAAACTTGGAGAGGTGGTGGGTTTTTTAACAAAACTTCAAGGACACATCCAATTCAATTTCTACAGCTTTCGGCACATTTCATCATTCTCCTAGTGTGCATGCAGGAATGAGGTGTGAATGTGTAAATGGCTCAAATACCTACAAAATACTCAATCCACATTTATGTTTGCACTAATGTAAGCTTCTCCTCGTTTATCTGTGGCTTGTGAATTTACAATACCAAGTGGGTTACAGGTCACAATGAAGTTATTCTGTTTGTGATTCACAACAACAAAAACAAAAAAGGAAATCAACTCTATCAAACAAGGAGGAGAATGAGAAATCTCTTAATCCTAGCCCAAACCAACAGGACACCAGTTTTCAAGTGAAAATATAAGCTATTGTTCAAAGCACCAAATATGACTTAGAAACATCAATTTTTATTTTTTGTGTGTGTGTGTGTGTGTTGGGTTTTTTGTTGTTGTTGTTGTTGTTGTTCTTAAAATACCTAGCAAGCCTAATTCCCATGGAAAGTCCCAGGAACTTAGGAACTTGCATGCCTCTTGGAAAAGGACACAGAGTTTTCTGAATATGTTACATGTGAGCATTAGACATTTGAACTAAATTACCTATTAAGTCTAAAAAAAAAAAAATCAGCCATCACTTATGATACAGATTCACTACAGTTCAAAACCAGACTTATTCCTTACTGGATACCCTGATAATTATTACTTGCACAAGATATTGGACGATTAAAACTATTCATTTTTGCAAGGAACTCAATCAACCTGATCAAAGGTACAATCGAGGAGAGTAAGGATTTACAGACAGACATGGTTAGAGATGGTGCCTCAGGAGCTGGATACATCTTTCAGATGGGAGACAAGGGGTCAGTGCTTCTGCAAATGTCAGTATCTCTAACCTGAATTCTGTTTTGCCCAGGGGTTTCTGTGATTTAAGCAAACCAGAGTAGATCATATTTATTTTAAGTATATATAATGTGTTTTATAAATATATATATATAAAACTTTTACTATTGTAAAAACCTGGCCTTCAGCAATTGAACTGACATGAACTGGTCAAAAAGTACTTATAGACTGCTGGGGTCCCTCTGCAGAGGCAGAATAGGAGAAGCAAAAAACCAAAATTCTCTCCCTGCTTTGGCCATGACATACACACACATAAATCTGAGATGTTTCTGAAGCATTAGCTTGCATGGCCTTGTCACTGGGCAGGTTTTGTTACTAAATGGGGTTGGAGAAGGAACTGCTTGTACTTGGAGGAGGTAAAAATGGATCACAGACTCTGTCCCAGATATTAATCTCAGCTCTGACTTCACAAGGTGCACACACTTCTTGGGGTGTGGTGATGCTACCAAGTGGAAATAAAAAAAGGCAAGAAATAAAGACCAGGTACTGAACCTTGTCATGAATGTCTTTGTCCCTGGCAGATATCCCAGGATCATTACGGCTCTCAGAAATACTTCCACTCGCTTTGGAAAGTAAACTGACAGCTCATTTGAAGGGAAGCAAACTGTCTTTACTTCCCTAAAAACAGGATTAAAAAGAACTCAGCATGTGGAACTCTGTATTTTCCTACTTCTTTCTTTTTCCTAAGTAGTGTATTTTCATCTTTAAACAAATGCTTTGAAAAATTCAGTTAAAAAAAAGCAAAGCATGCAATTAGAAAAACATTTATTTTAATACTGCTGAAATGCTTTTCCTGTCTCTAATTCAAAGTCCTGCAGGTGAAAATGTAAGAAAAAACAATCTGGGGCATTTCCACAGGCAGTCACAAGATCAAGTAAGACAAATTGTGGACTAAGGGAGGAACAGCCTCTGCCAACTGCAGCAGCTGAGTTAGAAACTTACATTCTTCCACCAAAGACTTTTCCCATTGTTAACATGTGCACCAAGGCATTTGGGGATGATATGCATGCACTGCACACAGACAGTCACGGGATTAAACGGAGACACTCACGGAATAAATTAGCCTCAGTATTAATTGCACAAACCTTACAGACCTGCTGTCAAACCAGAGTCCCAGAGTCTCTTCTGGTTTATGATGACTGTGAGGAGTCGAGGATGGCATGCAAAGAAATTCTAAGTATTGGCTTCAGCATCAGGGTTACATTCATCTTCTAACAATAAACTTGTATGCATACACAGGACATAACTTGTAGATCATTCAGAGATCACCAATGAGCAAGCAGCGGGTTGACAGTGTGGTTGAAGCAAATAAAAAAAACAACTGCTGAATGGTATTAATAAAAACATGGAACCAAATTTTTAACAGACTGAGATGGAGGAAGCAAACCGGAATTTAGTGTACACTTGAGATGCAAGATTAATGCTCCCAGAGCAAAAACACTGAGTCCAAATGTCTAAGCTAGTAAAGGCATATTTAGACACCTAAACAAAAATGGCCTGATCTGCTGTGTCTCTGAGCACCTGTGCTTCCCAGTGAAATCAGTAGGTTCAGCAGGCTAGCTTTAGGAACACAGGTTTGAAATTTGTGTATATGAAATGGAATAACAAATGGGAAGAGAAAAAGCTGCGTCAGCAGATGCACTAGTCTTTGCCATAGTAGTGTCCTGCAGATGTTATAGAGACGAAAGCAATTTTCCACGATAGATGATACATTCAATATATATACAATTAAAGTAATGGGAAACAAAATGAGAAATGGGGTCATGCTCATCTGCTCTTTTGAAGATGTTTTTTCCATAGAAAGAAGCAGCTGAATGCAACTGTCATTTAGTTATATCAAAACAACATAACATGTGCGAGCGAGGGAATCCTGGCACATTAATTGGCAGTGTAGCTGGTAATGTGCTGTGTGCTGGACACTGATGCCTCTCTCTCCACTCCCCTCCGCCTCCCCATCTTTTTCCCTTCTTAATAAGAAAAGTAAACTCAAGAGAAGGCTTTCAAAACACGAATAGGCATTGTTCCCTGGATGGTAGATACGTGGGATGTACACAACAGATTTTGTTCCACTGGGTATGGGAAGATGAACAAGTCACTGCAGGGTAAGACAGTATGTTGGACTGACAGCACACAAGCTGCTCTATAGTAATAATCCTTATGCACCCTGCAGGACACTGCAGTAAATGCAAAATACTTCACCTCTCAAAGGACTTGGATGCCTGAAGACATTCTATCTCCATGCGTCTAACCCATACCGAAATCCATGGGAATCTGGCACACGAGCACATTTGTAAGCATAACTAGTTGTCCACCTGCAAGTTTATGTACCTAAATTCCTTTGAAAAATCCTGACCTTGGATCTCAGGCAGGTAATGAACCATTTTCATACTCATTTCATTTGATGCATGTAGCGCATGTAGGCCGTTAGGAGAACTATTAACTTGCTCACCACCACATGAGTTTCTGGTCCTTATGGTCTCTGCTGCTGGGGGAAAAGCAGGCTGCTCATGGGGTGGGTGGATGGGATCAGCATCCTATTGTATTTGGCAATACAGTTCTTCCACATCCACCTGCATACAGTCTTTCTGCCAAACTACAAGCCCTAGTTTTTTCCTGGTCCAGTTACATCTTCCAAAGTGCAGGTGGATGAATAACATAGTAGACTGGAATTTCCTCAAATTCAGCTCTGAAATCAATATGCTCCAGTTATAGCTAAAGGGGCCTGATTTTCGAAGCTGAGCAACCCTGAGGTCAGGGGATTGAAAGTCAGTCCAACAGAAAGTTTGAGATGCAAGCCTCTCAGTGAGGTGTGCAGGTTTAACCCTCCTCCACTGCTATGGGAGTTAGGGACCTTTGATTCTTTATGAAGTCAGCTCTGCTGTTTTCTCTTGCTATTTTTTTTCCCATATGATACCATTGGTGCTTCCTGCAAGCCTCTCCTTTTGAATGGTGGGGAATATCTGATGAAAGCTACAGACACATCAGCCCAAATGTGATGATTGGCATATGTTGTTTTCAGGCAGTGGTTAAGGGAACTCTCATAAACAGTATTACAAGCTTCAGGGTCTTTGTCCGGGAATGTCAAGTAGCAGAGCAGTGTGATGGCACAGGGGGATTCAGAAGTCTAAAGTTAGTGCAAGTCCTATGGCAAATATACTTTGCTGTGATGTTGTGCTTCCTCCAGCTCTGACATAGCTCTCTTAGACTAACATGCTGTGATACTTAATAGTAATATAATAAATATTGTAAATGTAGCATAAATTAAAGGATTTGTAGGTATTAAAGCACCTAGTGCTTATTGCTTCCACTCTGAACTAGAGCCTCAAGTCCTTGACTGATGGGAGATTAAAATTTATTTGTTAGTTTGTATTTTTGCAACATTATTAAATAAGTAGGTATCGGTCTCTTGTGCATTTAAACTGCACTATCTACAGTTCCAGTTCAACCCTTTAGATTAAATATGTATAAACAACAACAAGGACAAAATGCAATGGTTGAGAAGGTACTAAACCTACTAAATCATGAACTTTTCAGTGTGGATCTTTTAATTTCTCCTATAAAGAGACAAAGTAAGCCTGTACTGTTGTACGCATACCAAAAAACAATGATGCAAAGAAGTATTGCATCGGTTACTAAAGCCTGAGCTTTACTGCTAAAAGCACCTGTGAGCATGAAATGCTTCATTTCATTTGATGGGTTGAGAAGCCTGAGTACAAGGAGATAGTAGCTAGTTAAGGGCCTTACAGCTTTTCTTGTTACCAGAGGAATTTTCTCTCTAAGCAGTTTGGCACACATAAGGAAAAACCTCCTGTCTCCCTTCTCTTAGCCTGCACTTCAGCCACACATCCCTTCCCTCCCTATCTATGTGAAAGCTGGGAGACCACAGCGTCTGGCAAAATATTTAATGATAATAATACTAAAACATTTCCCACTGACTGAGGGAACTACAGAAGTAACACATAGTGTGTGTAGGCCTCTGTCCAGGAATAATAAACTATAGGTTTCAGTTTGATGGTGAAAAAGAGCTCAGATAGCAGTGAAACAAATACATTTATCCTTATAAGACTGAAAGATAGCTGCACCCAGCCAAATATTAAGTGATAATTACTAAGGATAAGCAAACCCTGTGGAGCTTGAGGTTTTGTAAGCAGCTCAGGCTTTTAATGTGTTTTGGAGTTAGAGTTTTATAAAATCCCAGGCTTGGGGTGGCGGGAAACTTGGAGAGAGTTGGAAAACTCATACGTCTCCTTTTTCTGTTCCTACTCCACTGCTTCTGTTGGAAAAATGGCCATGGTCATGTACGTCCCACAAGAAGGAGAATGAAAATGCTGTGTCCCTCTCCCAGCTCTAAATCTTGGTCACCTTGCAGGATGCTGAGGCTGCCACGTTGCCTCTGGCACACCCAAGCATCTTACAGAGAGTGTTTTCCCTTGGGTGAGCAGGGAGAATGGTCGGCAAACATCAACGTTTTCAAGCCTCTCGGTTTTTACTGCACCCATACTGATATTGGAGTTTCTTTCTCAAGGCTGTGGGTGCTGTAACTGGCTAATTACCTAAGAATCTTAGGATTCTTTTAGGAAAGATAAAGAAAAGATGAAGAAACTAAACCAAAACCTAGGTGCCACGTCTTCTGAAAGAAGTTGTCCTGAGTTGTGACTTCTCCACTTGACGAGTTTGGACATTTGCAAGAAACTATGATGCAACCTATAAGCCCATCAGCAAAGCAGTTTCTGAGCTGTTGCTCAGCTTCCTGAGCCCCAAGCAGAGAAAGAGAAAAATAAGAGCAGAAGCACAGAAGTTGTGCTGGCAGCCGCAGCAGCTGGGAGCAAGGAGTTACTGCTCTCCAGAGATATCCAGCTGTCTTGGCAGATAGCTCCATCATGCCAGCTGCTTTGCCCTCACCCACTGTTACCTAGGTTCACCTCTGCTAATTTAAAGCCACAGCTGCAAACTCCACTGTTTTTGCTTTCATTGCACAGTGGCAAAAGGCAAAGTGGAGGTGCAAATGGTGTGTGCAGTTACTGCAGATATGCAGATTTTTAAGAGGTAATTTAGACAGCTGCAAAAACTAAGTCACATGAATTGTCACATGGGGAGCTACACAGGCTTCCCTCCTTCCAGAATCTTTTCTCTTCATTTGCTGTGAAAAAAGCAGTGGATTCTTTATTCTTAATCTGTTCAGAGAGAAGGAAATAAAAGAGGATTAGGCTTGCTCTGTTACATACAAGACTTTGCCACCCATTCTGAAATCCAGCAGCTGTAAAGGCAGAAATGCAAGATGCCATAAGAGAGCAAGGCTCCAGGAATATGGCACCATAAGCAAACACAGACTGGCTCTGCTCTAACACAACCAAGCCCCTGCTTTTGCAGGACACTTCTTTCCCAACGAGCATAACAATAAACTTTCATACTACTGGCATGGACCAAAACAAACATTTTGCTGAGAGCTGCAGCTGAGTATTTTGGCATCCATACTCCCTTCAGCTGTAAACATCTTCCATTTACCCTGCAAGCAGTTTATATTCTCGGGCAGCAGTGGCAACAGCAGTAGCAGACACAGCTTGGGTGTAATTCTTTTCCTCAACTTCTCCCACTTGCACTGTCCTTGCTCTGCTCCAGATTCCACCAACCCAAAAGGGAAATGACTAGGAGTTTGTGGCTCCTAAAAACACACCTCTCAAAGCAGACAAATGTAGCAACTGCCTTGATACAGAGAGGATAAGCTGACATTACTTCTCCCATCCAGAAATTAATTAAACATGATGACTAACGTTTATCTCCATAGCAGAACTGCTTCTGGGGGAGAATGGGAAGAATGGGAGAGCTTTCCAGAAGTTGTGGGGTAGGATCCAGTGATAACATAGGTGTTTTCCTCTCTTCATAACTCAGTCAGGGGAGGAATGCCTGGCCACAGCTAGGAACTCGTACACTGTTAATCCGGGACTTCCTTCTCTTCACAGCAGCCCAAATTGGCATTTTGCCCCCTAAAAAAACAAATCTAATCCTTTTAGAGTTCTGTTCCTCATTTCAAAAGTGTGTGAGTGGGTTTGAAATGAAACAAAATATGTCCACCTCTTCTTAGTAATGCCAAATTACTGGAACTGATTGGAGGAAGGAGCGATCGGAGGGCACGTTGCCTGAACCCTGCACAGATTGCATGAAACAAACCTCTCTCTGTAAAACAATGCAGCTTAGGGACCAGTGAAATGAGCAAAATCCCCCGAGAGAAACATCAGGCTAAATACATAACTACAGTATTGCTGTTTTCAAAGGATCTGAAAGATGCAATCAATGCATTTATCAGAGTATTTTCTCGACCCTGCCAGTCTGAATTCTACTTGAACTGGTACAAATTGGGTGTACCGGTATTTGAATCAATGATCTGATGTCAGCAGAAATTAAATCAGTCAGAACTAGAGCCTAGAAATAAACCCTCCACCACCTCCTCCCATTTTGTTTTCTTCTCCCCCTGCCCCAAGCTGAAGCGGAGAAGTCATCTGAATGGTATTTTGTTACTGAAAAAAAATTAGCTGAAAATGGCTTCTGCTGAGCTGGGTTAACTAAGGGAACAAAGCCGTGAAAGCCAAACAAGGAATTTGTAAGCAAAATTCTCCCGAGGTCTTAACGCCATCTGAAAAGGGCACAGACTGTACCAGTAACTGTGTAGATTGCTTCGGTCTTTCCTTAGAGATGTAGAAACTTGCATGGAGTGCGAGCTAAAGAAAGTCTGGAGGAGGCACCAGTCTGTTTGCATTATGTAGTCATAGTGCTAGCTGGAGTTGACTTGCAGCATCTGTGAACAGGCTTCTCCTAATAAAGAGCCTTTTTAATTGAAGGATAATGAAATCCTGCCATTTTATTACCTAGGATAGAAGTGACGGGGGAGTGATGCTCACACTGAAGAAGGGTGCGTGTGTAAGAAGAGAACAAGGCAACATTTATGGAGAGAAGCAATATGACTTGCTCCACAGGAAAGCTGGATTTCTAGACAAATAGTATTGCATAATTACTGAAACACTACAAAGGAAAAATGGATCCAGAATACACAACTGATGGTAAGGATTAGCCCCTGTATCGTATCCTGTGCTTTGGCTGGGAAGTACAGGAATGTAGATAATTTTACATGATTTTAGGCAGAAATATACTGTGGACAGGTATTGGGTTTAGGATGGGGGTAAGGAAAGTATATTGTTTTTACCTGGAATCAAGAAGAAGAGGGTAACTGAGACACGTCAGTGACATAGTGGAAAGCTCTGTTATCCACATGTAACTCCAGAGACAAAAAAGATTCTCTAATCAGAAGCAGCATAGTTTGTGAGACATGTGATTTCAGTTTGCAGGAGAAATCAAGAGAAATCTCTCCAGCCCTGGGGAAATGCATACAAATGTCAACAGCACAGGAGCTGTCCAAGGGAAAAATCAAAACAGTGACAGCTATTAGTGTGCAGAACAAGTACATAGATGCAAGATAAAGAAGCCAATGACTCAGGACGCAGCCAGAGAAAATCATAGCTCTGTGTACATACTGTGGAAAGAACATGAAAGGCAGAAATTATCATTCTCAGCCACTGAATACAAGTGCAGACAGTGTAAGAAAACTGTCCCAGTATACAGCTGGTTGAGAAGGAAGATCAGCTTTTAGTGGATGAATAGATTGGAAGAGTACTGGAGGTGTCAGGACTCAGGGAAAGATCAGCAAAACCACTACTAAGGATGGTGACAGCATTAGGATTTGAAAAAGAAGAGCTCAGTTTCACTGCCAGATCCTGCAACACTCACAGAGCTCACTGAAAGATTGCACTGCCAGCACTAGCAAAAGGCATATTGTTTGGGAGATAAGGGGTCAAAAAAGCTGTGGTATAACTTTGGATGAGTGTTGGTATTAGAGACAGGAAATGTGGAGATTAAAAAAAGCATCATTATTGCTATATCCTTCAAGACTTGCAGGAACAGCATAAGGAAGCATGAAAGATGAGTATTATTTCTGAGGGACCTTTTGTCCTGGCAACACCTATAGTACCAGCCTAAACTTCAAAACAAGAGTGTCTGACAAGCTATGTTCAATCCTCCATTGCATGGCTTTCAAAGAAAAGTGGACTGTAATAAGTGTGCCAGGCTCATGAAACATGTTAACATCAGGGTTAGGATTTGGGAGAGCAGGGACTGGCCAGTTTAATTTACTCTTGGATTGTGAACTCAGCTTGGCTAGGAAATGGATTTGATATGGCAGGTGAGAGTGGCTTTTCCCCATGGCTGGATCTGTGGCTGTGTCAGATCACTGGCCACACTTGATAAAGACATGTAGGGCTTGGATTTAGGAATGTGAGATTGGCCAGAGCAGGTCAAATCAACAGTCCACCTGGATCTGAGAATGATCATAGGGAGATGCCAAAAGCATAAAACAGAGTAAGCCTGATAAGACAGCCTGATAATATATGGCTCTTGTATGAACCAGATTTATTACATTTTTATCCATGAACTAATATTCATCATCAAATTAGGTTAGAGCTTTTCAGCTTTCCAAAAAGAAAGGGTTAGGTTGGATTTACTTTGGAACAAGAGGATAACATGCTATTGCCAGATCCTATGAGGGCCACCACTGCCAGAACGTTAGGAGCTGCTAAATTGTGGTTACATCTAGCTTTTGATGGGAGGTTCTGAAAGAGCTGTCTTTTTTTTTGCCTGCAAGGTCTGTCTGCATGGGCAGAATCAGATGTAGTTCGTGGCTGCTCCTGGGGACAGGCCCAGGTTTGTTTTGGAATTCAGAATCCAGAAAGAGTAGAAGTAGGATTTCTGATGCATAATGCACACAGAGGGGTCTTCAGGGTCATGAAGAGAACTGGAATGAGGAATGTGTCCCAATGCCTTCAGCTTCAGAGGAACGTCAATAAAAAAAAATTGTTCCTGGACACGAAAAAACATGCTTCAGCAGTATGAAATGGCTAGAAACAGGTGATTTAGGTTTGCTGCCAAGCAACTGTAGGGCACACTTTGGTAGTTAGGATACTGCAGGAAACACTCCCACTTGTCATCTTAGATTTTGGTGTACTTCCTCTGCCAGGGCTCCCTGCAGCATGCCATGGTCAGTTGGGAGGAGAAGACAATGGACATCCCTGTGTGGACAGACTCTGAGCACACCTCACACCACCCCAAGACCTGAGGCACAGAGACCAAGGAAGGCCCTTGGCCGTGACAACCTCTGTCTCTATGTATGTCACAGTCCTGGAGCTCAACACTGATGTTCCAGGGAATGTCCACTGAGTTTCCACACTTCCTGCTATCAGAGGACAGACGAAATACAGATGCGTTTGTGTCCTATGTCTTATGACAAAGGACAATGAGGAGAATAAGGTGACATGCCTTGGATGAGGGGTTAATTTGCCACTGTCTGAAAAAAAGGGTCTCCCATGACAACTTCAGGAGATGAAACTAGGAACTAGATAGGAAGGACATCTTTACTACCTATTGCATGTTCAGGGAGCAGCTGCAGCAACCAGTTGCATGTGTCTCCCTATAAAGATCAACCCTGGCAGATACTTCTACTTATCCACGTTGCCTAACTAAACTTCATCTCCTTCTCCCAGCTGCTCACCTGCTGCTTTGCCAGGGTACTCACAGAGCTGCCTGGGGACACTGTGGCACAGAGTAGCAGCACAGCAACAAATGAGGAGGTGAAGGATAAACCTTAAAAATTAGAGTTTGCAATGTAAAATATAGTATATTTGTATTGTAAAAGTGTCTAGGATTAGTTTTACTGCTTTCAGGCTAAGGCTGGGGTCAGTTCAAGAGTTTCAGTTTAGTACAAGGAAATATAGAAAAAAACACAAGCCTAAACCTTGCAGTTGCTGGTAGAAAAGGATGAAGAAAGTAGCTGTTTGGGTAAAGAAAGTGTGTTTGATTTTTTTTTCTGTCTAGCCTCTGACTCCAGTCGGAATGAATGTTATAATTGGTATCAGGTTTTAAGGAAAGAAAACCAACAGAGCAAATTCTAATATCAAACCTTGGAATTTATAATACCTTCTCCTGACTTGTAAGCATTTCTTTCAGATGCTTAGGACTGGTAGGACAGGAAGAGAAAAATTAAAAGTGAAGTTTATTTCTAAGTCTTGCTACGAGAAAGATGGAGACACTGAGTTAGCAGGAAGAATTGNAACGGTTTGTGATTTCTGTTTCAGATTATGGTTAGGAATATGATTAGATGCACTGATAGAATTTCTTTCAGAAAAGAAGTATCAATATTAGTCTAGATTCTTTTAAGTTGTGCCAAAGTCATGTCTTCATTTGACAGAATTATTTAAGTTTTGTTTCTGTAAGAAGGCAAACCTCCCTTCCAGCGTGGAAGCTGAGGGGGAGGAAGTGTCTGAATAGTTTTGTGCTTGTACATTACAAGTTATAACAGGTGAGATGAAGGACACCACTAGTGGGAAAAAATAACTGATGGGTAATTTCAGCACTTCAAGAACCTACCTTGTGGGGCAGAGGAACTTCAGAGACCTTCCTTATTCTAGAAAGTTGCCAACATGACCAACACGAGGTAAGCAGCCTTCAGGTCAAATAGTTTATGGTTAATTTTATTGTTCCCATGAGTTGTAAATTGTTTAGTCCTAGTCTATTTTAATCTAGTCACGTCTGATGAGGGATAAGAAATTAGTCATATCTTCTTTTCCCTTGCTAAATTCATCCCACATCTTACCCTCTCAGTGGTTGTAAGATTTAGGAACAAATCCAGCTTCACAGATCTCACTGCCAAAGCCCTACCCTGAAGAAGAGACCTGAAACCTGTGAAAGGAATCACACTCATGGTAAGACTTTTGTGTCTGCTAGCTACATCCATCATCTTCCCTCACTGGAAACTGTGAATTTTGGTAATAAAACTAAAGCTAGGATTCCTCAATCCTAAGCCTTGCTCAGACCTGAAGAGGGAACTGCAACTTACAATTGTCTTAAATGAATTATAAGCCATCTCTCTGCAATCTTAACAATCCTTTGGGGATTGCAAGAGAATTTCTCACTTTCTGAATCTATTTGTAAACCTAAACTAAATTCTAACATTCAGAACAACTCATATTCAAACCCAAATCAGAAGGTGTCCTTTCCCATTGCCAGCAGGTGGAAACTGCTGGGTCAGGTTTTGTATTCAGAGTGGCATGGACTGAATATTTTACATTGTTATTACCTAGCAGGTCTTGTAACAGGACTTGGAAGGTTTGCCATGTTCGAAGACCAAGCACTAGAGAAAGTACCAGAAGGGTCTTTACCTGTTCTTGGCTACTGTTAAGACAACAGTAGCATTTGGAATAGGGAAAGATTTCAAGCAGGAGGCATTACAGGGCATTTACTTTCCTTCATTCTGCAAGTCTTCCAGGCAAAAGGTGATTGACAGCTCAGGAAGAGCATGTAGTTTAGTATTTCTGGCCACTTGGAAGACAGGTAGATTAGGTCTAGGGTTTTGATGACAAACTAAAATTTTTTTCAGCTTGTAAGGTTGGAAAGGAATTGTTTCTACATAAGTAGTGGAATAAGGATTGGGTCAGTATTAGTTATTTAAGGTTAGATTTTTTAGATCAATATTTTCCGATCTGAAGAATATGGCAGCATCTGCCCATTCTGCCTCTAGGTCTCTTCTTTGTTTCCAGCACTAGAAGATTCTGGCTCCAGGCCTTTTCTTTGCCTCATTGAAAAGGAAATGATCCAGTTGTAAAGCTAAATCATCAGTTCCTCATATTCTATACCCCGACCTACTCCTAATTACAACCTGTCAGCTTATCACAGCCACGAAACTAACCATTTCTGCCAGCTAGTTTCAGTTGCATTTCTAATCATAAAAACAGCAGAAATTATCCTTACTCATTCAGACTTGCTGTCACGACTCCACGGGCTAGAATGGAAATTCATAGCAGATAACTGTAGAACCATCATTATTTTTCAGTTTCTGATGTGATCAGCACCAAGGCTAACCAACAATATCTCTTCATTGTACCACAGACTAAAGATGCATGGTTAATTCATGATCAGGTATGACTTTTCAGGTTAGGTTAAAAGTTAGGGTGCAGATTACTTTTGCCACAGCAAAGACTAAAGAGATAGTTTTCTTGTTGGGTAGTGCATGACCTGTAGGATTAGAAGCTAGGCTATCAGAGACAGACAGCTTGTGATTAATTCTCTTGCAGTTAGGGGTCTCTGGACTATTAACCTTAATTTTAAGGTTAGGGTTCAGAAGATCTGGGTCATCAGAGCTAGATTTATTGCTGGATTCTGCAAAGCCCAGAGGGCTTGACTGATGGCTTGAACAGGAATAAGCAAATGATTTGTGGTTTGGGGCAGTTAGGGATGACTAGGCCATGGGAATAATGTAGCAAACGGTTCGCACAGATGCCAATTTTGGCCTCAGCTAAGATTTGGATTGGTAGGAAGCAAACGGTAAGTTAAGCTGTTTTTTATATTCAATTAACCTATCACCAAAAAAGGTTTATATGAATATATTAGATTAACAAACTTCTCAGAATTACTTCCAGTCTGTTGGAAACACAACATTGTTAAGCAAGTACTGTAACATTGGATTAATTTATCAGTTCACTCATTCCTATTCAATGCAAATTTTCAGGAAGAAACAAACACATCCACATCACAAAACAACACTAGAGTGCAAAGTTTGGTGTCACTGATAGGCCATCCCATTAACAGTAGGTCAGCACAAATTGCATAACTAATCAGATTTTTTTTCTCATTATGAGGCAGGAACAAGAATAACTACTTTGTTCTACAGTCTCCAGCAAGACACAGAAGACACTTAGAAGACAAGATGAAGCCAGAAATGACTTCCCATGTGCATCAGAAAAAAATAGCCATGATAAAGTCCCTAACAGTAGTTCTACAAATGACAGTAACCATTACAGCCAAAAACCAGCAGAAAAATAATCAGTGATCTACTAATCAGGAGAAAGCCTTCAAAGCAAGGTGGAAGGGTGCTACATGGAAGAATGATGAGGAAACTTCCACCCTCCAGTAAGGTACCAAAATTGCTTTTGGCAAAATTGCCCAGTGTTCTTGACACAGTGGCTTGTGTATTGGACCTATTGCCAGTCATCTACTCGCCATCACACTTGGCATTTATCATGAGTCTCAATATTACTGTCACAATAAGAACTAAACCTGTTACTAAGTGGAGGGACTCAGAGGCACCAAGAGTGTAGTTCACCACACTCTTGGGCTGGTGTAGCTTGTAGTTGCAGTAGCCAAAGGTAACAAGAACAGGTTATGCAGTTAATCACACGATAACAATCACAACCAATTCCCAAACAAGTACTAGGAGTGTAATGTATCTGAATGCAGACAAGATGAAGCCAGACATCTTTTCATCTCAGAGAGTTACTGGTCAGACCTGAGAAAAAAAATGGTAAAAGCAATGCCTAGACCAGGAGATGAAAGAGGGAATCCACTGATTTACATGGATGGCCCTTTGGTTTTCTGGGTTCTGCTTCCTCCTAGCTCTGCCTTAGACAATTAACATACAACGGTGCTGAATGGACCTGGAATAGAGTAAGAATATCCTAAAGTGCCTCAGTCTGTGGGGCAGAGAAGGCAGCAGCTCTCAGATGGGGGTAGCTCACTTGTGTGGCCTCAAGACAGTTGCAAGAAAGAGAAGGGCAAGAGGCAACTAAACTTTTTCTCTCTTTTCCTGCCTTTTTTTNNNAATAAAATTTTTCTTTCTTTTACTTCCTTTTTTTTTTTTTTTTTTCCTCTGGAAGCTTTCTCTCCTTCTCTGACAGGCACTTGAAAATGGGAATATTCACTTTGAGCCAGCAGTGGCACAAGGATAGGAAGGTGACAGGACTAAAGGTTGTGTCTAGGCTGTGCATGCAGCTACCGGATGGCTGCCTTCTCCTTCCCATGCCTTCCCTTTCCTGTGCAATGGTGAGCTGAGTGAGGCGGAGGGAATATGCTGTGGCTTTTGTGTTGACGATATGGGTAGGCTACACTTTCAGAAGGTGTTCAAAATCATCAGCTTGAGAAAGGCTGCTTTGGGGAATAGTTATGAGAAGTAGCATAGGAAGGGGTTACAAGGGCAGAAGACAGCAAGGAGGAGACACCCTAGGCTTTTGGGAGTAGAAATATAGAGAAACAGGTAGGAAATGATGATGAACCAGGAGCTGGCAAGCAAACGTTGAGAAGAGTGGGGAGAGGTAGACTAGATCTGTGCTGGCATTGGAAGTTGTAAGGCTTGTTAGGAGGAGATTTATTTTTTAGAGCTATGTTGATTATGCTTGGGATGAGGGCACTCAAGATGGGGTGAAAAGGTCTGCAGAAGACAAGGAAGGATGTATGCATACAGAGAAAGAGACTGGCAAGGAATAGGCAGTGGCAGAAAGACGTAAGGGAGGAACAGGAACAATGTTAAGAACCTTGAAGAAGTCAGCAAAGCTGGCAGCACTGCTTCAAGCACTGGACAAAGACACATTAAAGGCTCAAAGCCAAAACACCATCTGACTGAGCTCTTGGGAATTCAAGGGTGCTACCAGTTCACCTTTCAGTACTGGCTGCATATTAAATCCTAATACAAACAGCCACAGGAGGAAACCACTATCCACTATACCTAAACAATTAGCACATCTGGGAAACATGCAGAGCAGGATACCAAGGCTGACAAAAGTTATGCACTGGCTTCCATCTAAGGAATGATTAAATAGACTAAGATCCTTCAGCGTAAGGGACGATACGATAGACGCCTGTAAATTCACAAGTGGCATAAACATTGTAAATAGGAAACAACTACACACCATTCCTTCTGGTAAATGAGCCAGTGGCCATCAAATGAAAAGCATTTTTTTAACAAATAAAAAGGTAGTTTTTCCCTTTCTTAACTCAAAGGAAAGCCAGCTAACCCCTTGCCACAGGATGTTGTGGGATACCACAAGTTAACTTGCATTTAAAAATTCATGAACGAATTCACAGAAGAAAAATCCATCAGCGCTATTAAAAACAAAGGCCCCATCTCTGGCTCAGGGATTACCCTAGCCACAAATTCCTGGAGCCTGAAGAGTGTTTTGAGGAAGTCTCACTACATTTGCCCTCTTCCCACAGTTTTCTTCAGTCATCTGGCTGTGACCATCTTCATAAGTGATATACTGGGTTAGGGATGGACCTGCAAGCTTAAGCCAGCCCATTGCTGTGGGCAAATGTAACAGAGGTAGAGCAAAACATGAATATTACTATGGACTAAGTTCAGAAAGTCCGTGTGTCATGATAAATGGAACCAAGCCCGGAATCTGGAAATGCTGAGCTTTAGCCACCACTGGAAATAAGATACGCCAGTCACGCAAACAGCCACGAAAGCACCACCGAACAATAAAGGGAAGACAGATAGGGTGGAGGCAGGTCCTTCACAAGCAGCAATAATTCAACCACATAGCGCGAGTTTCATTTGAAAACCAATGTATTTGAACATCTGTGAGACTTATGAGACTGTAATGGGCTGGCAAGACAAGATCCTTGTCTCTTCTGTTACTTATGTGCTTGTAATGTCTCGTCTCAGAAAATTAGCAAGCACTAGCACAAAGGACATGGCAACAACAAACATGTTTAAAAGAGAACATGTAGCAACCTGCATGAAATTTGGAGGGAGGAATCCAGGCTGCTGCTGGTCAGAGGAAGAGAAAGCAGCAGTAAAGTCAGTATGCACTGGAAGGATGCTAACTGTGGCTGTGGTACCTCATGTTTGCTCATCTCTCTTCTACTGGAAGATTTTCAGTAGCCTTTAATAGTCACAAAGTTCATCTCAGTTCCTAGGCTAACACATACACATATAATTCATATCTGTGCATTCTTTTGCCCCTGATTTTCTTTAACTTATAAAACTCTTCTTGAAATCCAGTATTGACTATTCTCTTTCTCAGTGTCCCCATACCTTCAAACCCCCACCTCTTCACACGTATTAACAGAAATTAACAATTTCCTGCCTCAGCCTCTTTTTCTACAAGACAAAGCAGTTTTTATTTTCTCCCATAAGGTAGACTTAGGTTCTAGTTCAAATTCATCATTCTTCACCATACGGAGCCAGAGCTCTACATGGTATACTCTTCTTGGATTTCACCTGTGCCTTGTAAAATAGTATTAATTCCTCCTTACCTTTACTGAAGTTATCTTTGACATAGTTTAAGGCTTTCATTTGATACTTCCCGGACTCTTTCAAGTGACACAAACATTTGTTGTTACAATGTAATCCAAAACCCCAGGACTTTTTCCTCCTCATGCGCAGGAAAATTTATGAGTTCTCAGTGTAGAGCAGAAATTTCTGACTTTAGCTTTTTATGTGCATGACCTCACAAACAGTCCAGTGCTCAGGATCATACAATTCTTTATGTATGATATTTGGATGTCTCCTTTATTTGACAGTGTTTCCCACCTTGAAGTCAAGAGCAGATTTTATTAGCATACAGTTAATTATGTACCAGCATCATTAATGAAAATATCTGAGTAGACCAAATCAGACGGACCAAATCCATCTTTGCAATCGTCTACTTGTGTTGTTTTGCCAACTGTCCTTCACCTGTGAGTACCAGCCATTCCCGTGTACCCTTTTATCTGCCTTGGAGCTTCAGTGTTAAACCCTGTCTGTTACCTCAACCTCTTATATTATCCATATATATTCCCCAAGAAATTTTCAGTGAAGCACACTGACAAAATCCACTGCATATCAAATGTGTATCGGGTTACCCTGGTATGAACAAAATTTGATACACCCCGGCTGCAATTTAGTACTTTTCCCCACCATTTCTAATTGCCCTTAACATTTAAAATATAATCTAAAATGTTGCATATTAGGGAGGTGAGCCTAGAAAGCAAGTAAATTCCTCAAATCAGATTTCCTCCCTTTCAGCAGCACTAAACTTGTGCTTTCAATTTACTAGAAATATTAAATATAATTTCATATTAATGTGTCATTTACTCTTGTTAGTTACCTGGCACAAGTCCTTTCATAGATTTACCAAGTTACTTTGCCTGTGACCTGCAATTTCATGTGACAGTTCTTTCAGCATTCAGAAGTGGAGATTACCCACTTTCTTCACTTGATCATAGTAAAAATTTTGAATTTTGCTTCACCTCATTTTGGTTTCTCCAGGTCCTCATTCCTCTTTGTCATCTTACCCATCATCACCCTTATTTGAAAACTGAGGTAAAGTATTTACTCACTTTTCTGGGTTATACATTGAGAATTAAATCCCTGCCATATCCTTGGTTCACAGAGCATTCCAATTTCATCTCCTTTCTTCTCTTGTTCTCTTTTTATTTCTGTAATCAAAGAACTTCTTGCTGCTTGCTTTAATTTTCTTTTCAAGGTTCAACTTAGTTTGATTCCTGGCAGTTCTGACTTTGCCTGTACACTTCCCGACATCCAAGAAATAGGTTCCTTTACTGGTTGATCCTTTTTCCCATCCCTTGTAAGCTCTCTGCTTACTCTTAATATCCCCTTCGAGATGGCTATTCATCCAGTTAGGGCTGGGGCCCTGTTGGTAAGTCTTTTCCACCCACCTTGTTGGGATCCAAATTACAGATAGTTTTGTACCGTCGACTGGAGAAATTCCAAACTTCCTCCACATTCAAATCCCTCTATTTTTCATGCCAGTTGACTTCACTAGCCAGGTCCCTTAAAACTTATCATATGGATATTTTAGAGTATATAATGTTACATAGTCCTTCAAGTGTTTAAAATGAAAGTACCACTAACTTCTGTTGCAGCTGTGAATGCTCAGTGCTTCTGCAAGACAGACCATAGAGTCTCCTGTCAGGACCCCAGAAATGAGGAACACACAATTAGCAACCATCTGTGGAAAAGTGGGATGCCTGGCAAGGCACAGGGACCTAGTGGTAAAGGGAGGGAGTCCAGCTGTGTGAGTTGGTGTTCAACTGTTGTAGCCATGTATCTTGTTCTTTTTCTTCCTATGGCCACCTTGTTCCACCACTAGTCATCTCACAGGTTTTTGTAACAAATGAAGAAGGAGTATTAAAGACAACACCTTGCCCTAGTACTCATTCTTGATTCACTCCCAAAGCAGGTCAGTGAGTAAATGGCCTGTGGAGGAAAAACACCCAACAAAACAAAATTTAAAAAAAAGTCCTAGTATGCCTGCAATTAAAGATGGTATCAGAGAGGAAATTTATGGGATAGGGCAGGGAACTGCAATCATGATTGCAAAGTTCAGGGTGTTTTGGAAATTTTAAAACTTCCAGGTGCTTAAATGAAACTTTAATAGTACTCTCAATTTCTAATTTTCTGTGCAATTTGGCTTGGGTTTTTTATGTTTTTTGAAAGCAAAGTGAAAAAACAGAAGTTCTATCATGTAACTACTTGTAAGCACTGCACTGTCAACCATATGGATTTTCCACACAGGTCTAAGTAATTTAATTTAATGGAGTGGCTTACAGCAATGGGTTGTTGACCTCTTTATTGGCAACACTGAAGTGGGATGACACATGCTCCGCTAGCATTAAAACAGACTTTTGCTGACAGCAGAGGAACTGTGAGAGGACCTAAATATCACATGTACTATTCCATGTTCCTTGGCTACTTCTCTATTCCATGTCAGCATTCCTTTCTCACCTTCTCTGACACAGCTTTACTTTCATTAATCTCTTCCCTGCTGCTGTCTCAGGATCCAAATTTCATCTTCCTTATGAAACCTTTCCACTCACAGCTCCCAACACATCTCTCTCCTTGCCTAACAAATCTGAGTCCTCTGGATGCTTACACACAGTCCTTTTTCTTCTCCCAGTCCTAGGCTTACTGTCCAGACAGTCTCAATTCCCATTTTACATTGTAGCTTCTCGTATGGTCATTCTTTCTGCTCTACAACAACTTCCCCTGACGATCCACCTTTCCATGTTGCTACATCTCCATTTCCCATGTTTCAACACAGAAGATACACAGTCTTTGTACCTACCTTCTTATCACCTGTTTGCCCTCACATCTCTACCCAGAGAGTTAGTTCCAGTTGTCTCCTGCTCCATTATCTACACTCCTCCTTAGCAAACCTCTCCATCCCTCTTCTCCTTTCCCTCTTCTCCTTTCCCTGCCCAGATATCTTCTAATCCTGTTCTCATTTCCCAGCCAGCACTAGGTTCTTCCACCTCCTCATCCACTATCAATTCCCTTATTTCTCCTGGTGGTTCCTGCTGTCTCCTACTCATTCCTCCACCTGGCACAATGTCCCTTTTTCCAGATACTCTGAGATTTTCTTCTTAATCTCAAGAACATCTTGTGGCAGTGATTGCAACAAATCAGTTTATACATTCAGGATCAAAAGATTTATTCTAATCAATTTTAGATATTTTTTCTTTTAAGCTTAATATATGTCCTGATCTGTAGATAATATTCAGATGCTTGGTATTAGACATATGTGCATCAGATCATATACTTCCCTCTTAAGTATGTCTTCCCATTCTTTCTCCCTCCCCTTTCATGGAGAAGGTAACAGCTCAGCCTCACAGACACATAGGAAAAATTTATTTTGACTTCTTTTACATGACTCATTACTGTGAAATAAACTTGAACAGAATGTCAAGAATGGAAAGTTGGACATCTAAATATATAGATAAACCGAGGTACTGGGAGAGAAAGACAGGAAAATATTTTGCATGGACGGTTTACAAAACCCCAGCACTCTTAGAAGCGACTGCTCCTGCATGGATACAGCTAAACTGAAAGAGGGCTGGTTTTTTGATAACTCTGTGTTTCAAATCAAATAACTCACCTCATACCAGTTTCTAACACTTTTTAAGATGGTTTATTTTTACACGGGATGCTTTGCAAGTGCTGTCACACTAATTAGGGTGAGAGGTGATAGATTACAGCATTACTCAGTCTCATTCATATGTGCCAGCCAGAATTAGCTTCAACAGTACCATAACCAATACTAGATTTAGTGCCTCTCCTAGACTTAGAGTTTCCCTTCACATGCAGTCTGCCTGTTTTAGCTTCCTGTGTATTATGAGTTGGTATGAAGAACCCCAGCTTTGGAGCCAGCAACCAAACAAAAAAACCCAACACCCATTTAAATATGCAATGCGCTGCCAGGTAACAAACCTCCTGATTGTAAGATCTGCATACTGTAAAGTGACACTATCCCAGCAGAATGCTGCTTCTGCAGGATCCTGCCATGTCCTAATTAAGACAGTCTGCCACAGAAAAAAAGATTAGCCATGTCTGAGGCCTCGATGGGTCAATGCAATCAAACAAATTCAAAGGCATGTTGGGTGGGTAATTCTGAAGCAGACTATTACTATCACTAATGTAAGCCACACGGCAATATTTCACTGCCAAGGCTTTCATTTGGTGACAAAACAATGTCTCAGGAACATAACACCAGGCGAGACAAAAAACAAAAGGAAAAGTATCTCTGTCATGCATACACACCTCCTCATGCTGAATGCTGTGATGGTGAGGGTTGTTTCAGAGCATTAAAATCGGGAATGAGGGGAGTTCCATTTTCTAATCAGCTTATTTAGATGTTAAAATCACCATTCTGTTCTAAACATATAACTAACGGTGCAGTAAACTAAAACCTCAAGCTCAGAGTGCTCTTGGATGGAGACCAAGAAGACCAAACACTATATCCATGCAGCTCTGATTAGCTAGTTCCATGCCTGTATTGAGAATGAGGCATGTTTCAAAATAATGTGAAATGGCTCTTTCAGTGCAGAGCTCCAACACAGGTTAACCACCTGAGAGGTAAAGAGTGCCAGACCATGCTGCAAATTTTGTTCAGAAGCAGTGGCTAAGTGGAGGCTTTGGTTTGTGTGGTTGGCTTAGCAAGAGACCTGGAAAATGCATCACGAGGAGCCATCTTCAGTCTGGGTTTCAAACATACGTCCATCCATTAGCAATGAGGTTAATTAAAACAGGGCCAAAGTTTGTTTGCAAGGTTTTTGACCCTTAACAAACCATTTCATCAACAGACCATCCTGGTCTGAATTTTAAGTTCATAATGAAAACTGAAACCTGGCCAGTGTTTGGTGGTTAGGGATTTGACAGAGCATTTCACATTGCCCTAGTTATTGGCTAAGGCAATACAGGGTGATTGTGTCTATGAAACAGCACTACACCTCTGGAAACTGGATTGGTAAAATAGCAAGTGTTATTAGGAAAAAGTGCAATGTGTAATGGCAGCCCAAGTATTTTTGTGGTGGTTTTGCAAAACGCCCACAAATAGGATGATTTTGGCACCATTTCAACTGCACTATCTTTTAATCGTCTAGCCCACAGCTTTCACCACAACGACCTGAAGATCGGGCTTCTGGTTAAATGGGAAGATCTTCCAAGAGTCCAGGGTAACTGCAGAAGGACAGTCAGCACTCTTGGAAAAAAACAAACGTAAAACTCTCATTGAAATGGATTCTCCCTCTCCTCTACCAATAGTTTAGGAAGTATGCTGAAATTATATTGATCAAAGGACTGACAAAACCAATTTGTCCACAACGAGCAAATGAAGGACACTGACTACGAGCCAGATTGGCTGGTGTAAATTGGTGTTGTTCTGTGGGCTTCACTGAGGTTAGGGACAACCAGGTGATGATTTGCCTCTATATCCCTATGCCAACGGATGCGGATGGAGTCTGATGTGTAACTCTTCAACACAAGAATAGGACTTGAGTGTAAATCTTTATGCATTATGATGAAATATATGCCATGAAAAAAGACAGAGTTCTATTTCGTGCTTGTGTCATAAAACTTAAAAGAAGTGCAAATTTTAGCTGGGAGGGAACTTTTATGACCTAGTTATAAATCTCTGCAAGGAGTGGTTTGCAATTGAAACACTGACAAACTCTCAAGCAGAACAGTGCAAGTGGGTGCGCCAGTAACATCCCCTCCAAATTCTACTCCAGTGCAGTCAGTGTGTCTCATGCCAGCATTTCGAGTCCACAATGAAATAACCAGTACAAAGAGAGGAAAATAGTCATTTCTGAATTACTGACCCTCTTCAGAAAATAACCACAAAAACAGGGTGATTTTGTTACTAGAATGTTGTGGTTCATATGTTCTAACAAGAGACTGTCAAAAAGAAAGCAACATATTCCCACTTGTATATGTAAACAGGAGAAGGGGAGGACTAAGAAATTGGTTACAACAGGACTGGTGTGACAAAGAGAAAGCATTGTGTGTTGTGCTTAGAGACAATTAGATGGTTTTAGATTCTTCTTTGGTTCATAAGACTGTTTCATCATTTTTCCCACCTCTAGATCTGTTTCATTGCTGCTTAAATACTATTTTTGTTTTTTTTTTAATTTTCGTTTTTTTGATTATCGACGTGAAGCTTAATGAATCAAACAAAATCAAGCTTTTTTAAAAACCTCATTATTAGCTGCCTTGATCAATGAATCAGGGCGGGGTTTATAGTTTGCCTCCTGTGCCCTATCCTGGACAAAATGCTCTTAAATCAGAATGGCATTTCTGCTTTATAATCCCACTAATGGAATTAATGACTATGCTTATTAATTAGGATTATTGGAATTTCCCATCTTTCTGTTTCATAGTAGCACTCCACCTCTGCTTGCCAATCATAATTATAACTACTGACTCTATCACATTTTGCTTTTTTAAATGAAATAAAATGTTTGGCTTGGCCCAGTGCCAAGAATGGGGTCATTCCCAAACTTGTAATAACATGTCCTTAGCTGATGTTTCTTAGTAACATGTGTAAATAGGAAAAAACATTTGCACTGCAGGGGTTTAGCTTGGCCACATGTGACTACAGTTAAAGAACATGGGAAGAAAATCAGTGGTCTTTCCATGAAAGCTGTCCAGTTCAACAACGAGCACAGTACGGAGACAGAAGTGCAGACATATGTAACGTTAACCACTTTCTTTGCTCAGCATCAGTCTAGTGCAGCATGCCCCTTTTTCCTGTAAACTGGTCATGCAACCTCTGCCTGGATTTGAGACGAAGACCTGAGCCTCAGAGATGAATCCAACAAAGCCACGGTGAAGTCTACCAGAATATTCCTTCAAAAATCTGCTATTCACCTCTGGCAACAATAAGCTTCTGTTAGAATTAAAAACATATCATGGGATTAATGACAATATAAGTGATTTCTTGGTAGAACCCTCTGGGTAAAAACAGACTGTTAGATGTCACTATGAGAGATGGGCTAAAGCTGTGAAGCTTGGGCCATGGTTTGGATTTTGGGTAAGCCTAGATGTTTGAGACCAAGGGTTTTGCTCTGACAGTTACAAAAATGGGCTGCCCTTCAGCTTGGCTCAGACTTTGATGCTCCTAGCAACTAAAGTTCTGGAACTTGTGAACTGAGAGTATTTGGATCCACAGAACAAATTTGCCCCATGCTTTGCTGCCAAGTGTTATGAAAATAGAGATTTGATAAGGAAATAAAACATAAACCAGCAAATACATTGAGCATGTAAAGTTATCCTAAAATTCTTTTTCCTTCCAGAGGCCCAAATGACTTTTATTATTCAGATTTCTGCTGGTTGGTTCAGATGAAGTGGGTTTACGGTAGGCATTCTGCACTGGAAACAGCTGCAGGCCGAACATTGCTTTTAGGACAAAAAAAGAGAAATTTCTGCCAGAGCAAAACATTTCATCCAGCAGGTACCCCTAATACTCTGTATAGGAAACATGTCCAGTAGAGAGATTGTGCAGCTCTATGCTGAGTGTACAAAATCTTTCCTGCAGCTGATCTGTTCATTCAGGATCAGCTACAGCTCCTCAGCCTTGCAGAACTACCCATCCTCCCGTCTGAAACCTATTACTGGGGGAAGGTGGAGGCCACATATTATAGCTTCCCTACCATAACTTCAAGGGCCAAGTGCCCATGCAGAGATATGAATACAGCATTTTGAAACCACTGTGATCGGTGTGAGGTGGAAATTTGTAATGTAGAAAATAGCAATTTGGCAAAGGAAGAGAAAAAAAGAAAACAGAACTGCAAGCTAAAGATGTTTTAAAAGAGTTAACTGTAGAGTGTCTGCAGTTTTTCTCTCCTGCTCTTCTAGTGTTGTGACCTCTCCATTTGCAACAGCAAAGAAAATGTTTCTTGTCTTGCTGCTGTGTGTAGGGACAATATATCCCTGATCTGCCCCTGAGATTTAAGCAGTAGGACACCCTATACTTTTCTTCATTGAAATTTTCTCTTTGACTTTCAGTGACTTGAGTGACTTCATCTAAAGATGATCCAGTACAGCAGGACTGTGTTTCAAAGGTCAAATGAGTAACCATGTACTGGGAGGAATCCTTCATGTGTGGTTTGCTGGTTATGGCAGACATGGTTCCTGGGAATTGACCTTTGCTGAGATGCTGGTATGTAGCACAGCAGATTTAAGGCAGGTGGAAATGAAGCCACAGCAACCAAAAATGTTGTGCTTGGATTATCATTCCTACTGTGCAATAGCACATGAAAGCACAACCTCTCCATTGGTCCTGGATGAAGCAGTAAACATTTTGGTTTTCACCTAATTCCAGCAGAACTCTTAACATAACTTGTCGATAAGAAGGTGCCCCCTCTATTTTTCACATACTACTAAATTTCCCATGTGGGAAACTGGAAAGTAAGTCAAGATCTTGGCCCAGGCTGTGGTGGTTGTTTTTTTTTTTTTTTAATCTGTCTGCTGGCACAAAGGAATTACAAAAATGGTTTATCAGGATATCCAAATATTTCCCTGTCTGTGGATCTACCAATGGGAGTTAGCTGAAGATCCATTTCAGCCAAGGCAAGCTAGGGTAAGCGTGAGGCCAATCTCATTTTCATGCAAGGTTTTAACATTCTCTCACTGCTCCTCTTCTTTCTCCTATTCTTTCTGATGTCAGATCCAAACTTTTGTTTGCTATGTTATGGACTCCATATTATCTATAGTAAAATCAAGATGTCACAGAAAACTATGCATTGCACTATCACAACAAAAGAGACAGTGGGAATAATTCCCAGAAGCTCACTGGGCTAAAAGCAATAACAACAGCTGGAGTTATCCACGTTTCCCATATTCTGTGGATGCCTCTAAATGATGTATATTACATGGTGTGAACACTGTAAATATAGGTACCATGATACTAGAATGGGAATTGTTATGCAATTAAATCAAGGACAGAAGTTTCACAGTGAATTAATGAGGGTGCCCGGCATAAGTTGCAGGCTCCCAGAAGTTTGTCAGAACACATTTAAGCTGAGTGCTTATTTGCTAAATAAATATGATGTGCTTTCTCTGAGGCACAGCTCTCCTGACTTTTTTGAGGGGGCACATGTTTTATTCCAGCAAGCCTGGAGCTAGCAATCTAGTCAAAGTCCACCACATTTGGATGGAAATAAAGTAGGAAAATGGGAAGGATTTCCCGGGACAGGTTATATACCTTTTCCCACATGTACATAATGACATTTCTTCATGTGATGGCCCTTCTGCTAGTACGTACACAGCACTTTCACATGAAAAAGGATAAAGACCATGTGGTAGAGGTTATGACACACACAAGAGGTGAGATAATCTCACGGACTATGTCACATGTCTGTCACCTTTGTCTTTCATTTGCTGCCACGGACACTGTGGCATAGCTGATTCATGTTACTGCCTTAAAACTTGGAATTCAAACAGGATTTTAAGGGAACCATGTAACTCCATTACAAGGAGATATTCAGTGTTTAAATTGCTGCTTGGCACTTGTCACAGACATCTCTGAACTGTCTGCTCTGAATAAAATAATGGCTAATATGTAAAATCAGAATGAATCAACCATGTTTTCTCTGACTGCTGTGAAAAGATGATTTAACCCTGACCAGAGATACTGTAAAGAAGTCACTGTGAAATTAAAGCAGCAGAGATTGGGACCTAGTGCTCAGCTGGTAAAACCGTCAGAGCTGCACTGAGGCAAATGGTGTTAAAGCCTCACTATCAAATGGGACAGTGCATGTTACATCATCCAAAAAACACTTTAAAGTATGAAAAGCCAGCTAGCAAGCTCAACAAGAACAAATGGTTTACAGAGCAGGAAAAGCTCCTATTCATTAAATAAGGGTCAAGCATATGGGCCAGTAAACTTCCCTTTATTTGATCAATTATGCTTTAAAAATCAAATGAAAACCATTCTTAAGGATATGTCAGTTAAAGCCACAGGAATGTCCCACGGTTGGGTAACAGTAAGGCAATAAATCAGGTCTTTTTGTAGGCCTAGCAAATGCAGGGCAAACAATAACAAAACAGACAATGGCAGCAGAGCTGCATCCTTTGAACTGGACACTGTAACAGATATATACTGTGTTTTGCAAAAGCAGCACAATAGCATGTTGCTGAGAGCATACAGAAAGCTAAGACAAAAAAAGAATAAATTTACTGGCTTTTTTCCACTCCCAGTCACAAAAAGCCATGAGGAAGTTGAGATATGAGGACACCGCATTTCAAACAGGCCATTCTGCTACGCGAGGTCAGCAGTACTGCTGCTGTTGATTTCAGCTGAATTGGGTTTTGGCTCACTGGTTTTAATTTATCACATTACTGAAGTTGCACACTGATAGAAATCCACACCAGAGAAAAACTGGAATAATGCTGTAGTTAATCAGGCCTAATGAAAAAATGGCCCTCTAGGTCAGAAATACAGCTGTATCTCTGATGTTGAGATTAATACTTGCTCAGCTTTGAAATCAGTTTAAAAGCTTCTTGCTATGCATGTCATAGATCACATACAGAGAGGCTAACCAGCACAACCCTCAGATCTATGTGATATGGAAAAAAAATGCCACACAAAGAGGTACAACTCAATAATTCTAATGATCCATCTGCCAAAAGAAATTCCATTGGCTAAGCACAAGTATAAAAAATCAGCTTGATAATATGGATGAAGCCTAACAGCGAAAATATCTGTAGATTCATAAACCTCTTCTAATAGTCAGGAGGGAAAAAAAAAAAAAAAAAGTGAGTAATACTTCTTGTGCATATTATTAAAGAGAAGGAACAACACACATGTGCCATCTGCCCAATGCTGAACAGAGAATTCATATATTCTGACTGACCCACTGCAGATACATTCAAAAGCATACTGATGAACCTGCTTCAGGAAAAAAAATATGTATATTCTTTGAAATTATAAGTTATTTAAAATAAATTCTGCTGAGCTTTGTCAGTATTAATTTTCCCCTAAGACATTCTCAGAATCAGTACCAGAGTACCCTGAGGAATGAAGGAAGTGATGGATTTATAATGGCTGACGATTTAGTTTACAAAAGAGGTTTGATCATACTGAAAGACGCAGGCAATTTTTCCATATAATAGAGAGACGAAACTCTGAACTTATATCTGGCTGAATTCCATCTGATTCCATCTACCCAGGAATCAAAACCAAGCAGAAAGAGCAATTTACAACAGCAATTCTTTTTACTAGCTCAGGCATCTCCTTGCTTCAGCATGCTCTGTATCAAGCCCATAGCTCATACCCACAGCAGTGTGCTGACTCAACAATCCCTGCTGGAGCATTTCCTCCCACAGACACAACTGCCCAGTCCTCTGTTCCCTGGGCTGTGCTCACATCCCCAGCAGGTGAATGAGGTCACTCATGCAGTCCATACTTGCCATGATCACAAGTCATTGACTGGCACTCTTTGCCCTGCAACATGTAGCACGCTCTGGTATGACTGCGAGAAATGCTGAAGCAAATACACCCCTTTGAGAACGGTGGTAGTTCTCACTAACCTATATGGGTGACTTCAGCTGAAAGAAGTTAGACAGGAACGTTCAGAGGCTTACTAAAGATATTCCTGTAAAAAGTCACATTTGTGCAGCATTAAGAGATACATATAAACAAACATTTCAGCCACCAAGAATTTTGTTAATTTATTTTAAAGTATTTTTGTTTGACAAAGCTACTTATGTGTTTACACACCTCTCAAAGGAACAGGTACTTAGTGCAGGAAGGGCAGTGATTTATTTATACCAACATCTCTCAACAACATTGTAGCCATCATTTGCTCATAAATGGAGCACAAATACTATGCCTGTACTGATATAGAGAATTTTAGAAGGTTGTTTCAAGTTTTATGAATGTAGTATAATACTTTGTGTAACTGAAAATCTATTTTTAAAAGTTGGAGGGTGTTTCTGTCTTTAGCTGCAACTTGAACACAGATATGGAAGACAATTTGACTTCAGCACAGGTCACAGTCTTAGCAAGGCAATAAACAGATCTACACCAACTGAAAAATAAAGCACTTTTCATTCTTCACAGCCTGAAAACTATCACAGAGATATATATTTCTCACCTCTAGTTTTGTGTTAACTAAAATCCACTGTTTTATAAGTACAGAATAAGCAAAGAATTTAAATCCCCACAATCTCAGCATTTTAGGAAGAAAAGAATTAACAGAACCTTGAACTGCCAGGAGTAATAAGATGATTTCAGCAGTTTAGAGAAAACACAGTATCATAGGTAATGAAGAAAGTTAGCAAAGGGTGAGACAATTTTTTTTTGTGGCCTGAGATATATGCTTAGATAAAAGAATACAAATGTGTTCCAAAGAACACAAATGAAAAAAACCAAGATTCAAGTTCATGAAATGACAGACTATGGGAAAAGCAAGAGAGAATTTGACCTAAAAACCTATTTCTTAGAATATGATTCCTACTTTAAAATTCAAAAAGAAGCCAAAGCTAATAAACAATTAGTACAGTGTCAATGTTTATGCATATCAAATCATGATGTGCAAGGCAAAGAATACCAGCAGTTCAAGTTACCAAGTGAACACTCAGCGAGGTATTATGAGTTGCTGAAAACATTCACAGGGCAGTGAGATGGCTGAGAAAGCGCAACTTTGATCCTTCAAATGCAGCACAAAAGGTCAGTAAAGATGTGAGACTGGATCCAACTGGATCTTCACAGTGCATCACTGAACAGAATCTGGCTTCTTTAACCTTGACGTCACTGAATGTATGAATATGGGCACTGCTGTTCAGAAGGTTATAAGTACTTAGGTACATAGTGTATTTACAGTTGTGTTAAACAACAAAGGCAAAATATTCTGTGAGGAATGGCACATAGGAAACTATCCTGCAGCCTCACAGTCACTACCACAATGCCAGACTGTCCACCTGAGAGACGACTAAAGTTGCCTCCAGTCAGGAAGAAATCTCACAACGGGGTTAAGCATTCAACTATAGACATGGCTGTCCCAGCTGCCTGTGTGGGATACCAGAGGAATCCAAGTTAGCCATCAGTGTGAAGCAAGAGGGGAATTCTGGCCTCTCACTGCAACAGAGGGGGATCATTTGTGATGAGGGCAATAAAATACAATTCAGTAGACGGGAAGGAATTCAACCCTATTTTAGCAGAAGCATAAAATGCATCCCTGAGCTTTGACAAGATGTACATTTGCTGTTATAAACCAGGTAATAATAGCTCTAAGAGGCAAGAGGGTGTAAGAGCACCATGGACACATTGCATTCTCATGCCCACACCTGTCTCACATACCAAAGCTGAGCCTCAAGAGATGATAGCAACTACCAAGAGACTTGGTTTTGCTAGAATGGAGGAAACAGCTCATATAAATAAGTTCCTTTCACACCTTTACCAAACACTCAGACAGAAATGCTGAGAACTGAGCCATCACTTTCATCTATCCCAATAAGTTTCAATTTAAATTCCCCGCTCTCCATGTAGAAGTGGCAAAATGCCAGGAGGAATGGGCTTTTCCACTGTGATGTGGATCTTTTTTTGAGTTTTCCAGGTAAAATCTGTTCACTCTTCCAAAGGCTCCCTTTGTTGAAAAATCACTCTCAGGTGCTGCAATAAGCAACAGCTATGACAGTGAAACAGGAAAAAAATCTAGGTGGTGTAACAAACATTACACTAATGAATTGAAGTTGTTGCCATCTGCTTTCTGTATCCTGATCTGAGCAAAACAAATTTAGTGCCTGCAGTCCCGTTCCTGCAGCACAGAAACCTCCATGAAAAGCACCATTGTCACCATCGTCACTCTTGCTACGCCTGGTATGGAGGTATAGTATTTAATAGACACTATCTAAGGTCACCTCCAGAAAATCTTCCTCCAAAGGTTAGAGGAAAAACAGAAGGATGATGAGGAAAAATGTACATTAAGCACTATTTTCTTCTTCAGTACAAGTTGAGGTTGGTTTTGCTTTCTGTTAGCCAAGGACAACAAAAGCCAGAGCTGTGTGATAAACGTTTTTTGAGCAAGCTGGACAGAAATGCCCTTTAAAATTAATCTAGAGGGGAATAAAAAGTTTTTCACTTAGCAACAGGCTCGTAGTCCCTCAGCCCTTCTGAAAGTCTATCCCTCCAAAAGAGGTGCCTCTAGTCCTCTCTGTTCCTTTTGGGCTGTCAGCTGGGAATTGTAGCTCTCGGCTAATTTCCAGTATTTGGGTACTGTTTTGTTAAACAGCGGGACCAGCTATTCCCACAGGTCCTTCGGGGGGCCACATGCACTGTTACACTTCTTTATCCCATGCCATCAGTATCAGACTGTCCATATTCTCTACAAGGGCAAGAAAATTACTTCTGAAAGAAGAATGTTTACAACCCCCCATGTTTTGGACCATAAGTAGAACCTTGTGTCCTGAGGTGCTCTGGGAAATGCTGGGCATGGCTTCATGTGAAATTTCAGGGCACACAGTTCCTTGAGCGTTCAGATCTGATACGACTTCAATTCGCATCTGCAGAAGTTTAACACATCTCAGATCTTTCTGACAGCACTAGAGTTTTTGCTGATGCTGAGAACATTTTGCTGCTAGTTTATATCCTTTCCTGAGGAAGCACAAAAAGAGAAGCCAAAGCTTTAATTCTTCTAAGCTATTCTTTTTATTTTTCTTTTGATACACATTTTTACCCATAGGCATCTTGGTTGCTAGCTGTACTTGCCAGTCCCACAAGTGCTTTGGAACCCTTCTCAGAGGAAGCTTCTTCCTCATCATTAACAAGTCTCTGTTTGCAGAGAGCTCACTGAATAAAACACGCTCATCTCTAATTTCTCCCTACCGTCTTTTCTAGGAAGACATACTACTACTACCTTCCGCAAGTTTCTAGGGTATGTGGGGTACTGCCCCCAGCACTGCAACACATGTTGTGTAATCCGGTTGTTGGGAGAGGCAGGTTGTCTGAGTGACCTTCCTCTGTGCTGTTAAATACCACAGCCAAAGCTTAAATATTGTGTTGACATAACTTCATGAATACAAAAGAGAGACCCACAGGTTGGTAAAAGCAGCAAGGATCCCAAAGAGCACATTCCCACACCCTAGGGTTGTATCTGTGCTCACAAGAAAATCTGCTTCTGTTCCTGCCTTGAGTGACTCTTCAGAAGTGAGACTAGCTGCTATGATCCACGGCTGAAATACAGAAATGCTCTATGGGGCAAAGGAGTGGTAGGACAAGCACGACAATAGACAAGCAGGCTCAGTCAGCACATTGTTGCAGGCAGATGACGTGCCAGCAGAAGAGAACAGCAGTCCCAAGACAATTGTGGCTTGCCCACAACCTCAGTCTATGTCAACTCTGTGGCCTATAAGCCAAAGGTTTGGGTTTTTTCCCACTCTCTTGCATACCACATGGCATCTCCAGCTTTATACGACTACTGACTTCTCTCTGGATCTTTGGGTGAGAGAAACAAAGTCGGGAGCAGACTCAAGATAGTAGCAGACAGTATGCTAAACGTTTGATCTGAGAGCTGACCAAGGGTAAGGGCTGCTCTGACTCTGAAGAACCCTCCTGCCTCATTCAACCAGCTTCCTTGAACCTCCTGCACGAGTGACCACAAACTGTGTCCAAGAACAGAGCAATTCCCTTTTCTGGTCATCCTGGTACTTTCTTATATCTATGTAGAAGTTGTTCTCTTTTTTTGAGGCTCTCAGTCTTTTCTGGTCCCTGTGGCAAATGACTAGCTCTTCATGCAGTTTCTATTTGCTGGAATTCATCCATTACAAGAGTCTGAAGAATCCCTTGTAGAACAGCTTGAAGGAAAAAAAAAAAAATCTCCATTGGATTACAGTTTATTGACTACATCAGAAAGTATTTAAACAAATGAAAATTATACTTGTAGCCAGACTGCTCTTCAAGATCATTCTGTTCACTGAAAGGCCATTACTCTTGTTACTTGTTGCGTCTTCTAATAATGGTCACAGTGTCTAAACGGTGAGATACACACCTTATTTCTTCTCAGCCAAGAAATCAGTTAAAAGGCTGCTCTTGAAGAACCCCTATATATATGCCAATATATAACTAGCATTAAATTTCTTAGATTAGCTGGCCCCGGGCCACTCTGCAGCAACACAGACTGTTAGAATCAGGTGTTGGGAAGAGATGAGAAAAGATGTTCAAAATGATGCTTCTTTCACAGGGACAGAACAAGACTAAAGGGCAAACCGGGCTAAATCCCGTCTCTGCACACCATCAGGAAAGTCAGCAATTGAAAAGATGCAAAATAATTCAACCTTTCTCCTGGACACTCGACAGACAAAAAAATGATGACTTTCAGCGGGTGGGGCTAGGAAGGAGTCTGGGAAACTTGACCAGGCTAAGTTTTGAATGCTCATCAACATCCTACAAGAAGCGTGGGATCATACCCACATAGACCAGGATAAAGGCGGCAAATCCCTTCCCTTCCCCCTCCCCTTTCCCCGCCGCCNCGGGAGTAATGAGTTTATTTCATACCCGGTTTTGTTCCCGGGGGCTGGGAGTTTCCTCACTGAATCTACTGCCGCTGCTTCCCAGAGTGCAGCTGATACAAGGGAGGGGCACACTGGCAAGAAGCCACAGCTGCTCGTGAACCAGTGATGGCGGCNGCAAACCGGGCTAAATCCCGTCTCTGCACACCATCAGGAAAGTCAGCAATTGAAAAGATGCAAAATAATTCAACCTTTCTCCTGGACACTCGACAGACAAAAAAATGATGACTTTCAGCGGGTGGGGCTAGGAAGGAGTCTGGGAAACTTGACCAGGCTAAGTTTTGAATGCTCATCAACATCCTACAAGAAGCGTGGGATCATACCCACATAGACCAGGATAAAGGCGGCAAACCCCTCCCCTTCCCCCTCCCCTTTCCCCGCCGCCTGGCTGGAGCTGCCGGCGGCCGCGCCAGGAGAGGGCGCGCGAACACCAACCAAGCGCGGGAAAGTCCCTTAATGAGCTCTGCCCGCTAATTAGCGCTCTGGCCGAAGACTCCGGCGTTGCGGGGCTCGCTCGCTCGCTCGCTCCGCGAGGCGGGGCGGGNGGCACACTGGGAAGAAGCCACAGCTGCTCGTGAAAAAGTGATGGGTGCTGGCTCCCATCCTCTTGCTATTCTCTCATGTCAGCTCTCCCTGCGGCCTGCACAACAAGGAGACAGACAAGGTGCTCCTGGAGTGCAAAGCCCACATTCCATCCACCTGCCGTGCCAAGACCTGGCCTCCTGTGGTACCCAGATGCCACAAGCATCCCTTGAATGCCTGCATCAGAGACTAGTCAGCAGAAGACACTGCTCCATGGGCAGCTCCAGCTTCCTCCCCCTAACCCATAACCTGATGCATGAGGTCTCGCATACCAGGCAGAAGTGGTGACACCCTTGGGTCCTCTGATGTGACCCTGAAGCTGTAACTTCAATGTTGGCCATACTCTGTGCAGAAGGTTGGGCAGTGACTTCCTAAGGCCCTTTCCAAACCAAATGGTTCCACAATTCTCATTACTGGATAAGTACAGAGAAAACATCCTCATTCCCATTTCATGCCACAGAAGCAACAGCTATAGACAAATCAACCGTGACCCAAAAAGTTTCAGGTGGAGCCAGCCATAGCAGGACCTGTAAGCTGATAGCCCCAGAAAATCACTTTCTCTCTACAACATTCTGTTAACATTTCTTTTAAAAGCTATAAACAGGGTGTGGGATGGGTCACATTACATTATATATGGGTTATACTCCTGGATTCACTGTACATAGGAACATCAACAAATTAATTGATAGTGTATATCTATTCCATAGGATCATAGGGCATTTGCTGATGGGCCAACTAGAAAAAATATCTCATCTGAAATTACTAAGAAGTTTCTTTCAATGCTGTCAGGCAAAGGTTGGTCAATTTTTGTCATTGCAGCAGCTCACTGGTGTGCATCTGCTGGCTCACTCACTCCTTTTAAGTTCTGCCACCATAAACCCAGAATTGGTTTATCAAAATCCCCAAGGCTTAGTCAGGCTGTTTTTATTAGAGTCCCATAAGAGAACTTGCTCTTATCTACAATTACCTACCTACAATTTGACTGTATAGGTGTGTTTTTTAAGAACAACATTCTCCATGCTTAAACTTATTTTTAAACTATTATCAGTGTTACAAGGGCCCAAATTTAACTCAGAAGTGGGTTAACGTCTAATAAACAAGGTTGCTTTTACTTTGTTCCTGCAACTGTTCTGGTAATACAGTGAAAGGATAAGCTGGAACTAGTGGACTCTGCTCTGAACTTGCACTTGGACTGCCCAGGAGTCCATGGACAGGCCACTTGCTGTCTGTCACACTTTGGTTTCCTGTCTGCAAAATGCAGCTAATACTTCCCCGCCTGGCAGAGGCTGTGGGAGAAAACCCCTGCTAGGACTGCAAGACACTTGAAGACTGCATCAGTGAAGGCCATATAGGTGCCAAGAACAGATATGTATCTACATATCCAGACAGCTACAAACTTATTGTGACTCAATCAAGTTTAAACATTTTAAGATAGAAGCTGCTATTTCAAGCTTCTTAGGCTCAAGGAAATCCGTAATAAAAACAAACCATCAGCACAGAAATAACTGGGATTATTCACACTCAGAAGAAGTGAGAGAAATCACTTGTCAAGGTCAATTTTGAGACCTCAACAGACTGGGGAGAAAACAAAAAAATCCAGTGTATGAAATCCATGACAGAAGAAAGATGTAAGATTAAAGCTTCTTTACCCATTACTTATTCAAATGGAGAAAAAAATCCAGTATTTTATCTCCAGCTGAATACTCCTGCAGGCTGAGACACTGTAAATGAGTTTATATGTAGCAGGACAAATTTACCATTTCTAAACTGCCTTGAGGAACACGTTTGAGACATAGACTTGGTCCAGAATATTCACTCTTCAGGGAAAGATCAGTTAATCTTGAGAGCACTACAGTCCCTCATTTGCCATACATAGCTGGAGTGTCAGGAGACAACTGTCTCATGATTTATCCTCTCCTTCTCATCTCTGTGACACTGGGCTAGTTGAAACTGATAAATTACAAGGCTGAATAGCTTTTAACCCCCAGGCCAGAAGTTTTCTAAGTGCTGGCACACGGGAGATTATTATTTTAAAATAAGATGAAGTGAAACTAGCAGAACCTTTCAATCAAAAGGGAATTCTGATGCAGTGCAAGAGCAAGACTGGTTCTATTGCCACCTCGGCTCTCTTGTTTCAAAGTCTTAGATACACAGTGGCTGCTACTGACGCCAATAAGCAATAATTCATTCACAGCCATACAAACTCTTACAGCAGAAATAGGCCTGAGCTACAAAATCCTGGTCTGAATCCAAAGCCCATCCCATATCTCTCTAATTCCAGGTTCAGAGTTTTGTTAAGCCCCAATTCCAACACAAAGAGTCACAATTACAGACACAGTCACAGAAACACAGACATATGAACTTCCCCTAACTGGGAGCTTCCAAACGTATGTGGGCTTAATTAGATCGTTATCCCTGTAACTAATGACTAAAGGAGCATGGAACTCGGTTGTTACACGCTATGTGGAAAATGAGCTCTTCAGTCCTCCCCTGGCCTTACTAACCAAGATGCATTTGTGTGTGCCTGGACATGGACAAGCTGTACACTCGCCGTAATGGATTTACTGTGGAAATTGTGCACCAGTTACTTGTTGCAGAGAAGGTCTGGGACCTTTCCTGTAGCAGATCTGTTGTTCTCCCACTTCTGCATTTCAGTGACCCCCTTTGGTCTGCGGCTTCCCCCCATCAGGTTGCTTCATTCCTCTGCGTCAGAGTGGATGTGTGTGTGTGTTACGTAAAGCATGTGGGAACATCAGTGTGGAGTATTCACACAGCAGCAAAAATGTCAAATGCCTGTTTTGCAAGATATGGAACCTTTCACATGCAAGTTATTAGCAAGATATAGATATAGATTAAAACATAGATAGAGACCTGCATCTGTATCAGTTTGGAAAATGTTGACACTTTCCTATGCACAGGGTAATGCAATTTAAATCTGCTGATATTGGAGAAGTGGAAACATGGTGTTATTAGATGTTGTTGGAAAGATGAAAGTATTTGGTGAACTGCTGACTTGGTACCTGGAGCAAAGCACATCTATTTAAGACTAAATAATAAAAATACAGTAATGATAACCTTCTAAGCAACTATGGCAAAACAATTTCTCATACTATTTCTTTTTAACCTTGCATTTCACTATTCGTTTCTGCATTTGATTTCAAGTAACATATTTTTCCTTCTCTATTTCAAAGGAAATGGAGATCGAAGACCATTGTAGATCCACAGAAGTTACAGAGACTGCCAGTTACCTTTTGCTGCTGCTGCCCTTCCACTGTAATAGAAATGTGAGAACACAGAACTGGAAAGGACCATCTGGAACCATCTGTGAGCCGTTCCTCACACTGTAGGCTACTATGAATTAGATGTTTAATTGCAAACAGTGCACAGAACATCTACTCCACATGTCACAGGCCATAAAACAGTTCCTATGTAACACAATTAAGAAAGATGATGAATAATAATGAGCATGCAGAACTGTAATGTGCCATAGAAAGAACAGAGCATCATCAGCATCTAAGTACTAGGGACTATCATCATTTTAGGTAGAATCATTTTAAGAAATAAAGCATGAATTTTGCTGTAAGAAAATAAACCCACCAAAATCCCAGCATCCACTACTCTGACCCAGGGAAAGATTTCTTTACCTCACAACTTGCAATCCATTCAGCTTGCAGTGTGTGAATCAGATTCACCTCCCACTCACTTACAGGAGAGGAGTTTGTGATGGAAGCATGTGTTACTGCCTGTAATTCATCTCCTTTTCATTTCCCTCCCGCCAGTAGTACTACTGCAACTGTATTTCAGCCATCAGGCAGGTCTGAAAAAGCTAGAAAAACTCATAAAGGAGAAGTGCAACCCTGGGCAAACTCACATCACCTGAGCATGTACTACAAAGATTTAAGGGTATCATTGCAGTGTACTGATCTGCTGCTAGTGGCCTTGTAAAGAACCTAGAAGATACATTTAAGGATATGTTAAAGGTATAGCTGAAAAAGACAGTGCATCAAAAATGCTGCTTTTTTTTATGAGCTGTTCTGAAAGAAAGTCCTTCTTCCTATTCATACCTGTTAAGTTTTCCTTACACGGTGTGACTTTCAGCTAAAAAGGATAACTAATAGGTAATGGACCCTTTACCTGGACGGCTTTAGGGTTTGGCAGAATGCTATCTTCTAGGGTTAAGGCCAGACTGAATCCCAACAGCTTCAGTTTGCCACAATCATAAAACAGAGCATAAAACAACTGTCCAGAAGTGGAAAAAATAATAATAAAAAAAGCCTACTGCTTCTTTTTCTCTCCCCTGATCCTTATGGACTGATCAAGAAAAATGTGGTCTCTGTAAATGTAAGGTATTCCATAAATACACTGAGTGGAGCTTACAGGATCCCAAAGGAGCTATTCATCAACTCCAACAGGAATATGCACTGGGAGGCCTTCACTGAATTAAAAACAACAAAAAAAAGAGCTATCCACTTATCTCATCATTTGGTTATCTCTGATTTCAAGGAGTGCATAGAGAAATGTTAAGCCCTCACTAGACTTTTTAAAAGAGCTCCTAAGCTCAATGACTTTTTTTTTCCCCCCTAAGTACAGGAGAGATATCCAACAATTTCTACATGCACTTTCTTGCATTGAAAGTACATTTTAATTACATTTACATTACATGGGATTTAAATAATATTTTTACTGATTTAGAAAAAGCTATTAAACCCCAGACTGAGCAACTCAATACTCTATTGACAGACAGTTTTAAATACCATTGGTATGTACTAGTGTCCATTCTTCCTGAGCTTCAGCAGAATTTCTCTAATTAAATTTAAGATTCTTTAGGGACTGTAAAGTAAAAAAAAAAAAAAAATAAAAATCGGTCAAGGTTCAAACTCACGAAATACTAAACATCTTCAAGACAGAATGAGTGTCCTCAATTTTATCTTAATCCAAATGAAAGTTGATGGTGCTCAGTATCTATCAGAAGCATTCAGCAATTTGCAGGGTTAAATCCCCCAAGAACAAGCAAACAATATGCTCTGAATACTGACAAGCTTTTAGAAAACACTCTAATAATGACCTCAACCATGACCTGGAGGGACTATTTCTTGCGGGGCCAGAGATAATTTGGCCTCTGTGCCAGTTCATGCTCCAGACTTTCCTGACCAGAAATGGTCATATTGTGCAAATTATGTTAGTGGTCTTAGGTTTCAAGATACAAATAACTGTCTGTCAGGACACAAGAGCTATAAATGAATTTTATTTATGAGTTGAACAATGGTAAAAAGCGGGATACTCTGTATGCTAAGCCCCTGTTCTCAGGAGACTTTCAGCTTCCATTGAAAAGGTCTGGCAAGAAGAACCTTGTTACATCGTACGACATGCTCCGCTCACACTCAGTAAGGCATGTTGAGTCCACACTGTAAGAACTTCTGCACTGTGTTGATCACTAATCTATAGAGCATGCAAAGAATGGACACATTTTAAATTTCAGAGAGGTACACATACTTTTTTTTTTTTTTGTCTACAGATCAAAAGGTGAAACTAAGCACATAAGTGTTAGAAATCCACTCTGAATTGTGGAAGTTATTAAAACAGTTTTGAAGCCAGCTGATCTTCTTATGATTAGAAAAGAACCAGCATTATGCACTTCACTGACTGACTGTACAATCTTTTTCCCACTAGGTGGGTACAATTAGCTCAGAAGTGAAGGGTAACAACTTCTAAACATCACACCACTGCTGTGCAGAAAGGTTTCAGGAAGGGTACCGTGCAGGTGGAACTGTGATGGAAAGTTAGATTAGTGGGATGTAACTGTCAAGTAAGAACCAGTCAAAGCGGTCAGTCTGAGGAGGATCATTTGTGGTAAGTGCCTTTAAGCTGGGAATGTTAATGACTGCAGCTGGGCAGAAATTTGGCCTTGCTTATCTCCCCAAAAAACCTTATCTCTATCCCAGTAACATCCTTTCAGCTTCTGACATACTGGTACATGTTCCGTCAAGAGAAAGAATCTCTTTTGCTTCAACCTCCTCCATTCACACAGACACCTTTCTTCTACTGCTGACCCATCCGCATCTCTTCAACTGGATACAATACAGAATGGTGGGGTGGACAGAAGGCAAATTGCTACACGTTCACCTTAGTTTGTATGATTAAGTCCCTTAGCATCAGAATACTACAGCATGTAATGAACTTGCATCTTGTCAAATGAGAGAGATAGCCAAGTGACAGAAGGTAGTGGCTTAATGTGACACTGCATTATAATGCAGCTCCGGAGAATAAAACTCAGATGAAATTATTTGGATGGAAAATTTGTGATCATATGCAAGTTTTTTTCCAGACAAAGATGTTGATTTGTCTAAACTGAAGCTTAGAAGAAAAGGGCAGTTTTCCCGACTATCTTTACTGGGAAACAAAGACAGAAAAAGCACCTGCAATTTCTGTCCCACTAGAAGTGTCAATCATTCCGAAACTGACATGGGCTTTGAAACACTTTTCAAATTACATTCTCAAGTAATAATAGTATGAACATTTAGAAAAAATAAAAATAGTTGAAGTATATAGATAATGCCATAAAGTGAACATGTTATCCAGATCTTTTTTTTTTTTTTTTAACTTTCAGTTTGATTCCTTTATTCTGTTTCAGCTTGGGAAAAAATTCAAACAGCTTTCATCCCCTATCCTTTTCTGCCAATCCCGAGGACTTCAACAGACACAAACCTTACTTTTTCCTTAACCATAGACTCGTATTCCATAAAACACAAAAAGACATCTGACAAAGGCTCCAGATCTGAGTGGACAAGCATACCAGACGAAACCTATGATTATGCAGACAGAGTTTTATAGGAAAGGAACCAAGTATGCATGAACAGGACTGCATTTTGGAAGATGAGAAGAGTGAAAATTGCTGAAAGCTATGTTGAATCACTCAGACTTCATGGATTGCTTGACTTTTCTTAGAAGTGTCCTTTGTTGAATAGAAATAATAAAATAACAAGAATTGTTGTGCAGATAGAATGGTATTAGGACTCAAGATATGGCTCCAAAAAAGAGGGGAGTGTGTTGCCTCAGTTTTCAGCAAAGGTGCAGCTGTTGAGCGTAAATGGCAAGCTTATCGAGTGAATGCAAATGAGAATTTGTAATGGACACATCAGAAGTAAAAACAAAACTGAAAAAGCTAAGCATGATCAAAGCACAAACTAGCTGCCACCCCATTTTTATTTTTATTTTTTTAAGTTGGCCTGTTAAACAGTAAGCCTGGTAACAATCTGTTAGTAAATCTGTCAAGCTGTGGGAGCATGGAATTACTGGCAAATTTTGAACGTGGCAGCCAGAGATAACGGAGGGAAGTGTGATCCAGGCAAAAAAAGGGCATTTGACTGATCTCAGGAGTACTTTAAAGAAAAGAATAATTGAAGGCATGCAGCTACATGCAGCTGAGTAGTAAGCAGCTAGGAAGTGGACAGGGTTTCTTCACAGGTATATTTGTGCCAGACCATCCACAAATCTCTCTCTGATACTAACAGAAATTTCCTAGAAAAGTAAGAAAATTTGTATTTCAGGAAAACACTTGGTATGATGCTACAACAGAAACTACCAGGAACTTTTAAGAGGAATTTTGCTTTCAAGATCAGTTATGTCCCTGAACAGAGCATGGGGAACTTTTGGTATTTCCAAATCTTCTACTCTATGATGAGTAGAGCTTCTTTCCCAGTGATTTTCTCAGGAACAAACTCTGGGTAATAAGACATTTTAATTAAAGCCTTCAGGAATTCCAGAAGAATATGATGAAATGATGGTTGAAAATGGGACCTGTGAATAGTTAGGACTAACAAAGGACTGCTAGAAAAAAAAAAACCAAACCAACAACTTTGAAAGGCAGCTACAAAGACTAGTGATGGTTACAATGGTATTTATATTACTGGCAACCTGAGCTGTCATCAGAAGAGACTTTAAATCCTAGATACAAGGAAGAAAGATGCAAGAACAAATGTGCCAGTCAAAAGTGATACCCTGCTTGGTATTACAAATACACTGGAGTTGGAAAACTCTGACTTGAAAAAGATGGGACTGAAATGGTCAGTTTAGCAGGTGAAGGAGTCATCTATCTATTACACAGTACTAAACATCTGATGGCACTGAGCACATAACCACTGAAATGGAAATATGTGGGGTGTGACCACAGATGGTGGATCTCACAGACCTGTGGTGACAGTCATGCTTAGCATCAATGCCTCTGATAAACTCAGAAGCCTCTTGACTCCTTCCTGACTTGTAACTATCATCTAGTCTTTCCAGTGGTCTGTGCACTTTCCTGCCTGAGGTGTAGGATTTGCAACAGTCTGGATTGCCCTGGGAGCTCTAAGAATCATGATGTTCCTACTGTGCGATCTCTGCCTTGTAGTACAAAGAGAGCAGAAACCTGTTTTCAAAGAAGAATCCCAGGAGAAGAGGCTCTGCAAGGGCTACCCCCTCAAAAATAATCTTAAATGTATGTCACAGGCTTAAACAGACAGAAGATGCAAAGCTCTTGACAAAGAGGGTTTTCACAAGAAGAGCAACAAGAAATAATTTAGCAAGATGCCATACAAACTGATGGTTGCTGTACTGGTGTGGTGCACCTTAATGGAAAAAAAAAGTCAATCTGAGTTACCTGTAACTATGTAAGATGACTAAATGAAACGAAGAAGTCAACAGTAGGCCTCATCTCCTTGAATGCCACAATGCAATGTTTCTTACTGCTTTGCCTTACTATCACAACTATTAGGAAGATGCAGAGCACTACAGGAGCAGACTCACTAACCCTGCCATTGCTGCTTAGTTTGAAGGAATGAGCTGTGGCACCTGCAGTGCATATACAGGCCAAAGAAACTCTGCTTAATAAGCAAAAAATGACAAGCCACCCCAAACCCCACAGGACAATCCATGTAGGTGTGCTTGAGAGGTCCACCTCATTTCTGTTACTTAGTAACACTTGGATAGTGAAGCACTTGGCTTCACACACAGAAAAATTCCTATTCAACTATTTATGTGCATATGTATGTATGTGGATGTAATCATATATGAACATACAGAAACTCAAGCATATACTAAAGAAAATAAAGTTTCTCAGAACTTGATCTATATACTGTTGCTTAGTGGTGCATTGTATTTTGCAGCATGATGCTAATACATATTCAAGTATATTATCATGTGAAAGTACAACTACTAGAGTGAGGTCATACAGGGGCAAGTCATTAAATCTACGCACATTGAATATTATGAATAAGCAAGTTAAGCAATTCCAGCCAAATTCTAAGCTGGGCAATTAACTTCTGACTGCCTATATTTTCCTTGAGATTTGAAATGGATACAGAATTCTTTATTTCCTAGGCTAAAACTTTTTGGCTGTGAATTTAACGTTCACGAAAGGTGCCAGATTAATGGCCTGGAGACCAAAATCCACTTTACACAGAGAACAAAGTACATTACAGGCAGAAGCAGTGACAGGTCCCTGAATTCTTCCAGTGACACTGTCCAAACTTGACACAGACAATTTCTTTGTAAAGGTTACAGCATATTTCAAGGTAGACAGGAGCAGAAAATTAGTCACAATGGTATATATGAAAAATAACATGATGTTAAATAGGAATCAGACAGACTTAAGAAGTACTGACATTTAAACAACATTTGTGGCAACTTATGGTTAGCCTGAATGGACTGGAAGATGAAGCATGATCAGCTGACATGAGGCTATGTGGTCCTTATCTAGAGTAATATGTATTCCTCTAAATCACCTTATTGTATCGGTGTTCTTTAGTGATACAATTTTCTAAAGCCCTTATTACCTATTAAAACTCTAAATTCAGCTGACATATTGGATAACATGCTACTTCAATGAATATAAATTAGACACAGAGGAATGGAAATAATCGATAAGGGAAGCTAAAATGCAGGAGAACATGTTGGACAATCACAAGCAGACCAATATGATCAGGTGAATGCCACTTTATTAGCTCCAGGGTGTGGTTTATATAATCATCTCCTCTATGTTTATGCTTCTTGTAACATTATCATTGGCTAAGCAGTTTAAGCTCACTCTTAACTGGTTATTATGCAGCAAGCAAGCAGAAAGTGTACAGTGGCGTACAGCAGCGTACAGTGGTCTCTTATCTCTCATGTGCTTCTCCGCATTTGGGAGTTGTCTGCTCCGTTCAGCTACTCCCTTCTTTTTGCCTCCGAGTGTCCTTGACTGAGGCTTAGGCTTCTTCTACTAAATAGGCCGGATTGCGCACATGTCCATTCCTTGCTCATAATTATTCAACACTAAAAGTGCTAATGAAACTCCATGATCACTAGGTGTTAATTGCAAAAAGAAATACTTCGTGTCCCAACTAGTTTATACATCAGGCAGAAAAGGAACACCAGCAATACATCAGTTCAAATTCTATTTGAAATTTTTCTGTCAGTAATAATGACAGAAAAAGGGCAAAAGTGCATGATAAATATTTCTGTTCTGTATTTTCCTGTAAAAAAGAAAATGGCAGGCTGCGTCTATGTTTTAGAATGGATTACTTTCCAGTTTAGCAATAACTACAGATGTTGTTTTCCATAATGTATTTATGTTAACCATTCCCACGTCAAATGCATTTTTCCAAACAATTTTAAAGGAATTGACTTCAGCGCTCTCTTATCACCTGAGTGTTGGGTTTCAACATTTATAAAATAAATAGAAAATTCAGACTATTAGAAAAAAGACTTAGCTTCATTACACTCCATCTGATTCTTAAAGATTCAGCTAAGTCAAACTACCTTTTTCTAAGTTTAAAACAGGTACACAGGATGAGAATTGTTGCTGCACATTGGGCACTTCAAACAGGGTACAATAACTGATTCTGGTTTCCTTCAGTAAAAGAAATTAAACAGTGAAAACATAAATAATGCCAATCTGCATGGCTTCATGGAATACCAATGAGTATTCGGAATGCAAAATAACTATGGCAAAATCAACATGGAAGACATGAAGTGGGTTTATATCTAACCAGCAATTAGTTGATAACTATTCACAAAGAACTGCATAGAATAGGGTAATTCATTTTAATTCCACCAAACTTTCCAGCATCTCAGTGTTACTCAGTATAGCAATTTGAATACATAATGTGGAATATAGTATCAAAGCATTACTAGCAACCGCTAAAGTTAATGAGAGCTGGGTGCCAGTGGTAGCAGTAATAGTAGATAACTTACACAGAGTGATCAATTGACAGTGATCTGTGTAGGTGACCTGTCTTACAGGCTGAGCCAGCTTCCTAAGTCCTGCTCAAGCACAATTACAAGCGTCTTAGCGCCTTGAAGAGAAATGTAATACATCTCTCAACAGACAACATGTGCCATACTCATGGGATGTGGCACTTTACCCCAGGGGAAAAAGTTAAGGGGTCACAGTAAATAAATGAATCAAGCAAAGTTCTTCGTATTGTATTGCAAAGGAGTAAGGAACTGGCATTTCTCAGTCTGTGGAAGTACACTTAAAAAAAAAAGGGGGGGTGTATGTTTAGAAGAAGAGGCAAAAAATCATAAAGCTTTCAGGAAAAATACACGGATGACTTAATCTGGGAAGGCTGTTCATCAGTGACAAACTTATGAAGTGCAAACAATTACCCTTCCAAAAAGAATGTTAAGATGTAATTTTAATGATGGTTTCCAAATCTCCACAGTAACAGGAGGTATCAGACAATAAAACCATCTCTAACTAGCAGATGACAGCGTAGTGTGGCTGGAAGCTGATGTCTGCTGAATTTAAACTGGAGCTAAGGTGCACTTGCCTACTAATAATGACAGTTATTCACACAAGTAATTTACCAAGAAACCTGTCTCATTTCTTACTTGCTTTGTTCAGATTCAATAAATTATTTCAATAAGAACTTAGGAACTTTTTATGCTGTTAAACCTGGTCCTCTGGATCTTTGTTATCAAGAGTGAGTGTATTTTTGAAAATTAGCCCTTGGTCACATTGGAAGAGATGGGAATGCAGGTGTTTAGTGAGTGAAATGCTACATCTTTTATCTTGTAGGAGGTGAAGCTGGATCATATGATGTCAAATCTATTATTCTGCAATTATATCATGTTGTCATGTTTTCTTGAGAGCACTGGGAGCCTACCTGGAAAGGGAGAGAGAGCATTACAATTATTTCACATAAGTTCAAACACTAGAAAATTGAAGAAGTAGAAATGACTGTTGACCAGAGCAAGCACAGACTAAGACTTACTCCAGTTTAGATGAAGTCAGAGTTTTGCTACTGATTGAAATAAAAATTAAATTAGATCTCTAGCGAAAAAGGTGACCAATCTCTCCAAAAGGAAATGTACCCATTCTAACAAACAATATGAAAAAGAACAAAAAAATAATCAAAAGCTATGGAAATATCCACCTCATGTTGCCAGGTGTTCTGTTGAAATTCTTCTACCTCTGCTTGACCTGTCTAGCTAGTACTTCCCATTCATTCAGTCATGGCTACTACTTTGCTCTTTTCCCTGGCCCTTAACAAATGATGACTGTTAAACTCCTGCTGCCTGGATTTCCTTCTCCAGTGCGAGTGAATCACTTGTTCCAATTAAATAATCCTCCCTTACTGTCTAAATTCCTCTTCTCAGCTGCACTTCTCTTGAAGTAAAAATCTATCTTTTGGCCTCAAAATGACTGAAATGGGGCAGTGAAGGGCAGAGTCTATCTCTTTCTTGGTCTTAGGCAATAGGTCAGCAAGACAAGAAAGACATTTACTTCTTAGCAAATAACTATTTAAATACCCTTCAGAAAATCAACAATGAAAAAAATTGCCCTTGAAATTTGGCTTATTTGCCTTTTTATACAGTTGTACAAGCAGACAAACTTTTTGCTATCCACAGCAAAAGCAGAGCATGGTGGAATGTACCAAGGCTGAAACCATGTTCTGAGTATGATGGTAGCCTGTATCTGAAGTACTTTACTAAGTTATACTACAGAAGATGATACTTTCACTATAATAAATACCAGTAATGCTTTATAGAGCAAGTGACTTCATCCTATGAAGATCCTCTGGAATGTCCCAGCTTCCAGTTAAAGATATTCTCTTACATCTTTAAATATATTACACCTTCAGCAGGTGTTTTAAATAGGCAGAGACCTGTAGCCTCATGAAGAGGAAAAAAGGGGATGACTGGTCAGACATGGAAAGTGAGAGCTGGCAATTATTTTCATATGACATGCGAGAGATGTTATAGCAAAGCTGACTAAAGCTGAGCATAAGTTAGCCAGTCCTCCACAATGATGTCACTCAGTTCTTGCTTTTTACAAAGTTATGATTAATAAAAGGGGAAGATTATTACAGTAACTTACTCTTAGTGGGCAAGGGGTGACATCAACAGCAGCTGAGCAAACTGACCAGGCTTCGTTGTGTGCTGTTGAGGTTGTTTTTCTCTAGCAATGACTAACCAGAGGCTAACAGCATCTGATGGCACAAAAGGCCCTTGAAATTGGAAGGATGCCTCTGGCAGAACTTCTGCATAAGAATTACCATTTTAACTCTTCTTCATTTTACAGTGGCAAGGTATTTCTGCTAACCTACAGCAAGCTCTTGCCTTTCTTGATTCATTAAACACACACAGAACCAAGATCAAAACTGCTCAGAAAGTAGCCCAATGGCTTTTCCAATAATAAAGCTGCATCATCCCCATTCTCTGCCTCATCTGCTGGTATTACATTAACTTTTTTCTTCATTGCTAATAGCAGAATATCTTTACAAAATGAACTTATGCATCTTTGGAGCATGGATTTTAATGGTAACAACACAAAAATGTTAGACATGGAATATAGAATGCTGAGCCTCTGGTCAGTCTCTTCAAGAGTGCTGTGTTTAATTTTTAATTTTTTTTTTTTAACTGATAGAGACTTATAGCAATCCTGCTTGCTATTTAACCTTTGCAAATTTGCCCTCCCTAAAATTAGACTTGGCCACCTGGAAATATTTACCAACTGAAAGCTTGTGAAAGCACCACCAGTGTAAATTGAATTCTTACCTCTGTAGACTAACAGCACCTGCATTGTGCAGCCCTCAATATAACTATGAGGTGCCCGGAGAGAAGGTCAGATACTTTGTACTCTTTCTGTCAAGTTAACTTTTTCATGTGAGGTGGACAGCACACGCACTGATAATAAAAGGGCCTGTGACTCTACTTTCAACTTCCCTGTCACACAGGCACTAAGAAAACAGTTCCAAATGGGAGCTGCAGAGGTTTGACATTACATTACTAAAAAGTTCTCTGAGCTGGGACAATTCAAATGCCCTTTTTGAACATTAATTAAACGAAAGCTGGAGTGTGTGAGCTAACCATTTACTTGTCAAAACACTAATAATACTGTGCTTCTCATTTCCACGAAGACATCTTGTGAGGGAAATAAAAAAAAAATTTCTAAACTGAATCAGTGAATAATGGTCCCAATGGTAATGTCTGGAAACTCAACCAGAAGATGAGCTGAGGGGTACCACAGATACTGAAGTGTTCAACCACATACCAGTTAACTGTATCCTAAACATTTTCTGTTGGAGGCTTTGTGCAGATTGGAATGGTTCATAAGTATGCAGCAACATATTTTAGCAAGTCAGGAGAAAAGACTGGGAACCACGGCAGCTCCCCATTTACATCCTAACCACAGACTTTGGTAGCCCTGGACAGCAAATTAAGCACCACAAGCAAGCTCCCACCTCATTATCTTCCAAGGTAAAGATGACACACATCTATTTCAAAGGATGCAGTAGTGATTAATCACTTGATTTCTCAAAAGATCTGTATGCTATCTGAATACCAAGTGTTCATGCTACCAGTGATCAACCACTTTATTCCTTATACTTCACAGTTAGAACACATTTCAAAGACAAGTTCAGATTCAGTGCTGTTCTTACTGTATTTTAGACTATTCCTGAATCTCAGAATATGCTTGGGAACAAGTCGTTTTTTTGTTTTTTTCCTTTGGAGTGACCAGATGCCTAAAAATGTATCACAACATCTGTAAGTTAGTAACACATGTCCAAAAAGGTCTATAGTTGCATGTCTATAGAGCTCCATGTATGTAGAGATTAGGTAATGAAATACCAAACTAAATTAAGCAGTTATTTCTATGAGCTGAAGTGCTCAAAGGAAGATACTGAGGTAGCTTCAAATAAAAGAATTACCTCCTGACTTTCACCCTTCTTTCTGAGTCAGATGTCATCCTTCAATTCCAGCCTCAAAGCCTGTTTCTGTTTCCAGCTGGTGACATGCAACAGGCTTCCCATAAACATTAGGACATCCAGCCATACCTGGGCAATTCAGAACAGCTTTGCAGCTAGACAGCAGAGGCAGTCTTTCCCAGTGATTCAGCTTTGAGACTATGAGAAAGCAGTCTAATGTATACAAAAAATGTTTTCTTAACTTTTCATCTTAACCAGATCCTGACGTACTGCTTCAGCATCACTGACTGAGGAAATCTTTCCAATTGCCCATTATCAAAGTGAACCAATAATCTGATACAACGTTTTTGCTCTTAAAAGCACTCACCAAAATGACTGTTAGGGGTCTGGATTGAGGTTTTTTATGTGACACTTTCTTCAGTTCTAGATCACCAGTGCAAACCCACCCTGTGTCAGTTGTGACTAATGTGGTTATTCAACAAGACTAACTTTTGTCTAGGGTAGATTTCCTTTGAAATTGATGTCGAGAGATAAGCTTTTCTGAGGGTGATTCAGGGCAGGAACAGTTAGGTCTTGCTCTGAATCACCTTCAGGAGCTTTCTTCTTTCCACAGCATGGAGGCAGGAGTGCCTCACTACCATGTAAGAGCATGAGAAAATCCCTGTGGCATCCCGCTGATGGTCCATCTAACCCCCTTTTTCCATTCCAACATTGGCAACAGTAGATGCTATTTGAAGAGAGAATGTGAGCCTGGCCGTTTTCTGTGGGCCTGTCCTTTCAAACTCTCCAGCATCTGCAATTGTTGTATTAAGGACGTTAAAGGATATGTCCCTGCCTATTCCCTCTGGTAGTTTTTATGAACCTTTTTGAATCTTCTGATACTGTCTGCCTCCACAGCCTCCTGTGGCAACAAATCCCACAAGCTTAGACTCCATTGTGTAAGCACTGTATCTGTTTTAAATCTTCTCCTACTAGTTTCAACGAGTTCCCCCTAGTACTCAGTTCAGCATTCACCTTATCTGCCATCTTCGTCATTTTCTAAACCCCAATCTTCCCTCAGCCTTCTCTTCTCCAAGCTGCCTTTCAATTTCCTCTTATTAAGGAGATGCTCCACAATCTTAATCATTTGGTGGCTCTTCTCTAACTCTGCTATGTCCTTCTGGAGATGCAGAGACCAGAACTGCACAAAACACCCACCTTGTGGGCACACCAGGGCTTGCTATAGTGGCACAACGGTGCCCTCTGTCTTGCACTCATGCTCCTCCTGACAACACCCAATATTTTCTTGGCTTTTTGAACTGCCACTGCACATTAAATTTAAAAATTTGGAGACCTCTAAATGATACATACAAGACCTATCTCTCCCTAGGCTGCAGATACCCCTTTAGGAATACTTTCCTGAATGGCACTTCCAGACTGGCTATTTACTGAGTTGTATGAAAGGATTCACTTCTTTCAGTTCAGCTCCCACTCAAAGCAAGACGCTACAGCAGGCAGCTCCACTGAGCAGCCCAAGAACTTGTTGGACTGAGGGCATGAGCTAGCCTTTGTGTACCCAAGAACACGGGTGAGGAAGGCTGTCCTGTGGCTGTCCCTGCTGCAGCTCTCCTGTGAGCAAGCAGATTACATTATTGTTCAAAGCTGTCAATTTGGCTCTGATCACAGGAGCTAAATTCAGTTTAAAGAGGGAAAAAAAAGAACCATAACTAACTGCTTCCCCCCGCCTCCCCCAAGAATCTGCTTCATGAGAAACATCTGAACACTTCTTTGTTGGTTTTATACTTCCTAGATGCTTGGTTACTGTCCCTGAATGGGCAGCTTCAAAGGAGCAATTAAAAAATGTGTGCATGGACACACAGATGAGCCCTGTTTGCACACAAAAACTTTATTCTGAGCTACCTTATGTCACCCCTTTTAGCAGGAGTCATCACGAGGGCATGACACCAATAAGCAGACAATGAATAATGAAAATGTTTATAAGTTCATAGTTGGCATACAAAAGTTATTGAAGAGGAACTGATATTCTAGGCAACTGGCCATCACTGCTGCCTATCAACCCTCTGTTCCCCCAACTGTTACTGGGTGTTACAAAGCTCATTTTAAAAGCTCTTCTACAAGACCTCTGAGCTTGGCAGGTACAATTTTGTGCTCACTCATAAACGGGCTTAAACTTTATTGTTCATGCACATTGTAGTCTGTAGGCAGATTAATGGCAAGTAGATATTTAGCCATCTAACACGTTACACCTCCCACCTGCACTGAACTACAAAGTATAAAATTTCAACCATAAAATGTGAAGTCACATGAGAAAAATTAACGGAAGTGGATTAGAGAATTAAATCCAGATTTGAGGACCCAATATCCGTTCCAAAGGTTTAACCTCAGTGCTACCAAGTCAAATCTCAAGTGTTATAACCCCAGATTTGAGGAAAATTCTGAGATAAAATGTCAAAATGTAGGCAGGTTTACATTTGAACCTGGAAACTCAGAGTTATCTCCAGTACATGTTAAAGCACTGCATGTATCAGTGTGTGAAAGGAAGGGAGGCAGCTTCATTACATCTACAAATGTTTATTTTAGTCTCTTCATCTCCCCATATTTGAAATGTTGTCAATAATTTCCTGAGTTTCCCTGAAAATAATAACTGAATCCCAACCCATCCCTCAGAAGTAACCTGTGTCTGTACTGGACAGGAGTCCAAATATTGTTTTAAATAACCAACATGAAAGCTAGTGCTGATGGTATGAATACAGCATGGTGTTGCACACCGCACATTATGTGATTTAGCTGGACATTGTGTCAAGTCAAGGAGCTTCTGAATTGGATGGCTAATGGCAAAGAAGCTGGGTTGCAGTTTTCAGAGAAGACACAGATATTTGTTCATGCTCACTCCTGAGAAAGCCCCAGCAAGTCCTCCCATGTGATGCAGGGCTAGAAACTGCCTCTCCTAGAAGCTCAGTGGTACCTCAGAAAGAAGAACTAAAGGACACCAAAGAAAGGTAGTGCCAAGATGGTACCATAAAAAGGCAGAATGCATGGCGAGCACTGACACTCAACTGGTGCCTGTGCCCTCACCCACACCCTGCCTCCCCTTACGGCTTCTTTCATTCAGATCTTGAAGGGTCATGAGAAACCAAACAACATCAAGGGCTCGTTCGTCATTTCTGACCTACAGACCTCAGAATGGATCTTGATTCTTTGAGTTTTACAGATGGGGAGAGGAGGTACTTGTCTTCATCAGTCGAGGGCAGAGCCAGAGAATTCAGGTTTCCTGGGTCCCCATCTAATAGTCTAGTCAATAAACAGTTGTAAGCAGTCAGGCTTCTCCTTATCGTTTTCACTGTAGGATATATTTACTTTTCCACAGTGATTTGCTCCACAGGAGATTTACAATGGACACAACAGCAACAATGTACAAGCTCAATATATACTTTTTAAACCACTTGCTGGTGTTCTCAGTATTTCACTCATGTCAGTTCTACGCTGGCCACTCTCACAGAGAGGGAGTATCTGTCGATGTGTGTGTGACACTGTAGCTTTTCCCAGTGGCCTGTGCATGATGACTATCTTGGAATATTTGCTAACATAACCTCTTGTTGAGTTCAGCTCAACGAAAGTGGCAAGCTTAGGAGCTTCATTCAATTTCCTCCCACTTGTCGGCAGATTTAGAAATAATCAAAACATAACAGGCAAAATGTATCTCCATCATAGAGAGAGCTAAACAAGGTGAAATAGGACCTTTCTTACAATATGAAAGCTGGGATCTGTTTTTAAAAGAAAAAGCCAAAAACCTGACATTAGTACATAGAAGTAAATTAAAAAACAAACAAACAAACATCAGATCAGATCTTCTACTGATGTGACCCAGTCTCTGAAGTCAGAACAGCTACCTCATTTTACATGAACTCAGTATTCAGCCCTTCACTTACAAACAGAGTGGTAAATCTTTCTAAGATCCACAGGCAATATTACTTTGGGAAGTATATCAGTGAATAATCATCTGAACTGCTTTTATCTAAGACCCATTTTCTTCTTTCTCTTTCCATCCACCAAAGGTTAATAGTAAACTTCAGAGTCATAGATTGATTCAACTGAATTCTGCTCCCACAATCAACTCTAGCTTCAGTGGCATAGAGAATTCAGCCTAAAAGATAAAATATAACTGGAGTCTGTACTTGCACCATTGCATGTGCTGTGATTTGACTAACTATAGTAAATGGAACACAGAACAGAGAATTCACAGCTTGTCAGAGAAATAAAACTATTCCCCATTATTTTATTATCTGGCTCAAACATATCCTTGATAAAACTCCACTAATCGAAGTACAATTACATAAGGAATTATTTTGATGTATGTTTTGTGCAAAGGTCAAAGATTTCAACAGCATGCAAATAATTTAATGGAATCTACCTTTCAATAATAGCTTCAATTCACCTATAAATGTTAAATACTGCTCCAGCTTTAGCCATAAATTTTTCACCCTCCTTGGAAACAAATAAGATCTGTCATCTGGGCCTCCCTCCCTCTGTGGTTTATATCATTGATGTGACTAATCGTAACCTCTGGAAAGATCTTTGAAGACAGCATCACTCAAGACATTTTACACATTACAGAGTTGTTTCTCAAGGAAAAAGAACAACAACAACAACAACAACAAAGCTTTTCCAGTAATGTACTGAAAAATTGCCTGTCAAATGAACAAGATGTGTGAACAACTTTAGTTCTTTGGACTACCCTTTACAGTTATAACTTAACTCCATACTCTATAAATTCAAGAAATTCTGTTTTGTAAATGGGTTTTCCCCCAGATTCAAAGTTTTGAACAAGCTCATGTTTATGAGTTTATTTTTAAGTGTAAAATGGCAACACATATGCACATGGACATAAAAAGGTCTCTGTTAAAGAAATAGCTCACCATTCCATGAGATCAATGAATGATATGGCAGAAAACATAGGTACAGTTGAGAAAGAAAATTAACAAAACCTTCCATTAGGCAGATTGACTTTACATAAGATTATCTTAAAACAGACCATTTATATTTATGCTGCCCTCTGCAAAAAGTGTCATCCATTAATTTAAAAAAAAAAAAAGGCAAGAACTTGAAAGCTATTCTTTACCTCACCCTCTACACTGAGTTCTTATCCTCAGATGAACTTTATTTTTTTACCAGCTCACTAATTATGATTGAAATCAGTGGCCCCTCTAAAGAGCACATAAGCATTAGAGTTAGCAGCAACAGCAAGACTGGCCTTAATTGGACTACTTACATAAAAGTAAAACCATGATAATTCTAAATATAAGTTTCTAGGATATCTTTTATTGCTGTTACAGTAAAATAAGGTACAAGAAAATGGGATTCCAGCTGATTTGCACAGAAATCTGTGCCAGTGTATTTTCTAGTGACTGCTCTTCAAAGCAGGAATGGAGACGCACATACTGTTGTGCGCAATTCGGGATTCCAAAATAGCCAGTAAACCTCACAATCTCCACTAGGTGAATAATGAAGTGGCATTGGGTCATTCTTTGTAATGGTTTGTAAGATAAAATCAACAATTAGGAAAAAAAGAGACAGGTTGCTGAAACACTAACCTTGCTCTCTCAGTCCCATTCCTTTTAATTATTTCTGATCCAGCAGGGAAATAAAACATGCCTGTGAGCTAGTGAGATAGGCTCAGCAGCACTCCAATGTTTTATGCAGTCTCAATCAGTGGTATCAGAATGTAAGTTAGAAATCCCAACTTCACTAAATGAACAATGATTATCTGGATTCTAAAGCTGCCAGGGGAAAAAAAAAAAAAAAAAAAAAAAAAAAAAAAAAAAAAATTAAAAAAAAAAAAAAAAAGCTACAGTCTTTCCCAAGAGCAATTGCCCTTTCTGGCAGGAAGGGGTAAAAATAGAGGCAGCTCATTAATATGGCTTGGCAGTGCTTAATGGCAGCTGGTCTGAAGAGTTAGATCAGTGGGTCTTTCCAGCAGTACTCCCGGACCACTGCCAGCAGGTGTTGCTGTGTTCAACAAAATGAAAAGAAGTGGAGGGTGGGGAGAGAAATATTTATAAAGAGAGAAATAGGTGTGAAAAAAAATTAGTCAGTGAGTTAAGCTTTCATTAGGCCTTTTGTAAAGCTATACACAAATTCCCCGAGGAAATAAGGAGCATGGTTTGAAATGAATAATGCTTTTCACTTCTCCTAATCTCCTTTCAGAAGTTATCCTGCACTATAAATCACGTACATGTTTGCTGTGCTTCACTCGGTAGCCTTCTCTTTTTGTCACAGACCACACGCTTTTGCACTGGCAATTCTCTGACCTGCTGCCGTTGTGGGAGAAGCTCCGGAGCGGCTGGGTGCTGCGTGGGGAGGGAGGGAGAGGGAGAGAGGGATGGTCAGCAGCCGTCGCCCCAGCTGCTGGAACGCAGCACCGTGCTACTCCGAGTCTAACGAGAAGATAACTGTTACTTTCAGCGCAATTTTTCCACTCTCTGTAAAACCAATGCAATACAAGATCTCTTGCTGAGCATATGTCTGCTGCCAAATTACAACAGTCACTGCACAACCAGTATGTAACTCATTTCAAAGAGTTTTAGGATACCACTTAAAACCAAATTCAGTCTCGTCCCGAGAACCAGAATTCCATGCTGGAGAAGTCCTTTGCCAAAACTCAGTTTTAGGATCCCTGATAAAAATGAGGTCCTGCAAATAATGCTCATTATTTGTTTCTTATTCATGTCTCGCACTGCTGGAGGGGGGTAGGGGTGGGGAGGGGGGAGGAAGGCGAAGAGGGGGGGAGCTCTTGTTTGTAACAACTGGAATCACCGATGTCGGATTGCAGGAAAGCTACTGCAACCTGTTTCAAGAGGCTTCAATGCACAGCATGCTACAGCCTGAAAACTAATTATATGCATATTAAACCTGGGAAACAAAACAACATATCTGGTCATATGTTTCCCATTAACTACTGATTTTTTGCTTATTCTACCAAAGCTGTTGTGCGAGTACAGCACACACAGCAGTTGGAATCAGTGCTGCTAGAAGGACTCCCTGGTATTGCTGCAAATTGAAAATTTAAAATCTTTCTTCCCTGATCCAGATCAGCCATATTTCAAGACAGATTAAACTTACATTACCAACAGGACATAAAAAGACAATTATAAGTACGATTCAGGCCAAAAAAAAAATAATCTGAAGGATGGGGATTTTCTGGTAATCAGTGGGTGTTTTGAATGAGTAAAGACTGCATGATCATGCCATTTGTCATAAATGGTACCACATAAAGCCAGCTATTATGTGTGTTTAAGAAAGGAGATGGATTTTGGATTTACTTTTGACCTTTTATGTATTACTTTTGTACTGCCTAATTGGCATACAGTTATTTCTCATTTTCATTAATGTATCCCGAAATGAAAAATGCATTTTATTTTATTTCACTTGTGCTAATATCACACTTGCAAAAAATGTGACCTGTCATTCATTCTAACTTATTTTTAGATATCTAAACAGTTTTTAACAGTGTGATGCAATCTGCACGTCAAGAAGCCAGGAGACTTGGACAAGAGCAGTATGATTCATTTTTTAAGAGCTTTAAAGGGATCCCTAAGTTAACAGAAGGACTTATTTATACAAAGATTGAACGTAAAAAATATCATCCATGGCAAAAGGATTCTTAATCAAATGATTTTTCCTGAATTTGAAATGAATCCAAATTTGCAAATAGATCCTTAAGTATGAAAGAAGAAGAAAACAATTTGCAAACTAGTAATTAAGTATCTGGCAAATAATGTATTTGAACTAAATCAGTGATATCTACATCTAATAATATCTATATCGAGCTATGCAATAAAACAAGTTGGAGTGTGTCTTCCTGAGTCATAATGTTTGCTTTCAGTCTGATTTTAAGTTCTATTCTTTAAATGGATACAGAGATCACCACTACAAGTTGAATCCACGATATTTTGTCATGCTAGACAATTAGGAGTTTCCATTAGATAATTACCAGAAGTATGTCTCATACAGGAAAAACAGTCAATTGCTGATGTAACAGGATTAACCAATCCAGCACAGTGATCCGGCCCACTTACTTTTGACAGACATTATATGTGAGTGTACACATGAGAAGTACAGTATAAAGCTTCGCATTATAAATACCACAAAGAGGAACTTCAGCAGTTCTTAATGCACAATACAGCAGGCTCCTTCTGAGAGTCAGGACTAGAGAGGTAAAACTTTAAATCAGCTTTTTTTCTTTTAAAATTGAAACTTTGCATTCCTGTGCATGCTGTTGCATACTGTTAGGGCTGTATGGAATGAATGCATATACAGAGCTTTGCAGCTCAGGTAATTATAAAGAAAGAGTCTGAACCACCGTTTCTGTATTTATTCAAACACTATGTATTTTTATGCATATATGTATGTATGTAAGTACAAGTGAACTATATACCAGCGGTATCAGCAGCCTCGCTTTTAGAAAGCAGTGTTTTTGAGAAAGTTAAGCTTTAATGTTAAATCTGTCATCGTCATGGCAGGCAAGTAAAATATGCTATACCTATACGTAATAGAGATTGTCTGTGATAACTGTACCTGTTATATATGGCAAGCAACGTACACCCCACAGCAAGAGACCAAAAATACTTATCTGTATTTTATATTGATTTATGCCTATCCCTTTTCATCAGACACTGTTGGGATAGGTGCTATATTAGAACTATAAATAACCCCTTTAATTATATCATCTGTTAGTACATCTAATTATGAATGCATATTTCCATCTGAAATTATTTTTTTGTCCAATTAAACTTTTAGTTCTATTTCAAGCTGACTTTCAGACTTCATATAATTATGACAGACTTTGGACTGTTCACAAGATCCAAGAAATTTAGATGTATTATAGCGAGGTTTGTGTTACAAAGATGTGTTTATAAGAATGGCTGCAGGGTTTATAATGCTGACAGACCCATAAGTGTAACAGTATATAACAGCACAGCAACTGAGGTCAGTAAAACACAGATGAGGGTGTACTGTGGATGCCTTATAACAGTGAAGACTTATAAAAGAGCTTAATTGAAAAGGACTTGCAATATATAACATTTGTAAAACTTTGCTTGATTGTTCAATTACTTCTGCATGTTTCATTTACTCTAACTATAATTCCTTGCCTGTCTCTCAGCCCATGTGCCTGTAGTCATCTCCTGGAAATTACAGACCTTACAATGCTTATATTTATAAATTACTCCCTTCCACTAAAATGCAATGGTTGATGGTAATATGGAATATTTGTGGGGTAGGTGGTAAGCACACCTGAGAAGACAGAGGTGTGTGAGAGAGAGAAAGAAGGGAATGAAAAGAAAGAGGGTAAATACTAAAAAAGCAGAAGCTGTTCTAAGAAAATCTGTGCAAGATCAAGTCTGGAGGGGAAGAACATCAGAAGTTAGAGTCCATCGGCTGTAGTTTTCTCATTTTCCATTACCAAGTTGCTAACTTCAACCTTGCTAGGTAAGGAACAGAATGGAGGGACTGCAGAATGTAAAGGCAACATGAAGCCAAGGCAGTGACAGAGGGAATGCCTTTTCTCTGCAGAACGAAACCCTCATGAGCATAAACTGGCAAAGGTCTACTAACACCGACCGAAACTCCAGCTCCTAGCAGTGTTTTAGATTGCTTTTCATTCCCCGTGTCTTATTCTCATATTATGATTCCTCTGCGTGGTTTAAATGAATGAAACAAAAAGTGCCTTCTAATAACAACGGGCCAAATGTAGAAGATCTTACTCAGCCTTCACTTAGACAGAATTATTATTGGCATTGATGAGGGATTTGTCTGAGTCAGGAGCAAGTATGATTTGGCCAGATGACATGTAACACTTTTCACCTTCAAATCATTTTTCAGACAGTACCTGATTAACCCCAAGCCTAAATATATCTGCCTGAGAAATTCTAGGCACAGACTACCATAGAAGTAGGGGTATTTCTGGGGTGAGGGCACTACCTTAGCATGTCACAGATGTGTGTCATAGCAACCCCTGCTTAGCCTTTCAGTGCCTGACCGCATATTGCAGCTGGAGAGTGTATCATGCATTATATAGCCTTCTAAACAACAGTGTTATTTTGCTCTCCTCAGATCTCTTGCCAGTGTTGATAACCTCCAGCACTGAGAAGTCAGCAGAAAAGATCTCTTCTCTTCTAGTCGAGGCAGAATAATGTTCTGCCCAAAATATTCAGAAGCCTTGCCCTCATTCTAATCTCATTCACAGGCTATTTAACATCTCCTGCTATCCCTAACATTATCAGGCAGGACCGAGAGCAAGGTGATTGTTAATAAAAGGTTTCNAAAATAGAAAAAAAGAGTAAATTTACAGGAATTGAAAGAGATTTTAGAAAGAGAGGAGGGCAGAAACCACGAGTAGTGATATTTGAAGAGAGGTGTGTGTTAGGGGAGCAATGAGCATAAGGAAGCCAGCCTGCCTGTTCCTCCCCCTTCCTAATCATAGCCTTTACTCACAGACAAAACTCCCTCCCTCTCTCATTCACTCACTCACTTTAGGCCAATCCGTCCTCTCTCTCTCTCTCCCTCTCTCTGTGTCTCTCTCCTACTCTGAGACAGAGTCAGAACTCTTCTCCCTGACAGCCACAAACATCTACAGCACTTATTGCATTCAGAGAGGGAACCTGCAAACAAAACTTCACAGAAAACTTTTGGTTCTTGTTCCAGAGAATTTGCTGAAGAGAAAGAAAAACAAACAAACAAACAAACAAAACAAACCAGCCCCAAAAAAACTGTGCGTGAAGGGGGAGGAAAAGCAGGGCCTTTTAAAAAGGGAATCACAACAACTTTTGCTGCCAGGATGCCTTTGCTTTGGAAGAGAGGATTTTTGTTGGTGCTTTGCTGGATTATAGTGAGGAGTTCCCCAACACCAGGATCCGAGGGGCACAGTTCAGTCACTGACTGTCCATCATGTGCCCTCGCCACGCTCTCAAAGGATGTGCCCAGCTCACAGCCTGAGATGGTGGAAGCAGTAAAGAAGCACATACTGAACATGTTGCACTTGAGGGACAGACCTAATATCACCCAGCCGGTGCCCAAGGCAGCACTTTTAAATGCCATCAAAAAACTCCATGTGGGAAAGGTGGGAGAGGATGGTTATGTGGAAATAGAGGATGATGTTGGAAGAAGAGCTGAAATGAATGAAGTTGTGGAGCAAACCTCAGAAATCATCACTTTTGCAGAATCAGGTGAGTGCTTGAAAACCAAAACTGTAAAATACCCTTTGTGCCAGAACTGCAATTAACTTANGACTTAGTCTTGGCTACGGATTACACTTGCTAAGCACAGACAGCCACACAGGGAGGAAGCTCTCTAACCAATCTTAAGCAGAAAGTCAGGCTGCAGCTGGGTCCTCTAAACTGTGCCTGTGAAGCCAGAGTACTTGCAGTAAAGTACCGGATTGCAGAGTTGCTGGTGAAAGAAAAAGGGCTGAAGCCTTTTGGGGAGTTTATCAAGACAGAAAGTGAGCTGCAAACTACTTGAGAAACAACCCTCTCATGTAAAAATTACAGTGGAAGTTATAAAATCAGATGAAGCAGCTTTAACTTTTAGAAGTGAGAGGGCTTTTTTGTGTGTGGTTTGTTGTTTGTTTTTGGTTTTGGTTGTTTTTTTTTTAAATTTAACACAGCATCTTCGGCAATAAAGAGTTGCAGGGACTGTCAGATGACTTCAATAGAACAAGTTCCTGTAGCTGATCCAATTCGTAATGCAGACTTCTGCATACTGGGAAAAAAAAAAAAGATTCTTCTCCTGAAACGCTCCTGCCAAAAAAATGCAACCTTGGTAGTGTATGTTTTGAACTCTTTCACGGTTCTGTTTTCCCTAACTCTTACACAGTAAGAGCTCAGAATATAGATACTTACTGAGTAATGGCTTAAGACTCACATCAACTGCCTATAGGAAACAGCTCTAAAGTTGTACTTTACAGTCTTGTTCCTACATGAATAGGACCAGAACTCATTTTAATTCAATGAATATGTATGTGCATATCTAGCTGTTAGTATATGTATGTTTATACAGGCATCAATAGCAGTATCTTGCAATAACTCTATCATGTAACTAAAAGCAATTTTTTATGATGCTTTCTAGCCAAAGCATTTTTCCTGTTGCCAAGACGGTTTTAAAAGAATGTCATTGTTTTGTTTGGTACAGCATATGGTAGGCAAAGTATGCAAAGGAACTCCAAGCATTTTTGTTTAAAAGTTTGCTGCAGCAGTATAAACAATTAAGACAACACTCAGAGTTTCCAGTCCTGAAAACCTGTTGACTCAGATGTTCTGTTTGCAGGGAAGCCATGCACAAGAAGTGTGCATGCTTTTAACAGCAGACATTCCTGCTGGCTGTCCGATTTCCAACTGTACAAGGAGCCCTTGCCCCTTGTCAATATATACATTATCAGTTCTTTCAGTACAAAAGCTCAGGCTTTTCAGTTTTTCCATTCCCCTCCCTTTCAGAAAGCAGGCAAAAGGTGTCAATGCCAGTCGTCATTAGAAGCAGGGGTGGGTCAATGTTAATTTAGAAATGAGTTTTTAAAAGCAAAGAAATTTCTAAGCTATCTATGAGTCAGATTCCCCACCTGGTTTTCAGCAGCTTGCTCTGAGCACAGTGAAACACATATGGCATGAGCAGTGGTTTCTCTTCACTGTGTGAGTCCCAATCATTTGTAAACACATTATTGTCTCTCCTGAGCTCTGACACAAAGGAATTTGGAATTTGATATATGCCTACTCAGTACGACACCCTCCAACAGTGGCTCCTGAAGCCATTGGCTCTTGGGGTCATGTGAGCAGCGAATATTGTGCCATTGCCCACACGCTGGCGAATAGTCCAGCCACTGACCCCCCTGCCACAAACTACCCAACACTTAACACGTCACTTGATTTACATAGCATTATCCTACCACTGCCAGCCAAATTAATTTAAGAAGACTTATGCTATGGAGATGAGCAGATGTAGGATGAGGGCATCAGCTGCATTCCTTTTTCTTCCCTGCTGCTGTTCTCCATCTTCACACTAAGCCCATCCTGGAAACCAAGGCAAGAAAGCTGCTCCTGCCCTTATTCCCCATACCTGCTAGGCTTTGATATGGGAGGAGGGAGGAGCAATTAGCAATCTAGAAACTGAGCTCTAGGGTTTGGGTTTATAATGGAAATGGTAACTCCACTCTGTGGAGTAACTGCAGGCTGCTAAACCATATTTTTCATCTATAGCCATTCATATCTGGTGTCTTGCTAATATCAGAGGATCAGCACTTCACAGGTGCCAACACTGCAACACCTGAAGTGAACTCTACCTGGGATCTCCTCCAATCACACACCAGCAGTATTGCACCTCAAATATTAGAGCAGTATTATTTTTTTCCTTTTGAGGAAAGTGAGGCAAAAAGAAGGCAAGTGACAAGTCATATAGGAAGCATGGGTTTAAAAGACAGGAATAGCGTATAGCCACATGGATAGTCCCCACTTTTCACTCTGTGGGAACTGGGAAGAGTATGGATAAGTTTAAAACACCAAGCAGGAGAATAAACATGTTCCTCTTGCTGTCAGGTTAATATTCTCCCTGCTTTGAATGTGAAACTCACTCTATCTCGAAAGAGGGCAATAAGAAATCAATGAAAATGAACGGAAACATCTCACATTGTATCAAATAAACATCTGTGGAAAGAGAAATAAGACTTCAAGCTTTTTGTCTCTTTGGGTATGACTTGCCATAAACCAGCCATTCCCCCTGCCTTTCAGAAGCTACAGTTACTACTTGCCTTCATAAAAAGTAGTATTTCCATCTTTCATCAGACGTATCCTCAGACATACAATGAAATAGAGTGAATGAACAAACGGTGCCCTGTGCACATGGCTCTGGCTTGAGGCTGCTATTTTCTAAAACAGAGCTAAATTGAAACGAGCACAGGCTTCAGACAATTAGAGAGGAAACTAAACGCAGTGAACTTGTCTGAAGCACAGGTGTAGTTATGTCCAGGAAATCAGCAGAACAGTTGGCAGGTAGCTTTCACAGCTAACAAATCCAGGCAGATCTTTGCAAAACTAATGACCGGGAGTATTGGGCAAAAGTTTACAAATGCACCCTACTGTCCTTTGGCACTCTTACAAGTAAAACATGAAAATGATTTTCTACTTGCATATCAAACTAAGATTACTAACCTCGATTCGTTCTGCTGTGAGGGTAGCTGTGCCAGTGCTCTGTGGGTTACTTCAAGGTCTTAAAAGTAGTCTTTTGAGAAGAGGGGTCATATAATTTTGTGACAAGCAAATCCAACAGGCTCTATGACTGAGATATCCAACAATCACAAAATATGGTTAGCTACTAATTCTTTCATTATTTTAAGTAGATAGCTTATTAGGCAGACCTGGGATTTTGCCAAGTGAATTTGATCCTGGCAACTAAACTACCAATGAAATGGGTTGCTAACATCAGCCCCCGAGAAGGTGATAGGAATTAGTGGATGGAAATACTGAAATGGAAATGCTTATCGTTAAGAGAACTGTCAGCAAGCACAGGAGAAGTCTGACAGCTTTTTAGACTACTTCCACCTTTTTGTATCTTTTCAAGCTGAATTCCGGGTGAACTGACTTGATCATGTGATGCCTGCTTTCATGTTGCAGATACATGTGTGTCTACCCTCATGCCTTTTCCTAGGAAGATATCTACTCCTATACAGCCAGGCTGGCAGTTCGGGAGATAAAAAAGGATGAGTCGCTTATGCCTCTTTAAATCGTTTCATCAGTTTTCTTTCGAAAACAAATGTATTTAATGGTACAGGTATCCATGCTGAATAAAGAATGGCCACGAGAGGGCACACTCCAAAGGCTTTTTGCTCCACACAAGGCAACCTTCCTGCAAGCTTCTATTTTACCTAATTGGATCCCGAATCCCAGAGATCTTTATGCTTATCTGTAGCTTCTCTGAGTGGAGCTCTTGTTTCTTTCTTCTACTTTACTTAAAAGGTGGAGATTCAATGGAGTGGAAGACTGCAAGTAAAATAATGCACGAAGGAAATAGACAAGGGGGAAAATGATAAACCGAGGGGTGCTAGTAGTTCTGGAAATGTAGAGAGATCAGAAATTATCATTTTTTACAAGATACTGAGAAATGTGACCGTGAATCATCATCTGAGCTGATTTTCTCACATCTTTTTTTAATGCAGTCTCCTTGGATTTTAGAAAACAAGCCCATTTCCCCTTGATTTCTTTTTCTTGTTTGTTTTGGGTTTTTTTTCCCCCTTTGGCATACTATACCAAAGATTTCAAGTTTAGCAAATGAAAGCAATTTACTTCCAGAAGAAGAAAGCTATTCTGTATTAATCTGTGTCATTGTATCAAAATGTGAGAATTCAGGGGGGTTGGCTAGTTTGAGAACAACTTGAGAAAGCACAGACGAATCTGAGAAGGTGAGAACCAGTTCAGAAAAAAGATACCTGAGAGAGGGAGAGACAGAAAGTACTGTATGTGTCCATCCCTGCATGTAGGCATGTTTTCTATGCAAATGCAGTTGGGAATGTCTGAATGTGCATATACCTGTATGTGCGTATATGAGCACGTATGTCCACATGTAGGGGTATTCCAAGGCAGACATGCTGATATACCTACATAGCTGCACCTGCACCACTGTAATGTGAACAGATTTCTGTGCATTCCTGTGCTCTCCTGTGTGCAGGATATGTCTATGCTGTATAGGTGTAAATGATTCATGCTGAGGAGTTCTTATATCTAAGTATGTCTATAATGGGTATGAAAAGGCTATCTCACTGAATGCAACAGAGCTTTGCAAGATTGATTTAGGATTGAAGCTTAGTCTACTGGAAACAACTGGAATTTCTGTTACTCATTTCAGTGGGCTTGGGATTTGGGCCTTAGTGCACAGAAATCAAGCATTTTAATGAAAACAGACTGGCAGCTTCTGATCCACTTAATTTTATAATTTGCAACAAATTATTTCAAGTATGTCAAAAAAAACTCAAACCCAGCTGTCTCTTTTATGAATGACAAAGACTTGGTGGAGTTTTTACTTTAAAACATGTCATTGGTGCAAGTGACCCTAAACTTTGCTTGAGCTATTTTAGACGTAATGGCAAAAATCAAGTAACTAAAAACTTCAACCAAACAAACACCTTTTTTGTTTCTAAATATTTAAAGCCGTGTGGGGGAAGGGCTTTCAGTTTGAAAGAACTCTAGGCTGTGGATGTAAAGTGCTTCCCTCCCAACAAAATAGCAGAGAGTCAAGGTTCACCAGAACTGAATTATTTCACATTCTGAATGACCTTGTCAATGCTCCTTTGGGTTAACTTTTCAAGAAAAGGTATTTAAATAAGGTTGCTGCTGCTTTTTCCTCCATGAATGCTTGGGGAATATATTTTTTTCCTGGTTTTCTTTTTTTGGCTTATTTTTTCTTACAACAAAAATCCTCTTTTGCTGGCAAAAAAAAGGGTATGTGAACATAAAGAGAAGGTGTTTATTACTTGTGTCATAATTGCTTCTCCCTTTGTAAGAGACAACAGTCAAGCAGCCAGGGAGCAGGAACCAAAGTACACAACCTGGATGACCAGTCACATGCGAGGGGTGACGAACAGTTAGAATAAACCATTTGCCAGTGAACCATAGGCTGAAATGCATTCACAGAAACGGCCACTGTCTAATCACAGTAATAAGACATTTGTAATAATCAGTCTGCCTAGGGGATAATTGCCAGACGATAACAGTGCTAAATTCACTGAATAAATTCATCGCTGTGAACAATTCATCTAACTCTAGTGGTCACTCATTAGTAAACATTTTGAGCAATTATCTCTCAATAACCATGCTCTTCTCTGCACTCTCTTTAGAAGAACCTTTCTAGTAACCTATTTTTTTCTGTCTCCTGGGGAACGGAAATGAGAAGTGAAGAGAAGGATGCTTTTGAATGTAATTACAGATTGGCACGCAGTACAAATTCCCCCAAATCTAAACATAGGCAGTAGTAAAGTTAGCAACTAAAAAAGGAAAAAAAGCTTGCTTTGTATGGAAAAACAGTTCACTTACAGTAGAACGTAAAAACAGTTCAAAATTAAGCAGTGGTGAAGCATAGAATTTTAAAGTGACAGCACCTTCTTACACTGAGCATTTTTCAAAGGAAAATTTAAATACTGTCTATTAAGAGAAATGAAGAATAAGTCACATTGTAATGTCAGAAAGGATAGTTGCTTTCATTATGAAAAATCCAGCCTTAGTCATTTAACAGCATATGTTTGGGTTTTTTTTTAAAAAAGGTAATTGAAAGTATTTCAGCATTTTACTCAAAAAAGAGCCTCTTAACTGCATAGCTTAGACCCTGCCTAGCATATGTATGTAGCTTGAACTAACAGGACTCTGTCTTGAATCCTTCTGCAAATTGCAAACAAATGAGTTTCAACTACATAGCCAAAGCCAGAGATCCTGAAGGAAGGATCCTCAGGCATGAGCCCCGCACAAGCCACCCCACGCAGGGCTGCCCCAACCAGTAATCCTGCTCCTGGGCCTGCAAGGGTTCTGCTTGTCCCTCCATGCTCTCCTGTGCCAAGCCTGTCACTGCTTGGGAGCAGGTACTGAGCACAGAGTTCCATGTGGGAGCCCTCAACAGCCTTTCCAGAGGCAGAGAGGAGGTTACCTGTGCAGGCACCCCTCTGCTTGCATGTTCAGGTTTCTCTCCTAAAAAGGTGCACAAGCGCCACTGAAGAGAAAAACAGATACGAGCAACCTCTTATGCTATATATACTGATGCTACACTTTCTTTCCATTCAGTAACTCCTTCCATTAAACCTTTTACCATATATGCACTACTTCTTAAGGCTTGTATTTTTAACCATTTCTCACAGCATTTGTGAGTGTCACTTGCATTACTAGACTGCTCCCTTGGCATTACAGCCCTCTTACTGGAGGGGACTTTGTTCAGCAGCAAAACAGAGAGGTGACCTCTCCGAGGCTTTGGGAAGGGGAGATGAGGAAAAGCTATCAAAGGGGACCCAAAGTAATCCCCTTGTCTCCTTCTTCAGCTGCTTTCTGCTATGATAACAATCCAGGCTGTCAGCATTGCGATTTATAAGAGCATGGAAGTAATGAAGGCATTACCACTGTTGGGCTGTGGGTCTTTCCACAGGAGTCAGGCAGGAGGAGCAGGATGATTAGAAATGGAGAAAGACCCTTGCAAATCAGCTGTGCCAGATGAAAAGGCAGGACAAGAGGAAAAACAAAGTGTAATTATGGAAGTGATACCATCCCAAACTTTCAGGAATGTCTCCTTTTTGCTTTCAGTTAGATGAACGGAATTTATTTCCAAAGCTTTGAACCTGGTCATTAACTCAGACCAAAAAGGAAGGACTGCTACTTCCCTAAGCAATATTTGGAGAAAATTAAATACAGTGATTTTCTATTTCAGAACACTTGGAGAATTTATGATATTGTAGCACTGAAACTTCTGGAAATAAAGATCCTGTTATAAAGTTAATGTGTAATCATAATAAGTCAGATCCAGAGATCTCAATTCAGTTTTATCACAGACCAAACTCTGATTTCAAAATAAGCTTGTCTGAGCGTCGTGACCTTGTAAAGCCTGCAGGTTTCATACCATTTGTGCTGTGTGATCGTAACAAACTCGTTGTGAATGTGGAGAGAATTCGGAAAAGCTTGGTTTTTTTCCTTATGTGAAAGCATGCTTTTAATCACCAACTTTGCACCATTCCCAGTCTCCTTCTAAAAAGATCTGTGAAAGAGAAAGTTTTTTTAATTGCTATAAAACCTTTTATTAGCTCTGCAGGTTTGAGGACTCCAGATTTTGTTTCATCCAGAAATATTAGGCTCATATAACCTTCCTGCATCTTTTTTCTTCAGAATCTGAATTGACCATTCGTGTGTAAAAATGTAGCTAACCACATCCAGAGAGGCTGTTATTGTAGCTAACAACGTACAGGGAGGCTGCTATCCCTGTATAAGGACATGTCTTACACTACCTTGCTCAAGCTCACTTGAGAGTGAAGAAAAAGCAAGTACTCGAATACTTTCACTGTAATAATGAGGAAGGATTCAACTTTCACACATACAGGAGCATATGAAAAACTAATTAAGAGAGTTCTTGAGGTCCAGTTTCTTCTATGTAATATCCGTCAAACAGGCTGGTTGCATTGCTACACTTCCAGGCAGTGCATAAGGTAATATGAATATTTACTGTTGGAGATATGTCACTTTGTAACTATTTTCAACTCCCACTAAGCATGGAAATAACAGACCGTGAAATATCATGCCTTAACATTTCACTTCTGTAATACAGGGCTGTCTGAATTTTCACATCAGACGGGCCCCTACAGCTTCTTCCCCTGTTAAACTAGGTATGCACATCCCAGCTGCTTCCTTCAGAGCACATGACTGGGCCAGTTTTACCCATTCATATCCAGCACAGCTGATTTGTTCATGCACAGGATCCCTGCTATTGCCAGAGCTGCTGTCTGTGCCCAGCTTGGTACGTCAGGAGCAAAGAATAAGTTTTGCACTTCCCAGCAATATATGCCTCTTCCCCGCAGCAGTCTGTGAGCGCTGGGGAAGGAGAGCAGCTGGGAAGAGGCTGCCGGTGCCAAAACACTTCCTGCAACCTGGTCTAAACCATCTTTTTCCCTTTAAGGTTTGCTTGGGTAGGGACAGCAAACAGAATGGGATGGATGGATGGATGGATGGATGGAGAGTGATGGAGGCAGCAGCCCACTTCTGGGAGGTCACCTGCACAAAGATCCCCTGAAGCCCACATCCCCCACAGAAAGAGTTTATCAGGACTATGCCAAGGAAAGGGATAAGAGTTCTAAAGTTAGAATCTTGCTTTAAAAGAGAGAGCTGGGGGGAAGCAAGCTGGATGAATGGTCCTCACAGGCCTTAGAAGTATCAGGCTCATAGTGAATACTCTTCATAACATTTATTACAAGGTAACCAGCCTCTTGGGCCAGACTTCCTTTGGAATGGAGGAATGTAATTTGTACATATTCTCATGCTCTCTAACCTGGTCAGGAGTGGGATTAATGTCTCTCACCTGCCCTCTGCTCCAAAAGAGATGGCAGCTTTGCCACAGTTTCATTTCCAGAATGAAAAAATATGGCATTAGCTGGTTACTAGCTGGTAAGAGCTGACTAATGAAAATCCAGTCATTACTGAATGAATCTTATTAAAAAAATAACAGAAAGACAGTAACTCCGCCATGTCTCTCAGTACTGGTCAGCTTGTTCTGTCTTTTCTACAGGCGACTTCCTTTTCTAAGGCACAGACTCATTAGTTCACGCAGCTCCCTGAGAAATGAGCGTAACTCACTTTGGAGACTGGCATCAGCACCGTCTGAGAGAAGCAGTTAACACAAACCATGTGTTCCCCTATCTCAGTGACACTTAAAAGTCTACAATTGCATACTCTTACTTAGAGGGAAAACAAAAACAAAACGCTCTGCCCTTTGGCCACTGTAATTCAGAAACGTCTGTCTCTTTGACCTGGGAATGCCACCAGGGAGAGTGGTTGGTGCCAGGACTTCACAGAGAAGGTAGCTTAAAGGGCAGCAGGGCCAGCCTGGACTTCAGAAACCAGGAACTGTTGAGTTTGCAAGTGAATATGGGATAGATGACACCTGTGATTTTGCCCCACTCCTAAGAACAGGGGAGCAGGGAGATGGTCAGGGAGCCCATACTAGTGGAGTTCAGTGGCAATGGGAAGCAAGGAGGTGAGCCTTGGTGCCATGAGAGCAATTTTCCCTGGATGTGTTCAGCCACTTCAGTTCTGATCACTACTCACAAAGTTCTGGTTCCCCAACAACAGAACCACTTCACGGAGGATCGGGTCAACAATCATGGCTAGCTCAAAAATTATATCAATAACAAACTCATAATTACTAAAACTGTTTCTGTTTCACTAAGGTCAGATCTCTGTGCATTTCAAATCTGTGACCCCAGTTCATCCTTGCCTCCATGCAGAGAAAGGACAAAATATGCCAACATGGCTTTTTCTTTTGCCAAGAAAATAGAAAAGTACCTCTCTTAAAAAAATAATACCACCACCAGCCCCCAGCTAATTCATTCTCTCTTAACTTTTTCATGCTCTAGTGATCAAATCATTAACAGCCCTCATTATTCATTCCAGATTCTGCCAAGGATATGAGCTCTGTATCAAACACCCCCTCACCATCATAATCATCATCATGACATCTCAGCAAGTTGATACAATTATGCCAGAGAACCATCCCCATAATTATACAGTTCTTTAGCTCATTTCTCAGTGTATTCACCATTACTATAATCACAGCGAGTACAGTGTGTTAAATTAAGAACAGGATCTACAGCTAACAGCTCACACGATGAAGAGTCTGCCTGCTGCAATTCTGCAATTCTTTACAAAGTAACTCTGCAAACCTCTCAAAGCTGGGGCTTGTATTTTAGTATTTCTTTGTTTTTGAAACAATTGACATTTACAATTCATTTTAAGATGCATATGAAGCATGGCATTTTAGGGAGGGAGAAAGTGCAGGCCTCATTCCCACATAATTTCCAATGTACTACCAAAGAACCGGCAGGGCTAGAACTCACTCCCTGACTTCAGCTATTAGGCACAGATTTGTATGTGTATGGTCCGTATAGTCCTGGACTGTCGTCACAAAAGCATTTTTGCCTTTCAGCTAACAGAGACTACAAAGATACCTTAGGCATATGAACTCTTAGCAGCTACTGATGTGTATTTGCCATGAGATGCTTTATATAACTATCTGTATCATTACTTAAAATGCCTTGGTTAAAATAAGATGCTGGAAAGCAAGAGGAAAAAAAATACTTTTCTAAAGAGAGAATTTTCACAAAAGGCAAACTGAGGAGGGGATGAGGTGAAGCAATGTTAGAATAGAAGAATCACTAACATTTAAAGAGCCAAGTAGGAAACCTTCATGATTGTGGCAACAGTTAAGGGAATGTAACAGACTGCAAGCAGACATACTAACAAGCTCTTCCTGTCTGTTTCGCTTTACCAAATCAGGCACAGCCAAGAAAATGTTGCACTTTGAGATATCGAAGGAAGGCAGTGAATTGTCGGTGGTGGAACATGCTGAAGTGTGGCTCTTCCTGAAGGTCTCCAAGGCCAACCGGAGCAGGACAAAAGTCACCATCCGCCTGTTTCAACAGCAGCGGCAGCCAAAAGGCAACTCTGAAGTAGCAGAAGATATGGAAGAGGGGGGGTTGAAAGGTGAAAGGAGTGAGACTTTGATTTCAGAAAAGGCAGTGGACACCCGTAAAAGCACTTGGCACATCTTCCCTGTCTCCAGCAGCATCCAGAGACTCCTGGACCAAGGGAAGAACTCTTTGGATGTGCGGATTGCCTGTGACCTATGCCAAGAGACTGGAGCCAGCCTGGTGCTACTGGGCAAGAAGAAGAAAAAGGAAGATGATGGTGAAGGGAAAGAAAAGGAAGCTGTCGAATTCACAGGAGAAGAAGAGAAGGAGCAATCACATCGGCCCTTCCTGATGATGCTTGCCCGGCACTCAGAGGACCGCCAGCACAGGCGGCGGAGACGAGGCCTGGAGTGTGATGGCAAAGTCAACATCTGCTGCAAGAAGCAGTTCTTTGTCAGCTTCAAAGACATAGGATGGAGTGACTGGATCATTGCACCTACAGGTTATCATGCCAACTACTGCGAAGGAGAGTGCCCCAGCCATATAGCAGGTACATCTGGTTCATCGCTATCTTTCCACTCCACTGTCATCAACCATTACCGCATGCGGGGCCACAGCCCCTTTGCCAACCTGAAATCATGTTGCGTACCCACCAAGCTGCGGCCCATGTCCATGCTCTACTATGATGATGGCCAGAACATCATTAAGAAAGACATACAGAATATGATTGTGGAGGAGTGTGGCTGTTCATAAACGCATGTGTGTGCAAGACCCTTCTCATTAAATTGAGAAGAAAATGTATCAAAAGCCCATGAAGAGGAAAGACCGAGCATGGTATAACCTTTTTTGAATGAAACAGCCATTGGAAATAAAAGAAAAAATAAAAGAGTGTGAGAAAAGAGGAAAAAAACAAAACAAAGCAAAAGAACCCCACAAAACTTGTGGAGGATCAGAAAAGACTTCAGCTATAAAAAGGAAGAAGGAAGAAAGCTTCATGAGCCCGGGCTTGAATGAGACACATCTGAATGGCGGTATGGGTTGGGGATTTCCCCTTCCTTTCAGTATGCTCCTTATCTTATTACATAGTATACTAAACATTAGTTATTACTAGGGGAGTTACATTCCCTCCCTTAGTTACCCATCAGTTCAAGCCATGGTAGCAGCTCATCTAACCTGCAGCAATTTGGACCAAGTCCAAAATGTTATTGAAACTCCTTGAAACGCCATGTGTATGAACACTACATTCACTGGCACTTTCCCCCTAGAGTTACCAAGGAACTGAGTAGGTGTGTAGTGTTTGTGTGTATATATATATGGCTATGTATTTATAGACATATCTCTATACATACAGACACTATACAGATACATATAATTAACATTGGTAAAGGGACAATATTGTGCAGGTGTATACACCTTCATCTTCTGCACTACATTTACAACAATGACAAAAAAAAAAAAAAAGAAAAAAGGAAAAAAAGAAAAATGAAGAAAAACCACACAATTCAAAAAAGAACGAATGAAAGAATAAAAGTTACATTTTGTAAAGGTGCTTACAATGTTAGAACTATGCAACCTAGTTGGTTTGAAACTGTTTACCTGCGAGAGAAAGAAAAAAAACAAACAAACAAACAAACAAAAAACAGAAAGACTTTTTTTTAAATGGAAGTAACTTGTTTTAAAAAAAATTCTTCAGTGAGAGATACTTGAAAGGAACATGTTTGTCCAGTTACTGGAGCCAAACATTTCTATATTTTGTAAAAAAAAGAATTTTTAATCGTTTACTATTTGCACTACAATGGTGTCTGACCTGTCTAATCCTTATTTAACAAATATTTGCAAGGGAGGGTGGTTGGGTGTGGGAGGGGTTGAGAGCTGCACTTATTGTGAGCTATACAAGAACTGCTACAGCACACAAAATTGCTATTTTTATTATTATAATAATTATTATTATTTTGTACCTTAAAATGAATAGACACATACACCAAAGACATTTGTGCAAGCCTCTAAAAAGTCTTTTTGTGGTTGGTACCATTCACCTGTAATAAGTTAGAGTTTGAGTTAAGGGTCAGTGGGTTGATTGCATTCAGGCTAGAATCTGTTAACCAGTTAAATTCAAATAGTGCCCTCAACAGAATATTGCCATTTGAAGTAAACCCAGAAAAGCCTGGGATTTGGATCCAAGGTGCTTGGATCTGAGGTCCATCTTAGCCTAATTGTACTCTTTTGTGTGTACAACACTAAGACTTGTCCATGATGCACAGCAACTGTGCGATGTTGGGAAGCAACTTTATACAAGGGATATACATATATATATTTCTGTATGTATATATGTATGTATACACAAGGTATAAGCACTTCTGGCTTCACTTTAATGTTCTTAAAACAATGAATGTTTGTGTGCAAAGCACAGTATGTTAAAAGATTGTTTGTTTGTTACCACCCAGTGGGAGGCTACACATTCAAAATGGTATTCGCGTGAGAGAAACCCAAAGTGCTGGTTTACACTTAAAAAGTCTTGATGTAAAACTGCAAGCAGCTTTGGGCCCTGCCCTCCGTCTCCCCTGCAAATATACAGAAAATGGCAGTTGGGGTAGGATTTCTGTTTGAAATGCAGTCTTTGGTGAAAGACTGGCTCTCTCAACCACCACCCTCTAGCATGACAACTCTTAAGGGGTTTGTGCGTTACCTGTAAAACCTAATTTTCAGTGTCAACACCTAACCTGAAAGGTCCAACCCGTAGGGCATAGATATAGGTTTTTTTTAAAAAAGTTCTATCGCTGTCATATTTAAAAGAATGTCAAAGTACAACTTTTGTCTTTAGGTAGAAGGAAATGATAAGAGGGAACGGGAGAAACCTTTAGGCCCTGTTTACACTGAGTTTGATAACCCTGAGCCTGAAGCTTCAGACTCTCACAGGTTTGCAGGACTAAGCCCCTGTTAGCTGCCTTCTGACGGGACAGGCTTCGAAACTCCTCTCATGGAAAGAAGCACTAACGCGGCTCCCCACCTTGTTGAGAGCACAGTCTGTAAAAATAATTAAAAACTTTTAAAAAATTTAAAAAAGGAAAAAAAGAAAAAAAAAGATAGCACAATTTAACCCGGTCACATTGGCTAGGGATAGAGTGTTAGCACCTTCATGGAAAGAACCATGTTTAAACAGTGTAATCAGGGCCTTCATTTTTTGTCAGCCAAAACTGTCTGCGTGTGCATGTATGCGTGGGTGTTCTCTGTGTGTGCATATGTATGTGCGCATGGGCACGTCTGTATTTGTATGTATCATTAAAAAATAAAAAAAAAAAAGAAAAAAGAAAAAAAAAGGAAAAAAAAAGAAAAGAACAAAAAAAGCCCTTTCCTCCTTTAAATAGATATCAACATACATGCTTATAGCTAAGTTTTCTATCTAATTTATTCCACAGTATTTAGGTTGCATAGTACAGCTAATGGGTTATACATTTATGTACTTTTTATACAATGCATTTTTTTTACAGACTTGTTTGCAATTTGCAAAAAAAAAAAATTAAAAAAATAACAATTGGGTAAACAATAAATTTGTCACTAAAGTGTTCTAAAAAATATCAAGGCTTTCTGATTTAAATTATTTACAGAAGTTTGTTGGGGTTTTTAGTTTTGTCTTCCTGGGAAAAGGGAGGGATACCAAATGCTAGTAGGACTCTTTTTTTT